>CM063629.1:2635911-2792488 GCA_032357785.1 Periparus ater | reverse complement strand
TCTCCCTTTTCCTCTCTCCCTTTTTCTTCTCTCCCTTTTCCCTCTCCTTTTTCCCTCTCCCTTTTCCCCCCTCTCCCTTTTCCCTCTCTCCCTTTCCCCTCTCCCTTTCCCCTCTCCCTTTTCCCTCTCCCTTTTCCCCCCTCTCCCTTTTCCTCTCTCCCTTTTCCCTCTCTCCCTTTTCCCTCTCTCCCTTTCCCCCCCCTCCCTTTTCCCCTCTCTCCCTTTCCCCCCCTCACCATTTCCCTCTCTCCCTTTTCCCTCTCCCTTTTCCCTATCCCTTTTCCCCACTCCCCTCTCCCTTTTCCCCATCTCCCTTTTCCCTCTCCCTTTTCCCTCTCCCTTTTCCTCTCTCCCTTTTCCCCCTCTCCCTTTTCCTCTCTCCCTTTTCCCTCTCCCTTTTCCCTAACCCTTTTCTCTCTCCCTTTTCCCTCTCACTTTTTCCTCTCTCCCTTTTTCTTCTCTCCTTTTTCCCTCTCATTTTTCCCTCTTCCTTTCCCACTCTCTCTTTTCCCCCTCTCCCCTTTCCCTTTCCCCTCTCCCCTCTCCCTTTCCCCTCTCCCCACTCCCCAGGGGATCCAGCCCTTCCTGGGAGCTGCTCCTCTCCAGGGAACAAGGTTTCCCTCCATCCACCCTCACCCCCATCAAGCAGAGCCCCCCCATTTCCCTCCCCCCGCGGTTCTGGGGCCCCTCCAGGCTCCAAATGAACAATTTCCAGTGCTAAGGGTGAAACTGGGCTGGGATCAGGGACAGGAGCAAGCTCAGGGTGGGAATTCCTGGGATGAGGGCAGCAGGAGAGGAGTGGTTTGGAGACAGAACTTGGTAGGACAGGAATTAAATTGTGCCTCCAAGAGCTGGACATTCCCAACTTGGCAATTTTATAGTGAAATGAGGTGGAACAGGGTGGGAATGACAATCCATGGAGCAGCAGCAGGGCCTGAGCCCTGTGGGAGGAGCCAGCAGGACATTTGGGATGGATCCCACACCAGGATGGATATTTGGGATGGATCCCACACCAGGATGGATATTTGGGATGGATCCCACACCAGGATGGATATTTGGGATGGATCCCATACTGGGATTTTTGGGATAGATCCCACACCAGGAGGACATTTTGGATGGATCCCACATCAGGATGGATATTTGGGATGGATCTCACAGTATTTGGGATGGAACCCACACTGAGATGGATATTTGGGGATGGATCCCACAGTGGGATGATATTTGGGATAGATCCCACACCAGGAGGACATTTGGGATGGATCCCACACCAGGATGGATATTTGGGATGGATCCCACACCAGGATGGATATTTGAGATGGATCCCACACCAGGATGGATATTTGGGATGGATCCCATACTGGGATTTTTGGGATAGATCCCACACCAGGAGGACATTTTGGATGGATCCCACATCAGGATGGATATTTGGGATGGATCTCACAGTATTTGGGATGGAACCCACACTGAGATGGATATTTGGGGATGGATCCCACAGTGGGATGATATTTGGGATAGATCCCACACCAGGAGGACATTTGGGATGGATCCCACACTATTTGGGATGGATCCCACACTGAGATGGATATTTGGGATGGATCCCACACCAGGATGGATATTTGGGATGGATCCCCACACTATTTGGGATGGATCCCACAGTGGGAGGACATTTGGGATGGATCCCACACCAGGATGGACATTTGGGGACGGATCCCATGATATTTGGGATGGATCCCACACCAGGATGGATATTTGGGATGGATCCCACACTGAGATGGATATTTGGGATGGATCCCACACTGGGATTTTTGGGATGGATCCCACACTGGGAGGATATTTGGGATGGATCCCACACTGGGATTTTTGGGATGGATTCCACACCAGGATGGATATTTGGGATGGATCCCACACCAGGATGGATATTCGGGATGGATCCCACACCAGGATGGATATTTGGGATGGATCCCACACTGAGATGGATATTTGGGATGGATCCCACACCAGGAGGATATTTGGGATGGATCCCACATCTGGATGGATATTTGGGATGGATCCCACACCAGGAGGATATCTGGGGATGGATCCCATGATATTTGGGATGAATCCCACACCAGGATGGATATTTGGGATGGATCCCACACTGGGATTTTTGGGATGGATCCCACACTATTTGGGATGGATCCCACATCTGGATGGACATTTGGGATGGATCCCACACCAGGATGGACATTTAGGATGGATCCCACACTGGGATTTTTGGGATGGATCCCACACCAGGATGGACATTTGGGATGGATCCCATACCAGGATGGATATTTGGGATGGATCCCACACTGGGATTTTTGGGATGGATCCCACACCAGGATGGATATTTGGGATGGATCCCACACCAGGATGGATATTTGGGATGGATCCCACACCAGGATGGATATTTGGGATGGATCCCATGATATTTGGGATGGATCCCACACCAGGATGGATATTTGGGATGGATCCCATGATATTTGGGATGGATCCCATAACAGGATGGATATTTGGGATGGATCACATAACAGGATGGATATTTGGGATGGATCCCACACCAGGAGGACATTTGGGATGGATCCCACACTGGGATTTTTGGGATGGATCCCACACTGGGAGGATATTTGGGATGGATCCCACACCAGGATGGATATTTGGGATGGATCCCATGATATTTGGGATGGATCCCACACCAGGAGGACATTTGGGATGGATCCCACACGGCTGCAGGTGCCAGACCAGGCTCAGGAAGGATCCCAGGTGCCAGGGCCGGGCTCTGCTGTTCCCTGCAGTCAGAACCAGCACGGAATTAACACCAGGAGAAGCTGGAAAAGTGCAGCAGAGGCAGGGATGCGCTCAAGGCCCAGTTTTAGGGTAATTTTTGGGTTCTGCACATCCTCTCCATGCTCCTGGAGGCCCCAGAGCTCGGCTTTGGTGTTCTGGAATTATTCACAATTCCCTCCGGGGCTGGGAAGGGGCCCAGGGAGGGGCAGAAATCCAAAGCCGAGCTCATCCTGCAGGCCTGGCTCAGTTAAACCCGGCCTGGGAGGGAAGAGCTGTGCCCTGTCCCGGGGAAATTCCAGGTCAGGGAATCCCAGGGCAGAGTGGGAAGAGGGAAGCAGAAAAGTTGGGAAAGGAGCAGCTGGCAGGAGGCTGAGGATTGGCTTTGCAGCAGCCACCAGGTGCTTTCGTTCTCTCTCCAATTTCAGAGCTAATTTCTATTATTTTCTGTCTGATCTACGCAAGACAGACCTCGGGATGGATCTCGGTGCCTGCGCTCTGTGACTGAACATTTCCCCGTGCCACGGGACGCTGATTTCATTTGGATTTCTAATTTATTTCACAATGCCATGGAATAATTAGAATTATTAAAGCCAAACTGCTCTCTGCTGCCTGTTTCCATTAGGCAAAGCAGCTCAGGCTGGCAGGGCTGTGCATGGAGAGAAGATTTGGATTTTATCACCCTCCCAACCTTTTGTTCTCTGTGACCTTTTCATTTTATTTTATTTTATTTTTTTTTTTTGCTAAAATTAATATTGCTAAAATTAGTAAAATTAAAATAAAAACGAAGCATTCCTGCTGGGAGAGGATTTTCCTCCCTGAGGGTTCTGGGGGATGTTCTGGCTGCCCTTTCCCAGCTAAATCCGCAGCTCTGCTGTGTTTTCCTTCCTCTTCTCCCCTTGGCACCGAGTATTTCCCTGCTGGCAGCAGATGGAAAAACAGGGAAGTGCAAATCCTGTTCCCATGAGGGGCCAGAAGGATGGGATGGCTCCTCATGGAACCCCTGAGGCCTTTCCTCAACAAAAACTGGTAAAAAACACCCCAGGGTTTAAAAATCCAACAACTCCGAGGCACAGCAAAGTGAAATCCTGACTTGGAGAGGAGCAGATTTTACAGAGGGATGGAACTGGGAAAAATCAGATTTTTATTGGAATAAATTGGGGAGGGGAGGGGGAGGGGAGGGGAGGGGAGGGGAGGGGAGGGGAGGGGAGGGGAAGGGAAGGGAAGGACGGGAAGGGAAGGGAAGGGAAGGGAAGGGAAGGGAAGGGAAGGGAAGGGAAGGGAAGGGAAGGGAAGGGAAGGGAAGGGAAGGGAAGGGAAGGGAAGGGAAGGGAAGGGAAGGGAAGGGAAGGGAAGGGAAGGGAAGGGAAGGGAAGGGAAGGGAAGGGAAGGGAAGGGAAGGGAAGGGAAGGGAAGGGAAGGGAAGGGAAGGGAGGAAGGGAAGGGAAGGGAAGGGAAGGGAAGGGAAGGAAGGGAAGGGAAAGGGAAGGGAAGGGAAAGGGAAGGGAAGGGAAGGGAAGGCTCTCCTGGGTATTTGGGTATTAAAATTAAAAATTAATTTTGAGTTTAAAGCCAGGAAAGGGCTCTGGAGCTCCCCAGCCCTTCCCCTCCTCGGGCTGACTGTTCCAGTCTGGCTGAGCTCAGAGGTGATTTATGTATAACCAGAGCAGCCTCCAGTGGCTGCAGCTGTGAACTTTTCCAGCTGCGTTTCCATCCCATCCCATGGATCCCATCCCATCCCATCCCATCCCAAATCCCATCCCATGGATCCCATCCCATCCCATGGATCCCATCCCATCCCATGGATCCCATCCCATCCCATGGATCCCATCCCATCCCATGGATCCCATCCCATCCCATCCTATGGTTCCCATCCCATGGATCCCATCCCATGGATCCCATCCCATCCCATCCCATCCCATCCCATGGATCCCATCCCATCCCATCCCATCCCATGGATCCCATCCCATGGATCCCATGGATCCCATCCCATGGATCCCATCCCAGGCAGGTCCTGCAGTTCCCAGATCTCTGCTCTGTCCCTGCTCCCAAATCCTCTGGATGTGCCACGGAGCAGAGGGTGCCTCTGCCAGGGGTGGCACAGCTGGCAGGGACAGGGGGTGACAGAGCAGGGACAGGACAGGGACAGGGGGTGACAGGACAGGGACAGGACAGGGACAGGGGGTGACAGGACAGGGACAGGACAGGGAGAGGAGGTGACAGAGCAGGGACAGGGGGTGACAGGACAGGGACAGGGGGTGACAGGGCAGGGACAGGAGGTGACAGGAGGTGACAGGACATTTCTGTGCCCTGTCCTGCAGCTGGAGGCACCCCAGAGGGAAGAGCTTCCAAGGAAATGCTGCCAGGAGGAGCCAGAGCTCCGGGCTGGCCTTTAAACCCTCCCCTGTGCCCCGGGATTCATTCCCAGCTGGATTTTCCCCCTCAGGCCCCTCAGGGCCGGGAGCAGAGCGAGGAGCAGGTGACAGTGACACCAAGGCCAGCCTGAGCCCTGGCCCAGCTCCAGGCTCTGCCAGGCTCCAGGGGCAGCGGGGCTCCAGGAGCTGCTCCATGTGGATAAAGGGGGAAAACAGGGCCAGAGCTCTGCCCTGTGTCTGCAAACAGAGAAACCCGAGATGGTTTTCCTGGATACAGCTGGAATTTCATTATCCCAGGAGCTCTCCCAGCTTTGTTTGGGACGTCTGGCTGCTCCACAAAGCAATCCCAGCATTATTATTGGAACAAAAACACAACAAGCACAAATCCTACCCTGAAATGGCCGGCGAGTTCCCTGCGGGCAAAGCTCTGCCAGAACATTGATCCACCTCACTTCTTCGGTGTAGCTCTGGTTTTGGGGTTTTTTGATTGTTGTTGTTTTTAATTCAGATTTAACCTTTTGGGTTTGTTGGCATTTCTGTTGAGGAACATTTCCCACCCTGCTGGGAATGCGATTCCTGGGACAGGGGAGGGACAGGGCTGCTGCTGCTGACATGGAAGAGTCTGACAGAGCTCAGGAATTTCCTCTCACTGCCTGGATTTTTGCAGGAGTGTGGCCAGGCAGAAGTGAAAACTCAATTTTTCTTCATGTAATGATAATCAACCCGGTTTTCCAGGGTTCAAGAGAGGTTTTTCCCAAGCTGGAACATCCCAGAGCTGCAAAATCCCATGGGCTGAGTGAGGACAGAGAAATAAACATCATCCCTGTTTAATCCTGGGATAATCCCGGGATTATATCCCGGGACAAACACAGCTTCAGCCGCAAAACAGCAGGAGAAATTCCTGGGTTTCAATCAAGCAGGAGTGGGGGAGGGCACGCCATAAACCTCGGGCTGTGCTGGAACAGCTCATTTCCATTCTTCCTCGGGTTGTTTTTCCCACCACACTCCCACTTTCTGATCTGAGTCAAACTTTTTGCTGGGAAGGCAGCGCTTCAAAGGGAAAGGGAGCATATTCTGCCTGGAAAATGTTTAACTGAAACATTGCAGCACTTGTGAAATGAATGGTGGCGTTTAGAAGCTGTCAAAACAACAAAAAATAAAAAGCTTCAATCGTGAGTTCCTTCTTTTTTTTCTTCTTTTTTTTTGTTAATTTTTTTTCTCCCTTGGGCAAATAAAAATTAAAAATAAAAATATTCCCAGACTTTGACTTTGTAAATTGTCTTAATTCGGGATGGGGCCATGGAACCACGGAACGAGGTGATCTTAAAGGTCTTTAAGGAGAATCCTTCCCAAACCATTCTCTGATTCCATATCCCCGCACAAACCCAAGGTTTCTTTCTTTGCAAAAGGAGAAAATCCCACCGAGCCCTGGATGTACAAACGGGGGACGAGAACAGCTGGAAATAAAAAAAGAAATAAACAAAAAATCATCGCCTGGAGACAGCTGCAGATCCCCGGGGAGGGCAACCATGTCCTCAGCACCACCTCGGCAGCTTCTCCTCCTCTCCCTGCGGGCGGGAGGCGGAGGAAGGACAGCGGGGCTGCCCGAGGGTTTGGGGACGTTGTTGTTGTCGCTGTCGCTGCTCCGCGGTGCCCGCGCGTGTCCCTCGGTCCCCTCCGCGCACAGCCTGGCATAAACAACGCTGCCTCTGGCCATGTCATGCCTTAAAATAGATGTTCCTACATCAGCCTCTCTCCGGCGGCGGCGGCAGCAGCGAGACATGGCCGACTGGAGCTGATCCCGCTGCCTTCGTGCCCCGGCTCCCGGCCCTCGCCAAGGTACGCTCGGGGGTGCCCCAACCCTCCCCGCGGGTCCCGGGGTGTCCCTGAGCCAAGGGGTCTCGGCTCGGCTCCCTCCTGCTTCCCCCGGGATCGTCCCTGCTTCCCCCCGGGATTGTCCCTGCTTCCCCCGGGATTGTCCCTGTATCCCCCCGGGATCGTCCCTGCTTCCCTCCGGGATTGTCCCTATATCCCCCGGGATTGTCCCTGTATCCCATGGGATTGTCCCTACTTCCCCCTGGATCGTCCCTGCTTCCCTCCGGGATCGTCCCTGCATCCCCCCGGGATTGTCCCTGTATCCCGTGGGATTGTCCCTGCATCCCCCGGGATCGTCCCTGCATCCCCCGGGTTGGTTTCTGCATCCCCCGGGATGGTTCCTGTATCCCATGGGATGGTTCCTGCATCCCGCACCTCTCCCTGCATCCCCCAGGACCATCCCCACATCCCCAGGACCATCCCCACATCCCATCCCCAGGACCATCCCCACATCCCCAGGACCATCCCCACATCCCCAGGACCATCCCCACATCCCCAGGACCATCCCCACATCCCCAGGACCATCCCCACATCCCCAGGACCATCCCCTCCCTCCCAGCAGGGCACAGGGCCCGGGGCAGCCTCGAGCGAGCCCCGGATCTGTTCCCGGAGCGGTGCCCGGGAGGTTCCAGGAGCTCTCCAGGGGCTGTTCCCGGGAGGTTCCAGGAGCTCTCCAGGGGCTGTTCCCGGGAGGTTCCAGGAGCTCTCCAGGGGCTGTTCCCGGCTCCGGCTGTGGGGCAGAGCCTCTCCCCTGAGCCCTCGGGGGACTGGAGCGGCTGCAGCCCGGCCTGGCTGGGGACGGCTGCTTTTCCAGGCAGCTGTGGCCACAGGAGCGGCTGGAATTTCGCTGTTCCAGCCCTCTCGGTGATCCAGCCGCTCCTCAGCTGCCGTGCCCCAGCGCTGGGCACTCGTGGCTGCGCTGCAGCCAAGGTCACCCAGGCCTCCAGGCCCTGCCCGGAGCCTTTCCCAGGCCCGAATTCCCAGCCTGGAGGAGCCCGGGTTGGATCAGGGAGGATGAGTCGGGCTGGGACCCCGGACGGGGGCTGAGCTGCTCTGGGGACCGGGGGGTGACACCTGGGCAGGGGCTGAGCTGCGCTGGGGACCGGGGGTGACACCCGGGCAGGGGCTGAGCTGTGCCGGGGGTGACACCCGGGCAGGGGCTGAGCTGTGCTGGGGACCGGGGGTGACACCTGGGCAGGGGCTGAGCTGTGCTGGGGACTGAGGGTGACACCTGGGCAGGGGCTGAGCTGTGCTGGGGGTGACACCCGGGCAGGGGCTGAGCTGCGCTTGGGACCGGAGGTGACACCTGGGCAGGGGCTGAGCTGTGCTGGGGACCGGGGGTGACACCCGGGCAGGGGCTGAGCTGCCCCCCTGGCTCCGGGAAGGGACGGGGGACCCCCCTGTGTCCCCCTGGGCTCCCTCCGAACTCCCCCTGCCCTCGCAGTGTTCTCCTCTGCCTTGCCGAGAAATGGCCGGAGGCTCTGGGGGCTCCTTCCTCCTGCTCCGCTGGCTGGAGCCTCGGGAATGGCACCGGGGAGGGACAGGGACAGGGACAGGGACAGGGACAGGGACAGGGACAGGGACAGGGACAGGGACAGGGACAGGAGCAGGGACAGGGACAGGGACAGGACAGGGACAGGGACAGGGACAGGGACAGGGACAGGGACAGGGACAGGGACAGGGACAGGGACAGGAGCAGGGACAGGAGCAGGAACAGGGACAGGGACAGGGACAGGGACAGGGACAGCCCCAGCCGGGCACAGGGGAGGCTCCCAGGCAGCAGCAGGAGGTGAGGAGGAGAATTTCTCCTCCTGAGGGAGCACAAAAAGCTCTCTCTGAGCACATCTGACAGCAGGAACTGCCCGGGGGAGGGTCCTTGCAGATGTGATCTGTGCCCTGGAGGAGCTGCTGGGTAAAAGGAGCTTTCTCATGCCCTGCAGTTAACCCTTCCCAGCCCAGAGCAGCCCTGGCTGCTCCAGAGCAGCTGCAGGACCGTGCCCACAGCGGGTGAATCCTGCCCCACCCTCCCTGCAGGGTTTTGTGCCGCTCTGGAGGAGGCTGGGCCCTGGCCAGGCTGCCTGGTGCCATATGGAATCCTCCACCTGTTCGGGGGCTTTTCCTGGCCGGGCTGGTGCCGTGCCCGGAGCTGGCCGCCTCTCCTGCTCCCAGCGCCAGCCCCGAGCTGGCACCGTCCCCTGGCAGCAGAGAGGCAGGAGGTGGTCCTGGGCATCTCCTGCCAAGGTGGCCTCAGCCCAAAGGCTGGAGCGAGAGCCCGTGGGGGCTCGGAGCTCTGGCTGCCTCCCCAGCCTGGCAGCAGGAACTCCTCCCCAGCGCTTTTCCTTCTTGGAAGGGACGTGGGGAACGCTCCTGACATCGGCAGGGCGGGACCCGGCTGCTCTGGGCCGGTGTTTGCACAGCAGGGACCGAGTGAGAGGTCCTGGATTGCAGCACCACAGAACCCCCAAATCCCTGAGGCTGGAGAAGCCCTCCAGGACCATCGAGCCCAACCTGTGCCCCATGTCCCCCGCCCCGGGCACTGAGTGCCACCTCCAGTTGTTTCCTTGGTGACTCCAAACCTCCCTGGGCAGTTCTGATTCCTGACACCCCTTTCCATGGGGAAATTCCTGCTGCTGTCCATCCTGAGCCTCCCCTGCCCAGCCTGAGGCCGTTCCCTCTCCTCCTGTCCCTGTTCCCTGGGATAGGATCCCAAATCCCCCCGGCTGTCCCCTCCTGTGCAGAAATTCCCCTGATCCCCCTTTTCCCCAGGCTGAGCTCCTTTCCCAGCTTCCTCAGCCCATCCTGGGGCTCCAGCCCCTTCCCCAGCCCCGCTCCCTGCCCTGCTCAGCCCCAGCCCTGGGTGAGGAGCCGTTTTCTCCTGACAGCCTCTCCACTGCTTCCCGACAGGACCGTGGGTGGCAGCAGCAGCAGAAGTGACCCCCAGGCCCCTGTCCGGCCTCCCCGTCCCCACAGGCATGCCTTGTGGCTCTGGGCAGCTCCCATGGCTTTCCTGTCCAGGTTCTACAGGAACAGCAGCAGGTCCCCGAGCCGGGCCCCGCGGGACGAGCGCGGGAGCCACCCCATCCTCAGCGTCTTCGAGCTGGAGCGGCTGCTGTACACCGGGAAAACGGCCTGCAACCACGCCGACGAGGTGTGGCCAGGCCTCTACCTGGGAGACCAGTGAGTGTGGCCAGGGATGGGGACAGGGGACAACTCCAGGGCAGTGGGGACGTCTGGGATGGGGAGGCTGGACCTGGTCACTCTCCACAGCTCCCTGGAAGGAGCCTGTGGGCAGCTGGGCTCGGGCTCTTTCTCCAGGCAGCACTGACAGAACAAGAGGACACGGCCTCAAGCTGCACCAAGGAAATTTAGGTTGGATGTTAGGAAAAAGATTTTTATTGAAAGAATGATAAAAGTACTGCCTGGGGAGGTGGTGGAGTCACCATCCCTGGATGTGTTTGAAAAGAGATTGGATGTGGCACCTGGTTCTGTGGTTTAGTTGAGGCGTTAGGGCTGGGTTGGACTCAAAGATCTTGAAAGTCTCTTCCAACCCAGTGATTCAGTGATCCTGTGATCCTGGGATTCTGTAATTCACTGATTCAGTGATTGTGTGATTGTGTGATTCAGCAATTCAGCAATTGTGTGATTCAGTGATTTTGTGGTTCTGTGATTCAGTGATTTGGTGATTGTGTGATTCTGTGTTTCACTGCTTCTGTGATTCAGTGATCCTCTGATTCTGTGATTGTGTGATTGTGTGATTCAGTGATTTTGTGGTTCTGTGATTCAGTGATGGTGTGATTGTGTGATTCTGTAATTCTGTGATTCTGTGATTCTGTTTCACTGTTTCTGTGATTCAGTGATCCTCTGATTCTGTGATTGTGTGATTCTGTGATTGTGTGATTCTGTGATTGTGTGATTCTGTGATTCAGCAATTCAGCAATTCAATGATTGTGTGATTCACTGATATTGTGGTTCTGTGATTCTGTGATTCTGTGATTCTGTGATTCTGTGATTCTGTGTTTCACTGTTTCTGTGATTGTGTGACTGTGTGATTGTGTGATTTTGTGACTGTGTGATTGTGTGATTGTGTGACTGTGTGATTGTGTGATTGTGTGACTGTGTGACTGTGTGATTCCGTGATCCTGTGATTCCGTGATCCTGTGATTCCGTGATCCTGTTATTCCATGGGGAAGGTGAGGCAGAGCAGGATGTGATGGGTGTGGAGCACGGGGACAAAGAAGGAAAGTGAGCAGGGAGGTCCCAGCTCTGCCAGGCTGGGGTGGGCACAGGTAGGTTGTCCATGAGCTCTGAGATCACCTTAAAACCCAAGAACCTCAAAAATCCTCCAGGCTTTTACATCCAGCTCTCTCAGCCAGAAACGTTTGTCCAGGACAGCGTTTCCAGCGTGCTGGGACCCTTCCAGTGCTCTGAGGTGTCCCCTCCGTGCTGTGCCCGTTGTCCCTGCAGAGATATCGCGTCCAACCGGCGGGAGCTGCTGCAGCTGCGCATCACCCACGTGCTGAACGCCTCGCACTGCCGCTGGCGCGGCGGCGCCGAGTACTACGAGGGCACCGGCATCCGCTACCTGGGCATCGAGGCCCACGACTCCCCCTCCTTCGACATGAGCCCCTACTTCTACCCCGCCGCTGACTTCATCCACCAGGCCCTCAACGAAGGTCCCTGGGCGAGGGTCTGGGACAGGAGAGGGACGAGGCGTGGGGGGAGCTGGGGGTGGCCTGGTGGTGGCTGTTGTGAAGGATCCTGGGAAACGAAGGTGTTTCGAGGCTGGGAGGGTGTGTCCTCATGGGATCATCCCAATGGTGTCCCCTGATGGGATCACCTCAATGGTGTCCTCATGGGATCATCCCGATGGTGTCCTCATGGGATCACCCTGATGGTGTCCCCTCCACAGGATCACCCCAATGATGTCTCCACATGGGATCACCCCAGTGGTGTCCCCTCATGGCATCACCCCAATGGTGTCTCCTCATGGCATCACCCCGATGGTGTCCCCTGATGGGATCTCCTCGATGGTGTCCCCTGACGGGATCACCCCAGTGGTGTGTCCTCATGGCATCACCCCGATGGTGTCTCCTCATGGCATCACCCCAATGATGTCCCCTGATGGGATCACCCCAATGGTGTCCCCTGATGGGATCACCCCAATGGTGTGACCTCAATGGTGTCCCCTGATGGGATCACCCCAGTGGTGTGACCTCAATGGTGTCCCCTGATGGGATCACCCCAGTGGTGTGACCTCAATGGTGTCCCCTGATGGCCTCACCCCCTCCCCAGAGGGAACAGGCTGGATGACAGCACTGTCCCCTGGGTCACAGCCCCAGCCTGTGCCCTGAGCTGCCTCTGGGCCTGTTCTGTCCATTTTGGGCTCCCAGGACACACTGACACCTTTGCCACCAGGGAGACCTCAGTGCCTCACAGCCCCTCACGCCCCACCAGGTGCTGCCCACCTGAGCACGGCTCCAGGGCACGGCTGGCTTCTCCCAGGGTTTCCACTGGGATTTTTCCTGCTCTGCTGTGACGCAGCCGCTGTGCCCCGCAGGGAGGATCCTCGTGCACTGTGCCGTCGGGGTCAGCAGGTCGGCCACCCTGGTCCTCGCCTACCTCATGATCCGCCACCACATGCCCCTGGTCGAAGCCATAAAGACGGTCAAGGACCACCGCGGGATCATCCCCAACCGCGGCTTCCTGCGCCAGCTGGTGGCCCTGGACAACGCCCTGCGGCTCAAGAGGAGCTCCTGAGGGGGCCGTGGGCACCGTGGGGGCTCTGCCCACCCTGCTCTGCCCATGGCTCGCCCGCAGCCCCCCCGGCTCAGGGGGTGCAGCCCAGGCCCTCCACCCTGGCCATGGCCTCCTTCCCAGCCTGCTCGCTCCAAGGCGCCTCCGGGGGGGACCCGGCCCCGGCACCCGGCACCCTGTGGCCTCCAGGGAGCCTTCAAGGCTTTGTTGTCCCCCCCTGGCATGGGTGTCCCTCCCTGCCGGGACACTGCAGCTCTGTGTGTCCCCTGTCGTGTGTCCCGTGTGTTTGTGGTGATGTCGGGCCTGGTGTGGGCTCAGGCCAGCTCCTGTCGTGGTGTTTGGGTGTTCTCCGTGCCTCGTGTCACCCTGTGAAAATAAAGGCAGTGCTAAGGAAGAGCCTGGCCACGCCTCGTGAGCGTGGGGAGCGCTCAGGGTCTGTCCTGGGTCTGTTCAAGCTGGGCTGTCCCGGGACTGCTCAGGCTGGGCTCTGTCCTGGGTCTGCTCAGGCTGGGCTCTGTCCTGGGACTGCTCAGGCTGGGCTCTGTCCTGGGTCTGCTCAGGCTGGGCTCTGTCCTGGGACTGCTCAGGCTGGGCTCTGTCACAGAACAGCTCAGGCTGGGCTCTGTCCTGGGACAGCTCAGGCTGGGCTCTGTCCTGGGACAGCTCAGGCTGGGCTCTGTCCTGGGTCTGTTCAGGCTGGGCTCTGTCCTGGGACAGCTCAGGCTGGGCTCTGTCCTGGGTCTGCTCAGGCTGGGCTCTGTCACAGCTGGGCTCAGGCTGGGCTCTGTCCTGGGACAGCTCAGGCTGGGCTCTGTCCTGGGACTGCTCAGGCTGGGCTCTGTCCTGGGACTGCTCAGGCTGGGCTCTGTCCTGGGTCTGCTCAGGCTGGGCTCTGTCCCAGGACAGCTCAGGCTGGGCTCTGTCACAGCTGGGCTCAGGCTGGGCTCTGTCCTGGGACTGGGGACACAGCAGCACCCGAGTGCTCGGGGCTGAGATGGACCCCAGTGCCCCGAGATTCTCAGTGTAGGGATCAAACCTGAGCCCAGCTCAGCGCCCAAAGCTGAGCCCAGCTCAGTGCCCAAAGCTGAGCCCAGCTCAGTGCCCAAAGCTGAGCCCAGCTCAGTGCCCAAACCTGAGCTCAGCTCAGTGCCCAAACCTGAGCCCAGCTCAGTGCCCAAAGCTGAGCCCAGCTCAGTGCCCAAACCTGAGCCCAGCTCAGTGCCCAAACCTCAGACCCCGCTCAGGGCCTGTCCTGGGGTTGTCCCCTCTTTTTCCCAGCAGTGAGGACAAAGTGGGGCTGGTGGGAAGCAGAGCCGGGCTGGCAGTGCCAGGGTCACCCAGGTGGCAGTGCCAGGGTCACTCAGGTGGCAGTGCCAGGGGTCACCCAGGAGAGCTGGCAGTGCCAGGGTCACTCAGGTGGCAGTGCCAGGGTCACTCAGGAGAGCTGGCAGTGCCAGGGTCACTCAGGTGGCAGTGCCAAGGTCACCCAGGTGACAGTGCCAGGGTCACTCAGGTGACAGTGCCAGGGTCACTCAGGTGACAGTGCCAGGGTCACTCAGGAGAGCTGGCAGTGCCAGGGTCACTCAGGTGGCAGTGCCAGGGTCACCCAGGTGGCAGTGCCAGGGTCACCCAGGTGACAGTGCCAGGGTCACCCAGGTGGCAGTGCCAGGGTCACCCAGCCAGGCTGGCAGTGCCAGGGTCACTCAGGTGGCAGTGCCAGGGTCACTCAGGTGGCAGTGCCAGGATCACCCAGGTGGCAGTGCCAGGGGTCACCCAGGAGAGCTGGCAGTGCCAGGGTCACCCAGGTGGCAGTGCCAGGGTCACTCAGGTGACAGTGCCAGGGGTCACTCAGGTGGCAGTGCCAGGGTCACTCAGGTGGCAGTGCCAGGGTCACTGTCCAGCACGAGGTGGCCGTGCCAGTGTCCCAAAGGCAGCTCCGAGTGGGCACCCGGGCTGTGACAAACACCCCCAGGAGCAGCAGGGCTGGGTGGGCTGAGCCCAGGAGGTCCCAAGGCAGGGAAGGGGTGTCCTGGTGGCCCTGGTGGCCCTGGTGGCCCCGCCGGCCGCCAGCCCTCATTGTCCTCCCGCTCCCGTTCTAGCTCCATTCTCCCTGAGCTTCCGGAGAGCCCCCGGAGCGGCGCTGGGCTGTGCCGGGACCATGGAAAGGGGAGGGAGAGGGCCCTGGGGGCCCTTGGGGCACAGCAGGACCAGTGCCAGCACCCCTCTGTCACCGCTGGGCGTCCCCGAGCCGCTGCTGGGTGTCACAATCCCACTCTGGTTGGGCTTGGAGGGACCTTAAAACTCATCTCATGGCACCCCCTGCCATGGCAGGGACATCTCCCAGCGCCCCATGGTGCTCCAGCCTGGCCTTGGACATTCCCAGGGATCCAGGGACAGCCCCAGCTCCACTGGGAATTCCATCCCAGCCCCTCCCCACCCCCTCGCAACGATGACATTTTCCGGAAGGTTTAACTGAGGGTGTCCCAAACCTGACACCGAGACCCCCGGGGAGCCCCGAGCGCTCGGGGGGTGCCCCACAGGTCCCTCGGGCGGGTCCCTGGTGTCACCTGGGGCAGGTGATGCCCTGGCCGGGACACGCCGGGCTGCATCGCCCGGGGCACCGGAGCTCTCGGCGGGGCGGGGACGGGCCGGGGGCGGCCCCGGGGGGGCTGCGGGGCCGGGGCGGGGTTTTCGGGCTCGGCCATGGCCCGGAGGAGCAGCCGCGGCCCCGCGGAGCCGCCCGATGCCCCCGTTCCAGTGGTGCCACGGTGAGAGCCGGGAGGGGCCGGGCGGGTGGGCAGGGGGTGTCCTGCCCCGGGCATCCCCCGGGCATCTCCGGGCACCTCTGGGCACCCCTTGGGCATCTCCAGGAATCCCTTGAGCATCTCCGGGCATCTCCAGGAATCCCTTGGGCATCTCCGGGCATCTCCGGGCACCTCTGGGCACCCCTTGGGCATCTCCAGGAATCCCTTGGGCACCTCCAGGCTTCCCCCAGGCATCTCCGGGCATCCCTTGGGCACCTCCAGGCATCCCCCGGGCATCTCCGGGCATCCCTTGGGCACCTCCAGGCATCCCCCGGGCATCTCTGGGCATCTCTGGGCATCCCCAGCCATCCTCCAGCCATCCCCAGGCATCCCCTTGCATCCCTTGGGCATCTCCGGGCATCCCCCGGCTCCTGGAAGCCCCGGTGTCCCCGTTCTGCCCCCGGAGCTGCGTGTCCCACCCGGAGAAATGCACCGGCCACGCTTTGGCTGCTCGCACCAGACCAAAAACCAACCTCCAGCTTCCTTCCCTGTGCCCGCAGAAGAGGAATAAACTCATTTTCAGGGGCCCACGGCCCCTCAGGGTCGCGCTGGGCGTGAGGAGCTCTCAGGAACGCCAAGCTGAGTTCGCTCAGCGAGGGTTCAAAGGAGAATCGGGGTATTTTTGGGAGCGAGGAGCGGAGAAGCTGCGCCGGGAATTCCATCAGAGCCCTGCCCCAGCAACAAAAGCTGAGCTGGTTGGATTTGTGGAAGGGTTACAGCCTTTGAAGCTAAATATAAAAGCAGCAGCGGTTTCCTGTCCCCTAACACATCCCTGGTGTGCGCGGGGGGCGCCGCGGTTGTCACGCACATGTGGCAGCGTTTCCTGCAGGGAATCCTCCGGGCTCGGCCGTGCTCGCAGAACCTCCGAAAGATGAGAGAATTCTGCTTTCCCGAGAGCTTCCTCAGCCTCCCGAGGCTTTGGGGACAGCGGGACAGAGCCCAGCCTTGTTCCGAGGCTCCACAGCCCTGGGCACTTTGTGCACTTTGGCTGCGAGCCCCAGGCTCACAAATATTTGGTAAATCAGAGCCGGTGTAAAAACCCCGTCTGAAGCTAAATGGGTTTATTGAGAATGTCCTGACAGCCGGTGAGGGCTGAGCTGCTGCCCTGGGTTTCAGCTCCTCCTTTGCAGCCCGGCTTTCCTTCCTGGTGCTCACCTGGAGCTCAGGACTGGGCAGGCCCAGGGAACTTTATCTGGGGAACTTTTTATTGATTTGGGGGCAGCTCCTCATCCCTGACTTGGCTTCAGGAGAGATTTCTGCAGGGAGATTTCTGCAGGGAGATTTCTGCAGGGAGATTTTTGCAGGGAGCTTTTTGCAGCATCCCAGCAAAACCACCATGGAAACTTCCCCGGCCTCAGTGGGGGAGGAGCAAAATGGTTTTATTTCACGACCTGCTGAGTTTTCTGTTGGCTTTACTGAACAGGAATTGGGGTGAGGGAGAAACTCTGCTCAGCAAAATCCCTGCTCAGGGGGGTGGGAGAAACCGGTGGGTCCCGACTGGAAATGCAGCAAAATGTGGGGTCTGAGGGGCCAAACTTGGCTTTGCTGGAGCACGGGGGGCTGGAGAAGGGGGTGGGGGACAGGGGGACAGGGCTGGGGTCAGGGGAGGAGGAGGAGGAAGAGGAGGAGGAGGAAGAGGAGGAGGAGGAGGAAGAGGAAGAGGAGGAAAAGGAAAAGGAAAAGGAAAAGGAAAAGGAAAAGGAAAAGGAAAAGGAAAAGGAAAGGAAAAGGAAAAGGAAAAGGAAAAGGAAAAGGAAAAGGAAAAGGAAAAGGAAAAGGAAAAGGAAAAGGAAAAGGAAAAGGAAAAGGAAAAGGAAAAGGAAGAGGAGGAGGAGGAGGAGGAGGAGGAGGAGGAAGAGGAAGAGGAAGAGGAAAAGGAAGAGGAAGAGGAAGAGGAAGAGGAAGAGGAAGAGGAAGAGGAGGAAGAGGTGCAAACCACAGCTCTGATGGGTCAAACCGTACGTGGGCTCCTCGTTCCCCGAGGAGCAGCGGGAGTTTGCAGTTGGACGCTTTTGTGGCCGAAGAGGAGCCGTGAGCAGGTGCAGGAGGAAGGCTCCAGGGCTCCGTGGGCGCTTCCCCAGATCTCTGCAGATCCCTCTCCCCCCGTTTGTCAATTCAGTGCTCGCTCCAGCCCTCAGGGGTGCTGGTTCTGGTGCCGAGCCGGGAGCTGGAGCTGGGTTGTTCCCCTGGGTGTCCCTCAGGACCTCGTTTCACGTTGGTCAAGCCCAGATTTGATCCATTTCCCTTGAACTGAAACCTCGGGCAGGGTTTAATCAAAACCATCCGGGGAAGGGGCTGGGAGGGAGAGGGGCTGAGCTCGGCAGGGACCCCCTGCTCCAGGTCCTGGCAGCTCCTCCTCACATCCCATGGGCTCTCCTGGAGCAGCAAAGGGAATTTCCCTGGAGCCTGGGAGTTCCTGAAGGCCTGTCCAGCGGGAATGCCCCTGGCTGAGCTGGTGAGTCCCAAAAGGGCCCTTGTGGGGTCAGGGATGGGATTTCTGCCCCACGGGAAGGGGCAGAGCGCGGGGGCTGGAGCAGGAGAGGAGAGGGGGGTGGCTGAGGGTGGTTTTTGGGATGGTGAGCTGGGTTTTGAGCCCCTTAGACCAACCCAGAGGGATGTGCTGGGGCTCTCCAGCCCGTGCCCCACCACCAGGTGCTCCAGCATTACCTCATGTCTCACTCAGTGGGGTTTTTTTAGAGCTGTCTGTGCTTTGTTCTGTTTTGTTTTGTTTTGTTTTGGGGTGGGTTTTTTTTTGGAACATTTCTCAATCATTTCCAGCAAGGAAACAGCAAAAAATCACAAACCTTTCCTATTGTCTCTTCCTGCACCTGGTGGTCCCAGGACCCGACAAACACATCCTCCCTTTCCCTCGGTGAGGTGGAGGATGGATTGTCTCCAAGTGGCAGGAAAAGCCCATTTCCTGCAGCCCAGGCTGTCCCCTGGTGCAGCAAACCAAACCTCTGTCCCCAGGGCCAGGTGGCTCCCGGCTGCGTGGTGTGGAATTCACCCAGCCCAGCCCAGCAGATTCCTGGGAAAGGCTGGAATTTGGGAGCCCCGGAGGTGCTCGGGGTGCCCAGGCCGGGCTCCTGCTGTCCCCTGTCCCCCTGGGTGTCTCCACTGCTGCAGGAGGTTCTGCTGCTCGCTCCTCCCTGCTCCTCCCAAATTCCAGCCTGTCCCGAGGAGCAGGCGGAGGGGCTGGAATTAAATCCAGGAGAGCTCCTGGAGGAGTTGTTTGATGAGGAGCAGGGAGGGAGGAAGGGGCTGGGGACACAGGTGGGGCTGGGGGCTCCTCTCCTTTCAAGCGAGAAACCAAAGCCCGGGCTCCAGGGCCCAGAGCCATTCCCAGACATTAAATGGGGATTATTCCGTGTCGGAGCCCGGCTTTGCAGCAGCTCTGAGCAGTGCCAGGGGGCTGGGGCTCCCTCCTGGGCTGGCTGTGCTGTCACCAGCCCTGCGTGACACCCACGTGTCCCCCGTGGTGGCCCTGGGGTGGCAGCCGTGCCTTTGCTGGGACAGGGCACTGGGTCAGCTGCTGCTGACACCGAGGACGAAGCAGCCACTTGCTCCTCCCGGGGCGATGACAGCCGCCAACTGTTCCCGTTTTTCAAGCTGCTTTTCAGCTCTGTCCTTCCCTAAATCCCTTTCCAGCCTCCCTGGAGATGAAAGCGGGGCCTCCTGCATGGATCCTGCCAGGGCTGCTGCTGGAGGAGCGGCTGTGGAAATGCTGCTGCCACCCTGAGCTGCTCCAGGGCAGATCTCTGCTCCCTGGAGAGATCTCTGCTCCCCTCCAGGGGAGATCTCTGCTCCCTGGAGAGATCTCTGCTCCCCTCCAGGGGAGATCTCTGTTCCCTTTCCTGGGGAGATCTCTGTTCCCCTTCCTGGGGAGATCTCCATTCCCCTCCAGGGCACATCTCTGTTCCTCTCCAGGGGAGATCTCTGTTCTCCTTTCTGGTGAGATCTCTGCTCCCCTCCAGGGGAGATCTCTGCTCTCCTTTCTGGTGAGATCTCTGCTCCCCTTCCTGGGGAGATCTCTGTTCTCCTTTCTGGGGAGATCTCTGCTCCCCTTCCTGGGGAGATCTCCATTCCCCTCCAGGGCAGATCTCTGCTCCCTCTCCAGGGCAGATCTCCGCTCCCAGGGGAGATCTCTGTTCCCCTTCCTGGGGAGATCTCTGCTCCCAGGGGAGATCTCTGCTCCCTCTCCAGGGCAGATCTCCATTCCCCTCCAGGGCAGATCTCCATTCCCCCTCCAGATCTGCATTCCCCCTCCAGATCTCCTCTCCCAGGGCAGATATCCTCTGCCCCTCCAGGGCAGATCTCCATTCCCCTCCAGAGCAGATCTCCTCTCCCAGGGCAGATCTCTGCTCCCCTCCAGGGCAGATCTCCTCTTCCCTCCAGGGCAGATCTCCTCTCCCAGGGCAGATCTCCATTCCCCCTCCAGATCTCCTCTCCAGGGCAGATCTCCTCTCCAGGGCAGATCTCCTCTCCCAGGGCAGATGTCCTCTCCAGGGCAGATCTCCATTCCCCCTCCAGATCTCCTCTCCAGGGCAGATCTCCTCTCCAGGGCAGATCTCCTCTCCCAGGGCAGATCTCCTCTCCCCCTCCAGATCTCCTCTCCAGGGCAGATCTCCTCTCCCAGGGCAGGTCTCCATTCCCCCTCCAGATCTCCTCTCCAGGGCAGATCTCCTCTCCCAGGGCAGATGTCCTCTCCCCCTCCAGGGCAGATCTCCTCTCCCAGGGCAGATCTCCTCTCCCCCTCCAGGGCAGATCTCCGCTCCCCAGGCACAGGACGATGTCTCGGTGCTGCTCTTTGGCAAACTCCAGAGGGGACAGAGCCAGCCCAGGCTCTCTCTGCTCTCACATTTTTCCACCTAACCGCTGAATTTCCCTTCCCCCTAAGGGTGCTCCTGCAGCCTGGGGCTGATTTACCCCAGTAAACCCTGCACGATGCCGCCCATCACCTTCCAGGACCTGCCCCTCAACATCTACATGGTCATTTTTGGCACCGGCATCTTCATCTTCGTGCTCAGCCTCATCTTCTGCTGCTACTTCATCAGGTGAGCCGGGGGGCTCGGTGTCCCTGGCCATCCCCAGATCCTGTTTTGTCCCAGAAAACGGGGCCAAACCCCGTCCCGGCGCCCGGAGCAGAGCAGGAAGCGCAGGAAGGGGCTCCTGATTTCCAGGGAATGTGCGAGGGCCGCGTTGTGCGGGGCAGGGAAGGAAGGATGTGCCTTTCCCTGCTCTCCCTGCTATTTTTAACCCCAAAAGCCGAAGCTGCTGCCCCCCGCATCCCCCAGGCGTTTTTGGGAGCGCGTTTTGGGGCCGGGGCTGGAGGAGAGGCCGCGGTTCTGTGCCAGGCGCTTTTCCCTGGCCCAGGTCACGCTGGGAATTCAGCCCGAACTCGGGAGCCACAATTCCTCCTGAAGGGGAACACATCGCCGCTGCCACCCCCGGCCACGGCAGCTCGGGATGCTCCGGCACAAGCGGAGCCCGGGAGCCGCCGATCCCAAACCCCGGGCGGGAGGGGAGCGTTCCCCGAGGGTTCCAGTCGCGTTCCCCGAGGTTTCAGGCGCTTCCCGAGGGTTTCAGGCGCGTTCCCCGAGGGTTTCAGGCGCTTCCCGAGGGTTTCAGGCGCTTCCCGAGGGTTTCAGTCGCGTTCCCCGAGGGTTTCAGGCGCTTCCCGAGGGTTTCAGGCGCTTCCCGAGGGTTTCAGGCGCGTTCCCCGGGGTTTCAGGCGCTTCCCGAGGGTTTCAGGCGCTTCCCGAGGGTTTCAGGCGCTTCCCGAGGGTTTCAGGCGCTTCCCGAGGGTTTCAGGCGCGTTCCCCGAGGGTTTCAGGCGCTTCCCGAGGGTTTCAGTCGCGTTCCCCGAGGGTTTCAGGCGCTTCCCCGGGGTTTCAGTCGCGTTCTCCGAGGGTTTCAGGCGCTTCCCGAGGGTTTCAGGCGTTCCCCGAGGGTTTCAGGCGTTCCCCGAGGGTTTCAGGCGTTCCCCGAGGGTTTCAGGCGCTTCCCGAGGGTTTCAATGGCGTTCCCCGAGGGTTTCAGGCGCTTCCCGAGGGTTTCAGTCGCGTTCCCCGAGGTTTCAGGCGAGTTCCCCGAGGTTTCAGGCGCTTCCCGAGGGTTTCAGGCGCTTCCCGAGGGTTTCAGGCGCTTCCCGAGGGTTTCAGTCGCGTTCCCCCGGGTTTCAGGCGAGTTCCCCGAGGGTTTCAGGCGCTTCCCCGGGGTTTCAGGCGCTTCCCGAGGGTTTCAGTCGCGTTCCCCGGGATTTCAGTCGCGTTCTCCGAGGGTTTCAGGCGTTCCCCGAGGGTTTCAGGCGCTTCCCGAGGGTTTCAGGCGCGTTCCCCGAGGATTTCAGGCGCTTCCCGAGGGTTTCAGGCGCTTCCCGAGGGTTTCAGTCGCGTTCTCCGAGGGTTTCAGGCGCTTCCCGAGGGTTTCAGGCGCGTTCCCCGGGGTTTCAGGCGAGTTCCCCGGGGTTTCAGGCGCTTCCCGAGGGTTTTTGGCTGCCGAGCTGACGGTGCCTTTCTCACCCTCCCCAGCAAACTGCAGCACCAGGCGCAGAGCGAGCGCTTCGGCTACAAGGAGGTAAAGCCGGGGGTGCTTTGGGTTGAGCGGGGACACAGCGGGGACAGAAACCGCTCGTTCCAAGGCACTGGGATGGGACAGCCTGCCCGGAGCCCCCCGCGCTCCCGCCCGGCCCTGCCCGGAGCCCCCCCGCGCCCCGCCCGGCCCTGCCCGGCTCCCTTCAGCCCCTCCCGGGCCTCGAGGTCCTGGTGGGAAATCCTCCCCTCCTTCTCTCCCTCAGGTGGTTTTGAAAGGTGACGCCCGCAGGCTGAACGTGCACGGGGTGAGTGGGACCGGCCCGGGCTGGGGATGGAGCTGGGATTAACCGGGATAACCCTCAGGGACATCCCCAGGATTAACCGGGATAACCCTCGGGACATCCCTGGGATTAACCGGGATAACCCTCGGGACATCCCCGGGATTAACCGGGATAACCCTTGGGACAGATCCCCTGGGATTAACCGGGATAACCCTCATGGAAATTTCCCTGTGCTCAGGATCAGGCCGGGACAGGCTGGGGATGCGATGTGGGGATGGCTGGGCTGGGATCAGGAGGGAATCCCTCTCCCTGCGGGAAGTTTGGGAACCGTTTCCAGCAGGGATTTCCCGAGCCGTTTCCAGCCGGGATTTCCCGAGCCGTTTCCAGCTGGGATTTCCCGAGCCGTTTCCAGCTGGGATTTCCCGAGCCGTTTCCAGCTGGGATTTCCCGAGCCGTTTCCAGCCAGGATTTCCCGAGCCGTTTCCAGCTGGGATTTCCCAAGCTGTTTCCAGCTGGGATTTCCCGAGCCGTTTCCAGCTGGGATTTCCCGAGCTGTGCCATTTCTGGCGGGTTCCCCACGTTCACAGCCGCCCTCAGGCTCCGTCTCACCTCCCACAGCAGGCCTGCGCCGTCTGCCTGGAGGATTTTGTGCTGCAGGAGGAGCTGGGGGTGCTGCCGTGCCAGCACGGCTTCCACAGAAGGTGAGTGTGGCTGGCAGAGCGGGCCGGGAGCGCGGGATCCCAGCGGGAACGGCCATTCCCGCGTTCCTGCCCGCAGGTGCCTGCTGAAGTGGCTGGAGGTGCGCTGCGTGTGCCCCATGTGCAACAAACCCGCGGCCGAGCCCCGGGCCAGCATCGGGACCCTCCTGGATGAGCTGGTGTGATCCAGTGGGATCCACTGTGATCCAGTGGGATCCACCGTGATCCACAGTGATTCAGCAGGATCCACCATGATCCATCGCGATCCACCGTGATCCAGCAGGATCCACCACGATCCAGCAGGATCCACCACAATCCAGCAGGATCCATCATGATCCACAGTTATTCAGCAAGATCCAGCAGGATCCACGGCGATCCAGTGGCATCCATCGCGGATCCAGTGGGATCCAGTGGGATCCAGGGCAATCCACCGGGATCCAGGACAATCCAGCCGGATCCACCACGATCCAGCAGGATCCATTGTGGTCCCTGCAGGCTTCTCTGCAATCCACCACGATCCACAGTGATTCAGCAGGATCCACTGCGATCCATCGAGATCCACCATGATCCAGCGGGATCCACTGCAATCCAGCGAGATCCAGCAGGATCCAGTGGGACCCAAGGCAATCCAGTGGGATCCATCGTGATCCAGCAGGATCCTGAAGGATCCGCTGTGATCCAGCAGGATCCACTGTGGTCCTGCAGGCTTCACTGCAATCCACTGCGACCCAGCAGGATCCACGGTGATTCAGCAGGATCCACTGCGATCCATCGAGATCCACCATGATCCAGCGGGATCCATCACGATCCATCGGGATCCACTGCAATCCAGCGAGATCCAGCTGTATCCACGGTGATCCAGCGGGATCCATCGTGGTCCTGCAGGATTCATCATGATCCAGCAGGATCCTGCGGGATCCATCGTGGTCCTGCAGGATCCACCACAATCCAGTGCGATCCAGCAGGATCCACCGTGATCCAGCGGGATCCACTGCAGCACCACCCGCCATCACCCACCCCTCTGCAAGAATCCCGGGTTTTCCCAGCTGGGATTTTTATCCCGAAGGCCGTGCCTTGGTTTGGGATTGTGCTCCCCACGGAGCCGGGACAGGCTGGAATTCCCGGTGGGAAGCCGAGCCCCAGGGTGGGGGAGGGAGGGGGAGGGAGGGGGAGGGTGGGGGAGGGTGGGGGAAGGTGGGGGTCCCCTCGTCCGGCCCCCCTTTGCTGCTCTTTCTGGAGCTGAGCCCCTTGGGATCCCCACGGGGCAGAGGGATTGCACAGATTTGTGTGAAAAAAGGATTAAATGGATGGGTTTCAGCCAGTCTGAGCTGTGGCTGCTGCTGGGCCAGCTCAGGGGGACCCCAATAAAGGCCAGGGGGGCCCCAATAAAGCTCAGGGGGAGCCCAGTAAGGCCCAGGGGGAGCCCAGTAAAGCCCAAAGGGGCCCCAATAAAGCCCAGGGGACCCCAATGAAGCCCAAAGGGGCCCCAATAAAGTCCAGAGGGATCCCAGTAAAGCCCAGGGAGCCCCCAATAAAGTCCAGAGGACCCCAATAAAGTCCTGGGGGTCCCCAGTAAAGTCCAGAGGGGCCCCAGTAAAGCCCAAAGGGGCCCCAATAAAGCCCAAAGGGGCCCCAATAAAGCCCAGGGAGCCTCCAATAAAGTCCAGAGGACCCCAATAAAGTCCTGGGGGTCCCCCATAAAGTCCAAGGGGCCCCAATAAAGCCTGGGGGGACCCCAATAAAGTCCAGGGGGGGCCCAATAAAGCCCAGGGGGTTCCAAATAAAGCCCAGGGAGCCCCAGTAAAGCCCAGGGAGCCCCCAGTAAAGTCCAGGGGGTTCCCAATAAAGCCCAGGGTGGATGCTGAGCCCCCCAGGTGCCCGAGGAGGGGACACTGCTGGCCATGACCCCTTAATGCGATGACAAACTGCCCAAAATAGCATCAAGCTGCTGCCCCCCAGTGCCAGGACCCCCCCAAACTGTGCCCAGCTCAGGGTGGAACCCCCCGATCTCCCCGTTTTCACTCATTTTTGACACGTCCGAGAGAGGATGACGACAGCAGTGACGTCACTGAGTCCCCCAGCCCTAAGGCACCCCAAGAACTGTGCCCACATCCAGTCACACCCACAATGTCCCCGATTTCCCGATGTCCGAGGGATGATGACATCGGCAGGGACACCGCTGACGCCTCCAGGGCCGGCCAGCCCCCAGGCTGTGCCCCCAGCAGGGTGGAACCCCTGATTTGCCCATTCCCCGTGATTTTCGACACATCCGAGAGAACGTGACGTCAGCAGTGACGTCACAGAGAGCCCAGGAGCTGCGCACACCCCCCTGAAATTGTTCATTTCCCCTGATTATCGACGCGGGAAGGAGATGACGTGGCAGTGACGTCACATGCACCGCCCACGCCGAGGGGATGACGTCAGCAACACCACACACCCCATAACATCCGAATTGAATTTCACTGACAGGAAGTGACGTAAAGCGATATCACCCAATCGCCTTTCACGCCGAGGGGATGACGTCAGCAGTGACATCACGGAAACGCCCTTAAGCATCGCAGGCTATTTTTTGACGCTTGACAGATAAAGTGACGTCACGGTGACGTCAGGACCCCCCGGCGGTCAGATGGGACTGTGCCATGTCGTAACGCAGGGCGCACACGTCACGCAGCCGCGTGCCGCTCCCATTCATCATCTCCATGAACCGGAAGGATCGCGGCGGCCATTCCCGCGCCCGCACCTAGCGCCGCGCCACTGCTCTGTCGCTCACGGCGACATCGCTGTCCCCGCTCAGCGCTCCCGCCCGTTGTTTTGTCCTCTCTGAGCCGTTCTTCCCGTGCCTTCCGTGCCCCTGTTCCCGGTCTCTCCGCCCCGCACGGCCGCTCTGTCCCGCACCGCGCTCGTTAATTAGCGATGCTAATTTATTCACACAAAGCCACGCCCCCTCCCGGCGCCATCGGCTTTACGGCAATCGGTGCGGGGGTTTTGCGACAGTTGGCGCGCGCGGTGCGGCGGGCGGCGGCGCGGGGCCGGGGCTGCTCGGGGGTCTCTGAGGGGGTCCCGGGGCTGCTCGGGGGTCTCTGAGGGGGTCCCGGGGGTGTCCCGCGGATCCCCGCTCGCAGCCATGTGTCCGTAGCGGGGTTTCAGGCCGGGGAGGTCCGGCCGGGGCCGGTGTCAGGCCATGGCCGGCAGCAGCCCGAGCCCCGAGCGGGCTCCCGGGGCATCCCCGGCGGAGCAGGCGCTGCTGCTGGCGCTGTCCGAGCGGCCCGCAGCGCTCCGGGAGCTGGGCGCGCTGCTGCGCCCGGCGGATCCGCGCTCCCTGCTGGGCTCGGCGGCGCTGGGCGAGCTGGCGGCGGCTCTGGGCGAGCTGGGGGCTCCGCCGCGCCGGGAGCAGGACGGGGCCGAGCCCCCCGGGCAGGACGCGGCGCTGGCCGAGCGAGCGGAGAGCGTCGGGGCCGCGTTCCTGCTGCTCGTGCAGAAGCTGGAAGCTGCCCGGAGCCAGCGGGAGCGGGGCACGGCCGCGGTGGGGCCCGGCCTGCGGCGGCTGCTGGGACACGCGTTCATCTTCGCCGTCACGCACAAGGAGCAGAGGCCCTGGAGCACGGCCGGGACTCGGGCGCTGGCTCAGGAGCTGCTGGAGAGGCTGCTCCGGGTTGAGGGCTGCGGCTCCGTGGAGGAATTCCTGCGGGGAAAGGAAGGGGAAGAGGAAGGAAGATTCGGAGTGGTGATGGGGCTCCTGAAGCAGGAGTTAACCAAGTGAGTGTGGCGTGTTTGGAGGGTCTCTGTAGGAAATACTGGGAAACGGAGATGAGGCTCAAGAGATGATAAACATGAAACCAGGAGATTTACAAATGCCCAGCAGCGGAAGGTCCTGGGGAATGGTTGTCAGAGTTTGCTGCCAGCTGAGAGCCTCGAGTGCTCGGGAAATGAGCGCTGTGTGTTCCCTGAGCTGTGTCTGTCTCTCCAGAGACACCTGGAAGCGTAACCCTGCCTCCAAAGACGTGTTCTCCTGGGCTCTGCTCCACGTCAGCCGGCCCTGGCTGTGCCCGCACCTGGAGCGGGTCCTGCCGCCCGCGCTGCTCCTCTCCGATGACTTCCAGGAGGAGAACAAAGTGCTGGGAGTGCGCTGCCTGCACCACATCGTCCTCAACGTGGTGAGGGAGGGCTTGGAGCGCTTTGCCGGGGTTGTGTGAAGGGAGGGTCAGCCACAGAATGTCCTGAGCTGCAAGGGACCCACAGGGATCAGAGTCCTGCGCTGGCCCTGCTCAGACACCCCAAGGATCTCATCCATGGAGATTTTCTGGCAGCCTCGAGGCTGTGCCCATTCCCTGGGGAGCCTGGGCAGTGCCTGCACCTTCTGAGGAAAGCACCTTTCCCTAAAATCCAGCCTGACCCTGCCCTGGCACAGCTCCAGCCATTCCCTGGTGTGGGTCAGGTTCCTAACCTCTGTTCCTGGTGCATGGCCGGGTTTAACCTGCAGCTCCTCACTGCTGCAGGTCTCAGCTGCGTCCAGCAGCTCCTCACACTTCCCAGGGTTTGGGAAGGGTGAGCTTCCCTTGGGTTTTTACTCTGCCCAGGAGTAACGTCCTGCTCTCTGTTGTTGCAGCCAGGAGCGGATCTGTGCCAGTTCAACAGGGCCCAGGTGGTGTTCCACGCCCTCTACAACCACCTCTACTCACGGGAGGCCCCTCTCATCCAGGTAGGATGGCTGCACTTGGGTTTCAGGTGCCTTGGGGCAGCAGCAGCCCCTCAGTTTAAAGCAGGAGGCTGAGCCTGTTCCCTGTGGCACTCCTGTAAAGTAACTCAGTAGATTCCTCTGAAAATAGCACAGAGGGAAGAGCTCTTGCCTCCTGCCCCATTCCAGGTGGGCAGGGAAGGGGTTTGAAGCACTGTGGGTGGCCACAGGGTTGGGGTTTGTTGTTTTTTGGACAGCAGGAGCTCACATTCCCCATGTGTCCCCAAACCAGGCAGTGCTGCTGTGCCTGCTGGACCTGCTGCCCATCCTGGAGCGATGCCAGCGGCAGCAGGGCCAGGGCAGAGCCACGGCCCCCTGGGACCAGGTGCTGCAGCTGGTGCTGACCCACATGGAGGCCGAGCATCGGCTGGCGCTGCGCAGGGTCTACGCAGGGACCCTGCCCGCCTTCGTCACCAGGTGGGACAGAGGGGACAGGGGCACCTGAGGGGCTGGGAGCTGTGCCTGGGGTCCTTCCTGAGGGGCTGGGAGCTGCACCTGGGGTCCTGCCCACCTTCCTGAGGGGCTGGGAGCTGTGCCTGGGGTCCTTCCTGAGGGGCTGGGAGCTGTTCCTGGGGCCCTGCCCATCTTCCTGAGGGGCTGGGAGCTGTGCCTGGGGTTCTTCCCAAGGGGCTGGGAGCTGTGCCTGGGGTTCTTCCCGAGGGGCTGGGAACTGTTCCTGGGGTTCTTCCCGAGGGGCTGGGAGCTGTTCCTGGGGCCCTGCCCATCTTCCCGAGGATGAGAGAGGACAGGGATGGACCCACCCTTGGTATCCAAGGGCATGCTCCCTCCTCAGGGTGTGTTTTTGGGACCCAGGGGTGTCTACCCTCCCTCCTCAGGGTGTGTTTTTTGGGACCCAGGGGTGTCTACCCTCCCTCCTCAGGGTGTGTTTGTGCCTCCAGACTCGGCATCCTCATCGTGAGGCACCTGAAGAGGCTGGAGCGAGTCATCCTGGGCTACCTGGAGGTGTCTGATGGCCCCAAGGAAGAGGCCAGACTGGGAATCCTGGAGACTCTGCAGTGCACCATAGAGCACGCCTGGCCCAGGTACCTCTGGGGGGATTACACACAGAAAAGCTGTCCTGGCATGAATGCTTCATTCCTATCCTGAGTGTTTCCACTTTAAGGCCCAAAGTTACTTTTTCTTGAGGAAAAGACCCTGAAATCCAAAGGGAGAATCTGTCCCAGGAAGTACTCACTGGCATTTCTCAAAAACCTGGCTCCAAAATGAAGCTGGGTCCTCATTTTGTTCCTACTTGTGCTTGTTCCAAAAGCACAAATTAAATCACTGTGGGGTAAGCCCTGTGCTGTGGACTGGGCTGGGTCCATTCCCAACAGCATCCTGAGGCTCCTGCGTGTCCAGTCCTGCCCCACAGCAGCCCCAGGCTGTGCTGTCCCCTGGCTCGGGCAGGCTTTGGGATGAGGTGTTTCCCTCTGCAGGATGCCCTGCAGGCTCCCCGTGCTCCTCAAGGCCCTGCTGAGGCTGCTCTGGGACGTTCACACGGAGCGGGGCCCGACACCCGAGCCCGTCAGAGCTGCCCTGCTCCACAGGGCCACCCAGTGCCTCATCCTGCTGGATCGCTGCTCCCAGGGCCGGGTGAAGGTGAGGCAGCTCCCCCTCAGTCCAGCAGGATTCTGCATTTCCCCCATCCCATAACGGCTGGGTGTGGGATTGATGGGGGTCAGGCTGTGCTGGGCTCCGCAGGGGAGGGTGGGTGACACCACAGCGGAGCGCCAGGGCACTGGGAACGCTGCTGTTCCCCTGCAGGTGCTGCTGGAAGGGGTGCACAGCAGCTGCGAGGAGAACCGCGTGCGGGAGTGCCTCAGGAAGGTGCAGGAGAGCACCTGAGAGAGGTGCCTGACACTGCTCACCCCCTTTTGTACAATAAAACTTGGATTTATTTAAGAGTTCTGTCGTTCTCGTCCCACCTGTGAGCCCCACACCTCCCCCAGACACATCCAGCTGCCCCCAGGGCCACGGGAGGTTTCTCCAGCCTCACAGGGAGCAGCAGAGCTCCCCAGGCCAGTCTGGGCTGAGCTTTTGTGGTTGCAGAAGAGGTGGGGATGTTCCTTTGGGCTTCACCCAGTTGTACAAACTCACTGCAACCACTGGGCTCGGGACACAAACCCTGCTGCTGCTGAAGAAAATGAGTGGAGTATGAAACCAGCAGTTCCTGAGGGTCCTGTGAGGGGTGGAGGTGGAGTCAGGCCCTGGTGACACATCTGGAGTTGTCAGTCTGTACAAAATGGGATCAGGGGGCCTCAGGCTGCTTTTGTCTTGCTGCTTGGCTCTGTTTCCCCTTCGTACTCTATCTCAATGTAGCGACGTTTTCTCCTGGCTGGGCCCTTCAGGGGTGTTTTCCCTTTAGATTTGGAGTGGGAAGCTTTCTTCTCCACTTCTTCCTCCTCTTCCTGCTCCTCTTCACTGCTTGTCTCCAACTTATCCATGTCCTGAGGAAGAATTGAGTGACCAGAGTGATGTCAGAGCAGGTTGTGTAACTAAACCTCCTCTTTTCCCCAAAATCACCTCGATCCCATTCTGCAATCCCTGGCTCTAGAGGAGCTGTACAATTCTCTTCCACAGCTCTGATTTTGCTGCCCCAGAGACACCTGAGGGTGGAGGTGCCCAAGCAGCCCAGCCTCACTTTGTACCTGGTGCTTCACCCACCTCAAAGTCGCTGAGCTCGCTCTCCTCTGCTTCCACAAACTCCCTTTTGTCCACGTCCTGCAAGCAAAGCAGCACAGGCAGGGACTGAGCTGTGTCATGGAACAGCCACCAAGGCCACCACCAGGTTTTTCTGAGCTGTCCTGAGCTCAGCAGGGAAGGAGCAGCCCAGCTCAGCACCACGGCAGGGCTGGAAGCTTTACCTCCTCATCATCATCATCCTCTTCCCTCTCTGCATCCGACTCACTCTCGCTCTCTGCATCTTGCTGTTGGAGGGCCTTGTCAAAGGCGTGGATGGGGAAGTTGTAAATGTCTCCATACTGAAAAAGAAATTGGGATTTTCCATAAGAAAGATGGACTTTGGGCTGGGGGGCACTGAAAGGCTGCACGGGGCAGCCTCAGACTGAGGTGTGGATCAGCCCCTTCCCAACTCTGACCCCACACTCCTGCAGAGAAGATGAGGGGAGGCCTCGTGTTTTGGGGCTCCCTGTGCCCAGAACAGAGAGGAGCCCTCGTGTTTTGGGGCTGCCTGGGCACCAGAGGGGAGCCCTCGTGTTTTGGGGCTCTGCACAGATCAGGAGAGGAGCCCTTGTGTTTTGGGGCTCCCCAGACACCAGAGGGGAGCCCTTGTGTTTTGGGGCTCCCTGTGCATAGAAAAGAGGGGAGCCCTTGTGTTTTGGGGCTCCCTGTGCAGAGAGCAGAGAGGAGCCCTCGTGTTTTGGGGCTGCCCGTGTTTTGGGGAGCTCTTGTGTTTTGGGGCTGCCCGTGTTTTGGGGAGCTCTTGTGTTTTGGGGCTGCCTGCGTTTTGGGGAGCTCTTGTGTGTTGGGGCTGCCTGTGTTTTGGGGAGCTGTCGTGTTTTGGGGCTGCCTGTGTTTTGGGGAGCCCTCGTGTTTTGGGGCTGCCCGTGTTTTGGGGCTGCCCGTGTTTTGGGGAGCCCTCGTGTTTTGGGGAGCCCTCGTGTTTTGGGGCTGCCTGTGTTTTGGGGAGCCCTCGTGTTTTGGGGCTGCCTGTGTTTTGGGGAGCCAGGCACTCCCCATGCCTCCAGAGGCAGCAGTGTGAGCTCTGTGGGAGCCTCACCGTGTCCTGCTTCAGCCTTTCCAGCAGCTCCTTCTCGATGGCGTTGTCCAGCTGGGCAGCAATCAGGGCTTTCTCCTAGGGAACACAGAGCAGCTGCGTGAGGCCGAGGGGCAGCGGGGACAGCAGCGGTGGCACCAGGTGACACCAGGTGACACGGGGCCATCGGTACCTCTCGCCTGTTCTCGCGCCTCTCGATCTTCCTGCGCAGCGGCACGAGCTTCCTCCTGCAGGGAACAGGCACTGGGAATGTCACAGCCTCCAGCAGCAGCAGCTGCAGCATTCCCAGCGTGTGGAATGGCCTGAGGTTTGGGTGCCTCAGGGTAAGAAGGATCTAAAGCTGTTGGAGAGCGTCCAGAGGATGGGGAAAGGTCTGGAGGGGCCACAGGAGGAGCAGTTCCTCCTGAGGGACAGCTCTGATCCCTTCTCTGGGACAGGGACAGGAGCAGGGAATGGCTGGAGCTGTGCCAGGGCAGGGTCAGGTTGGATTTTAGGGGAAGATTCCTCCCCCAGAGGGTGCTGGCACTGCCCAGGCTCCCCAGGGAATGGGCACGGCCCTGAGGCTGCCAGAGCTCCCAGGAGGGGCTGTTGGGGTGTCTGTGCAGGGCCAGGATTTGGGGTCAGTGATCCCTGTGGGTCCCTTCCAGCACAGGAGATTCCCGTAGTGCATTTCTACACTGGATTCCTGCAGCTCTGGATTCCAGATCCACCTGAAACCCCTCAGGAAAACGGGGACCAGCTCTGTGTCCCTGCAGTGACAGCAGCCAGCAGAGGGGCTCCAGAAGCCAGCAGTGGTCACTTGCATGGTCACTCCCCGTGTCCCTTACTGTCTCTTGAGGGTCAGCTTGCGGATGCGGATCAGGTACTGCGTGATCTTGGTGAACCTCTGCTTGCACTTGTGCCGGATGAAGCGGGGCCAGTAGATGAGGTTCTCGTCGATCTCCTCCAGAGCCTTCTCGTAGTTCTTGCTCAGCAGCACCTGAGGGACAGAGGAAGGGCTGGTGACAGAGCACGACACAGCAGGGACCTTTGGGAGGGGCTGCACCGCTCCCACAGCCAGGGAATCATTAAGGAAAAGCCCTCCAAGGTGGATCCCACCTTGTCCCTAGCACTGAGTGCCACCTCCAGGGATCGGCACCCCAAACCTCCCTGGGCAGTTCCATGGCCTGACCACCCTTTCCATGGAGAAATTCCTGCTGCTGTCCACCCCGAGCCTCCCCTGGCCCAGCTGGGGGCTGTTCCCTTGCCTCGCTGCCCTCCATGGGGACAGAGAGCCGCTGTCACTGTCCCCGAGCTCACCCGCTCCCAGAGGCGCCGGGGAAACGCCGCCCGCTCGATCGTCTTCATGTAGAGATAACAGCGACCTGGGGACAGGGAACAGACCCCTGAGCCCCTCCCCAGAGCTGCCCTCAGGCACTGCCACCCACCCCTCCCTGCCCACAGGCTCCATCCCAAAACCATCCAGGCTGGAAAAGACTGCCCAGATCAAATCCAGCCTTTGGTGCCCACCTTGATCCCAGCCCAGGGCACTGAGTGCCACATCCAGGCATTGATTGCCATGACACCTCCAGGGATGGGGGCTCCAAACGCCCTTTCCAGGAAGGAATTCCCACCTTTCTCCTCGCGGACAGTGGCGTACTGGCTGTTGGCCAGCGGGCAGGAGGAGCGGTTGCACAGCCCCGTCAGGTTGTACTCATTCCGGCAGAAATTCTGCGTTTTGGTGCTGGAAAAAAGGGGACAGGGAATTAACGAGGGAAGGGCAGGAAGACCCCACTGCTCCCCCAGCTCAGCCCATCCTCTGTGACTCTCATAGGAGGCCGTGGTGGCACAGAGGTGGCACTGTGGGGTTTGGGGGGTGCCCGAGATGTGCCCCCCCTCCTTCCCGTGCTGGATCTCCCCAGAGCACCCCCAAACTCACGTCATCTTGTAGGAGCAGAACTGCCTGTTCCCCAGCATGCTCCAGACAACCTGCGGGACGAACAGCGGGTGTCACACCGGGACAGCCCTCACCCGGCCCCGGCAGCCTCCGGGGGCTCTGAGGGGAACACCCCGCAAACATCGGGCTTCCCTCGGTGCTCCCCGGGCAGGGAGAGCGCGATGCCACAACAAGCACAGGCACAGCACATCGGCTGCTGCCAAGTCCCCGTTCACACCCCCCGGTCCTTCTGTCCCCCTCGAGCCACAGCCGCGCTGGGGACACGGCTCCCCCGGCCACGCGGGCCGGGCGCACGGCCGGGGCGGGCTTTGACATGGCGCCCAAAGAACGGTCGGACTCACATCGTCCGAGTGCATGGTGGCGGTGCCAGAGGTGGCGGCGGTGACAGAGAAGGCAGTGACGGTGGCAGTGGTGGCGGTTACAGCGGTGGCTGCGGGCCCCGGCCGCGCGGTCTAGGGCGCCGCCATTACAGGAAGGGGGGGGGCGCACGAAGTCTCGCGAGAGCAGGGCCCTGAGGGCGGGAAAAGGGCGGGAAGGAGGGCGGGAAAAGGGCGGGAAGGAGGACGGGCCGCGCTGTCATGGCGGCGGGGCCGCGCCCCCTCAGGGCGGTGATCAAACCAACCCTTACTCCAACAGACCCTGAGGGCCCCCGAGCGGTGTGTTTGGGATAGGTTAATTCTGCGCTTTGGAGCCGTGCGGGAAACTGCAGATTCTCTGCCTGATTTTTTCCTCAGAGCTTCTGAGACCCCCGTGTGCAGCACCGCATTAAATTCACCGCATTAAATTCAGCGATCTAACTGGCTTTGTTGGCTAATTCTAAACCGTATTCCCAGCTCCGTTTCTTGAGAGGTCTTCAAACGAATAAATGAATTTAATGTATGTTGGGAAGGACGCACGAGTAGCACAGACATAGCACAATACATCAGACTATAGCAAGACACAAATGAAGGGTTTTTAGTGTCCTCAGAGGAGCGGTGACATTGCAGTGACATCTTCACTGCCACCGTTACGTCCCACAACAGCTTCACTAAAAGGATGTCTGGAGCAGAGGTTGGAAATTCAGCCTGACTCAGCTAAATTGGCCGTGTCCGCTCACACATCCATGCTCTGTAAGCAGAATATTGACTCCAAAGCAGGGAATGCATTCCTTGCCCTGGTTATTCCATGTTTTCCGCCTCTGCCAGCGGGAATTCCCGCTGGGCTTCCTTTGGGGTACAGCTTTGGGGCTGCATGGGGCACTCCTGCCTCAGGATGGCCTGGGTGAAGCAGAGCAGAAATGGTGCTTTAGTAAAAATAACCATTACTTTGAACAGTTAACAGGAGCGTTATCACAGCGGGAAAAAGCCAAAGCAGACTTTTCCCGTGAGTGCAGGGAAGGACCCTCTAAACTTTCCTCCTTTTCTCTGAGTTTTTTCGGTCTGTGTTTGCGGCTGACAAAGAGCCCAACACAGAACGCGCCACCCCTGGCAAATTTATTCCCAATTCCCTCAAATCCCTGGGATGTGAAACTCCAGGAAAGCACCCCCGACTGACCATCTTCTCCTCGGTGGCCGGGGGGCTGCGCAGGAGCCAGCAGAGCGGGGCGTAGGCCACGTTCAGCACCCCAACGATGACCATCAGCCAGGGGAAGCCCAGGGCTCGCACAATCGCCCCGCCCGTGGAGGGACCTGCAAACCCAAACCTCAGAAAGGGACAAAACGCCGGGGAGATACACCCTGAGTAGCTACACCGCGAGTAAAGCCCTCCTACCGACGGCAAAGCCCATGCAGAAGGCCACGTCGGCGATGGCGTAGACGGTGCCGTAGGCTGAGGTGTGGCGCAGGTCCACCAGGTAGCCCATGATGGGCATCATGGAGGAGTCCACCATTCCTGCCCGGGGCACGAGGGGCTCCTCAGTCCCCACGACCCCCAGGGAGCTGCCCAGGAGCAGCCACAGCACCCCCGGCTTACCTATGGCAAAGCCCAGACCGGCGTTGGGGCCGATCAGCCCGTAAATGTTGGTGGCCATGGGGACCTGGGAGAGGAGAGAGAGGAGGTGAGAGGCTGTGGGAGGTGGGAAGGTGGGACACAGGGCATGGAATGATGGAATGAAATGGATGAAAGGGACCTCAAAGCTCTTTCTGTCCCACCCCGTGCCATGGCAGGGGCACCTTCCACTGTCCCAGGGTGCTCCAGCCTGGCCTTGGGCACTCCCAGGGATCCAGGGGCAGCCACAGCTTCTCTGGGAATTCCATCCCAGCCTCTCCCCTCCCTCACAGGAAGGAATATCTTCCCAATATCCCACCCAACCCTGCCCTCTGTCCCCCTCTGCCACCCATTTCCCCTTGTCCTATCCCTCCATCCCCTGTAAATCCTCTCTCCCCATTTTCCCTGCAGGCTCCCTTCAAGTCCTGCACCTGAAGCCAGAATTCGGTCACCCCGCAGCCTTTTCCAGGCTGAACAATCCCAAATCTCTCAGCCTTAAGATCTGGAGACCTTTCTTAGATCTGCAAAACCCACCCAGAGGTGCAGCCCCTGAGCATTTGCTTGGCAGGACCGTGAAAATCCCTGCGGAGACTCCTCGGATTCCCCAGTGCTACTCACACAGAGGAGGCTGATTCCCACCACAGCCATTCCAATCATGGAGCACAGCCACCTGCAACGTGAGAACAGCGCAGGAGCTCTCAGCCTCGAGCAGAACCTGCTGAAATTTGGGCTGATATCTTTAATATCCCACTTACCTGCCCATCCTGTTAGCCAGAACCCCAAAGAGGTTGGTGCCAATGAGGTAGGAGACGCTGGCAGGCAGGAACGCCATCCCTGGGAGACAGAAATGATTAAAAAGTGTCTTGTGCCCAAGAAAATACAGATTTGCCCAGATTTTCGCTCCCCAGCTGCCTCATTTGGAGAATATCATGAGCCAGGCCAGGCACGTGAACATCTCCTGTCACAGTTTCTCCCTGTTCCACCTCTCCACCTTTTCCCTCACTAAATAAAGAGGAATAAAGGTAAAAAGCTCAGGGATCATTATGTAGATCACAATTAAATATTTGCTCTCCCTGCTGCTGTACCAGTTGTTTATTTTTCATATCCTCTCCTGCTGACAATAAATAAAAGTGATCAGCTCCATTTCCCCGGGACACCTTCCTTATTGGAACACGCTGATTTGTGTTTAATTTCCTCTTCTCTAACAGCTTCAGCACGTGGTTAATCCTGCAGGTTTAGCCCAAGCTCTTCTGGGTTCTTTTTCCCAGAATTATGGGAGAAAGAGACAGGATAAAGAAGCCTCTCGAGTTTAGAACAGCTCATGAGAGGGGGTGGGTTGGTGTTGAACTCTGAACCCAAACTGCTCTCAAATCTCAGGTCCCTGAACATCTTAGGGAATATATTTGGGATTTTCTTCTAAATCACCTCGAAGTTTCTCCGGTGGTGACAGAGGAGCTCTGAGTGCTTTTTCCCCAGGTTCTGTCCCTTCTCCCACTGCCAGGATCCCCGGGTGCCGCTTTCCCTGGCCTTTCCTTGCTCTGGAGAAGCTTTTAGTGGCTGGCTGTTGCTGAGGATAACTCAATCAGGAGCAATTCCAGCCCCCTGCTCGCAGCCTGCAATCCAATTTGGGATCTAAGTGCAGCCCGGGGCACCCCCCGGGTCATTCCTGCGCCACTTGGGTTTTATCACCATTCCTGGCTGTTTCTGCAGCAAACACAGGCGCTTGTTATCTCCACATCCCATTTTCCGGGCAGCTGGCAATCAGCAGAGCCCATCCTGCCCTGCCTGGGGTGCTGGGAACGGCCTCATCTCACTCGGAGCTGCCTCTGCAGAGCCCATCTGGCCTCCCCGATCCCAGCCCAGCACGATCCCATTCCCTGCCCTGCAGAAGATGGGCTCCAAGGGCACCCCGCTGCCTCCCTGCCCCATTACTGCTCTGCTGGCCAGCAAATTCCACACAATTTTATCAATAACAGAGCAGAGCAGCCAGCACTGAGGACATTTCCAGCTGGAATTGGAGCCGTGCCCAGCCTGGGATTGCTCGCTGCACAGGCAGGAGGGCAGATGTTTCTTTTTGGGGTTTTTTTTTTGAGTGATGTGAAAGATAATTCAATCCCTCCCGCAGTGCCCAGGCAGGGACAGATCCTGGTCCCTGGAATTGTCCAAGGAGCTCCCGGACGTGGCACTCGGTGCTCGGGGTTGGGATCAGCCACAGGTCGGACTCGATGGGTTTTGGGGGGTTTTTCTGGGGTTCTGAACTCTCCGAAGCTCACGGACCTACCGAGCTGCCACTGCGGGGAGCACATGGTCTGCAGCATCCAGATGGGCAGCGTGGGCTCCAGCATGGCCACTGCCATGTTGGAGAAACACAGGGCTCCTGGAAACGGGAGAAACGGGAGAGATGGGAGAAATGGGGGAAATAGGAGAAATGGGGGAAAATGGAGAAACGGGGGAAATGAGGGAAATGGGAGAAATGGGGGAAATGGGAGAAATGGGGGAAATGGGAGAAATGGGGGAAATGGGAGAAAAAGGAGAAAAAGGAGAAAAGGGAATAAAGGGAGAAAAGGGAGAAATGGGAGAAACGGGAGAAAAGGGAGAAAAAGGAGAAAAGGGAATAAAGGGAGAAAAGGGAGAAATGGGAGAAACGGGAGAAAAGGGAGAAAAAGGAGAAAAGGGAATAAAGGGAGAAAAGGGAGAAATGGGAGAAACGGGAGAAAAGGGAGAAAAAGGAGAAAAGGGAATAAAGGGAGAAAAGGGAGAAATGGGAGAAACGGGAGAAAAGGGAGAAAAAGGAGAAAAAGGAGAAAAAGGAGAAAAGGGAATAAAGGGAGAAAAGGGAGAAATGGGAGAAACGGGAGAAAAGGGAGAAAAAGGAGAAAAGGGAATAAAGGGAGAAAAGGGAGAAATGGGAGAAAAGGAAGGAAAGAGAGAAAAGGGAGAAAAGGAAGGAAAGACAGAAAAAGAAGAAAAGGAAGGAAAGGGAGAAAAGGCAGAAATGTGAGAAAAGGGAGAAACGGGAGAAAAGGAAGGAAAGAGAGAAAAGGGAGAAAAGGAAGGAAAGGGAGAAAAGGAAGAAAGGGAAGGAAAGGGAGAAAAGGAAGAAAGGGAAGGAAAGGGAGAAAAGCTCTGTTTGAGCCCTTTTTGCTGCTGTTGAAAGCAGGCCCCAGGGAATGTTTAAGCAGGGCCAGGTTTCAGTTTTACCTGCAGCCACCAGGATGTAGGGGTCTCGCAGCAGGGTGGACACCGGCGTGGCTTTGGTGCTCTGCAAAGGGGGCGAGCTGGGCTGGGGGCTGTGCGTGCCCTCCGCTGGCTCCTGGCACAGCCCCCAGCCCCGGGCAGCGCCCACCTCCCCGGGCCAGCGCTGCACTCACCTCCGGGGAGATCCGGGAGGGCTGCAGGATGCACAGCTGCAGAGCTGGGGACAGAACACTGCTGGTGGCTCCTTCCTGCAGCCACCACTCACTCCATGCCCTTCTCCTGCCCTCAGCCCAAGCCAGCCCGGCAGCAGGAGGTGTTTGGGGACCTGGTGGAGCGGGAGGGAGCGGCAGAACTGCCCGGAGAGCCTTGGAAGGGTTTTGTCAAGCCTTGGAAGGGTTTTGTCAAGCCCTGGAAGGGTTTTGTCAAGCCCTGGAGCCATCCAAAGGGCAAATGCTCCCCTGGGGCTGCCAGCTGGGGAGCTGCCACCGGAGCGTGGCAGGAATGGGATGAGGAACAGAAAAGGATTAAAGCAGGAAGGTTGAGAGGCACGAGGCCTGCGTTTCATTTTCCAGCGGCTCTTACACGCTTCATTACGGATCTCTTGCTTTGCAGCCAGACAAGGACGGGAACTGGGGCTGTAATTTAATTAGCCCCGTGCTTCCCACTGCAAATGCAGCTCCTGCTGGCTGGAACTCTGCTGTGGCACTCAGGAAGCTCCCGTGGCCTCCATCTGGGACCATTTCTGCTGGCAAAGCCTGATTCCTTCGTGAGAGCACCGAGAGGCTACAGACAAGAGTGTCTTGCCAAAGAATTGACGGTTCAAAGAGCTTTACTCAATGTGCTGTTTGAGCCATTAAAGCAATCAGGGGGGTTTTTAAGCAATGAGGGATTAATTCCTGCTCTGTTGCTGTGTCAGTCATCTGGAGATGGCAAAAATAGGATTTAGCCCTGATGGAATAAGCGGTGCTGATGGTATCACCCGTCTGTGTTGATGTGCCTCTTCCTCCCCGCGGGCTCTCCCCAAAACAGCCACATTTCAATAATTTCCTTTATTTGTAGGGTTTAACCCTTTGGTTTCTTACCTCCATCCAAGAGGGCGAGGAAGGCCAGGACCAGGAAGGGCGATGATTTCCCCACGAATTCGTACATGATGCTCCCGAAGGGTGCCCCGACTGAATCACAGAATCACAGAATTAATGAATTACAGAATCACAGAATCAGTGAATCACAGAATCACTGAATCACAGAATCACTGAATCACAGAATCACAGAATCAATGAATTACAGAATCACAGAATCAGTGAATTACAGAATCACAGAATCAATGAATTACAGAATCACTGAATCACTGAATCACTGAATCACAGAATCAGTGAATCACACAATCACTGAATCAATGAATTACAGAATCATCGAATCACACAATCACTGAATCAGTGAATCACAGGATCACGGGATCACGGGATCACTGGGTTGGAAGAGACCTTCAAGATCATCAAATCCAACCCAGCCCTAACACCTCAGCCAAACCACAGCACCGAGTGCCACATCCAGTCTTTTTTAAACACATGCAGGGATGGTGACTCTCCCCAGGCAGACCATTCCAGTATTTTATCACTCTTTCCATGAAGAGCTTTTTCCTAACATCCAGCCTAAATTTCCCTTGGTGCAGCTTAAGGCCGTGTCCTCCCGTTCTGTCAGTGCTGCCTGGAGAAAGAGCCCGAGCCCAGCTGCCCACAGGCTCCTTCCAGGGAGCTGTGGAGAGTGACCAGGTCACCCCTGAGTGTCCTTTTGTCCAGGCTGAACAAGCCCAGCTGGCTGAGCTGCTCCTCACAGGGTTTGTGTTCCAGCCCCTCGCAGCCTCGTTGGCTCCTCAATGTCCTTCCCAAACTGAGGGGCCAGGACTGGACACGGCACTCGAGGTGTGGCCTCAGCAGTGCCAGCTGCAAGGGAACGGCTGGGTCACGCCCTGGCAGTGCCACTGTCCCCAGAGCCTGGCAGTGTCACTGTCCCCAGATCCTGGCAGTGTCACTGTCCCCAGATCCCGGCAGTGTCACTGTCCCCAGAGCCTGGCAGTGTCACTGTCCTCAGATCCCGGCAGTGTCACTGTCCCCAGATCCTGGCAGTGTCACTGTCCCCAGATCCCGGCAGTGTCACTGTCCCCAGAGCCTGGCAGTGTCACTGTCCCCAGATCATGACAGTGTCACTGTCCCCAGGTCCTGGCAGTGTCACTGTCCCCAGATCCCAGCAGTGTCACTGTCCTCAGATCCCAGCACTGTCACTGTCCCCAGAGCCTGGCAGTGTCACTGTCCCCAGATCCTGGCAGTGTCACTGTCCCCAGATCATGACAGTGTCACTATCCCCAGATCCTGGCAGTGTCACTGTCCCCAGATCCCGGCAGTGTCACTGTCCCCAGATCATGACAGTGTCACTGTCCTCAGATCCCAGCAGTGCCACTGTCCCCAGATCCTGGCAGTGCCACCATCCCCAGAGCCCGGCAGTGTCACTGTCCCCAGATCATGACAGTGTCACTGTCCTCAGATCCCAGCAGTGCCACTGTCCCCAGATCCTGGCAGTGCCACCATCCCCAGAGCCCGGCAGTGTCACTGTCCCCAGATCCCAGCAGTGTCACTGTCCCCAGATCCTGGCAGTGCCACCGTCCCCAGATCCCAGCAGTGTCACTGTCCCCAGAGCCTGGCAGTGTCACTGTCCCCAGATCCCGGCAGTGCCACCATCCCCAGGTCCTGGAGCTGCTCTGGGTCCCTGTGGCTGTTTGGGAAGGTGCCAGTCCCACAGGGGATGCCGAGGAGGAGGGGAGGCAGGGAGGGAGGGGGCAGAGGGAGGAAGGAAGGGGAGCAGCAGCCCGGGGAGTGCCCGGCCAGGCAGGTGGGATTATCGCAGGAACAGGAGATTTTCCGTGTCCCGGTGGGAACGGGGGCTCCTTACTCAGCACTCCCAAGGCCAGGCCCCCCAGGGCGATCCCCATGGCGCTGCCCCTCGCCGAGTCCTCCGGGTACGCGCTGGCCAGCAGCCCCAGCCCTGGGGACACACAGAGCCCCCCTCAGCCTCCCTGCGCCCCTGGGGCTCCTCCCGGGGAGCAGCCGCGATTCAGGGGCTTCAGCTGCCCCCGGCTGGGGATGGGGATGGGGAGGAGGACGAGGAGGAGGAGGAGGAGGAGGAGGAGGAGGAGAAGGAGAAGGAGAAGGAGAAGGAGAAGGAGAAGGAGAAGGAGAAGGAGAAGGAGAAGGAGAAGGAGAAGGAGAAGGAGAAGGAGAAGGAGAAGGAGAAGGAGAAGGAGAAGGAGAAGGAGAAGGAGAAGGAGAAGGAGAAGGAGAAGGAGAAGAACCCAGCCAAGGGGAGCTGACGCAGGGACTGAGGTGTAGCCAAAACCTTCACCTGCCACGGATGAGAAGGAGGAGCCGACGCCTTGGAGGGCTCTGGCGATGAAGAGCAGGGTGTAGGTGCCCGAGAAAGCAAACACTGCACAGGGAGGGGAGAGCTGGGCTGAAACTGCAGCAGGGCAAGGCTGGCCCCAGCTGGCACTGGCAGGGGTGAGAGGGCAGGGAGATTGTCCTTGTCACCCTCTCCTCAGCCTGGGGGCCCTGCTCTGTCCTCTCTGTGCTGGGCAGGGTGGGGAGGGCGGTACTCACTGATTGTGGACAGGAACATGATGGTGAAGCCCAAGAACATGGGGATGTGGTATCCGATCCTGGAGTGGGAAAAACGAGCCCCCAGCTCAGGAGGGCTCCTCCTGCTCCCCTGGGAGATGTCTGTGGGCTGGAAACAGCTCCTGAGGGGGCGATGTGCCCACAGCGCTGCTCAGAGGGACCCCCAGAGCCCCCCACTAACCCTGCAAACCCCCCCAGGGCTCCCCAGCACAGCTCAGTGTCTGAAGGAGAGAAAGAAAACCTGAAAACAACATTTTATCCGTCCATAGCGGGGCGGGAGGCTGAGTTTGTTTATTCCGTGGTGGCTGGGATGAAACAGCGTCTGCCAGCACCTGAGGAGAGCGCTGGGGAGCTTTGTGCTGGGACATAAACGCAGCAGCCGTGTGCAGGCAAAGGGAACATTCCTGCCATTCGGATGGGTGTTTTTACCTCTCGCGATTTCCCTCCCGGCTAATCCCTGGTGATTCCAGCAGCAGGCAGGAGCCGAGGGATGGAATTGCAGGGAGCCCGGGGTCTGACCTACCTGTTGGTCAGCAGACCCACCCAGGGGTTGAGCAGCAGCTGGACCAGAGCCTTGGAGGCGAAGAGCAGCCCCACTCGGGTGTTCTCCTGGGCCAGGAACTCCCCACCCTGCAGACAGCTCCTGGATGGGGCTGGGGGTGTCCTGGGGGGATGTCCTGGGGGTGACCAGGGGGGATGTCCTGGGGGTGTCCTGGGGAGATGTTCTGGGGGTGTCCTGGGGGGATGTCCTGGGGGGCAGCTCGGGGGGTGTCCTGAGGGGCTCCTCCGGGGATGTCCTGGGGGGATGCTCGGGGGGTGTCCTGGGGGTGTCCTGGGGACATGTCCTGGGGGGCAGCTCCGGGGATGTCCTGGGGGTGTCCTCGGGGGTTGTCCCGGGAGGCTGCTCGAGGGATGTCCTGGGGGGCAGCTCGGGGGTTGTCCTGGAGGTGTCCTGGGGACATGTCCTGGGGGGATGCTCAGGGGGTGTCCTGAGGGGCTCCTCCGGGGATGTCCCGGGGGGCAGCTCGGGGGGTGTCCCGGGGGTGTCCTGGGGGGCTGTCCCGGGGGTGTTCGGGGGGGATGTCCCGGGGGGCAGCTCGGGGGATGTCCTGTGGGTGTCCTGGGGGTCTGTCCCGGGGGGCAGCTCGGGGGGTGTCCCGGGGGGCTGCTCCCCGTCCCGTTCGGCGGCTCCGCGGTGCCGGTGAAGCCCCGAACGGGCACGGTGGTGTTGTGGAAATAGGAGAGCACGGAGGAGAAAGGAGGAGCCCCCGGGGCCGCAGGGGTCGGTGCGGGCAGGGCTGGGCTCACGGAGCTGTCGGCGCCCTCGTACTCTGTCGTGTAGAGGAAGGTGGGGACGATGGGCACTGGGGAAAGCCAGGGAAGGATTAGTGAGGGATTTTCCTGCCTTTCCTGGCTCGGCACGAAGCTGAACTGAGCGGTGCTGGCCAGGTGGGGGGTCCTGGAAGGTCACCTTCATCACCATCACCATCATCAGCACTGGCAGTGATGGAGCGGAGTACCCAGGGCAGCCCTGAAGAGCCCAACGCTGTGTCTCCAAAGAACCCCACAGCAGCAACCCCAAAGAACCCAAAATGTACCCTGAGACAGCTCCAAAGAACCCAAAATGTGCCCTGAGACAGCTCCAAAGAACCCCACAATGTGCCCTGAGACAGCCCCAAAGAACCCCAAAATGTGCCCTGAGACAGCCCCAAAGAACCCCAAAATGTGCCCTGAGACAGCTCCAAAGAACCCCAAAATGTGCCCTGAGACAGCCCCAAAGAACCCCAAAATGTGCCCTGAGACAGCCCCAAAGAACCCCACAGCAGCAACCCCAAAGAACCCCAAAATGTGCCCTGAGACCACCCCAAAGAGCCCTACTCTGTACCCACCAGCAGTCCTCAAAGTCCCACATTTTACCCTTGAGACAGCGCCCCAGAAAACCCATACTGTGCCCCCAAAGAGCCCCACAATGTACCCTGAAGGAGCCCCAAAAACCCCACAATGTACCCTCAGACAGCCCCAGAGAACCCCACACTGTGCCCCCAAAAGGATTCCACGAATTTACCAAATTTACCCTGAGACAGCCCCAAAGGACACCGCAGTGCTCCTAAAGGACCCCCAGTGCCCCCAAAGGACCCCCAGTGCCCCCAAAGAACCCCAAAGGGCCCTGCAGTGCCCCCAAAGGATCCCCAGTGCCCCCAAAAGATCCCCAAAGAACCCCCAGTGCCCCCAAAGGATCTCCAGTGTCCCCAAAGAACCCCACATTGCCCCCCAGGAGCCCCTGGTGCCCGTGGCAGCCCCAAAAGACCCCCAGTGCCCCCCAGGAGCCCAAAGGACCCCCAGTGCCCCCAAAGGATCCCCAGTGTCCCCAAAGGACACCCAGTGTCCCTCAGGAGCCCCCAGTGCCCCCCAGGACCCTGCAGTGCCCCCCAGGAGCCCAAAGGACCTGCAGTGCTTCCCGGGAGCCCCCGGTGCCCACAGTGCCCCCCAGGACCCTGCAGTGCCCCCCAGGACCCCCCGGTGCCCCCCGGGAGCCTCCGGTGCCCGCAGTGCCCCCCAGGACCCGCTGGTGCCCCCCAGGAGCCCCTAGTGCCCCCCAGGACCCCCTGGTGCCCCCAGGACCCCCCGGTGCCCCCCGGGAGCCCCTGGTGCCCTCAGTGCCCCCCAGGATCCTGCAGTGCCCCCCAGGACCCCCTGGTGCCCCCCAGGACCCTGCAGTGCCCCCCAGGACTCCCTGGTGCCCCCCAGGAGCCCCGGTGCCCACAGTGCCCCCCAGGACCCCCCGGTGTCCCCCAGGACCCCCGCAGTGCCCCCCAGGACCCCGCAGTGCCCCCCAGGACTCCCTGGTGCCCCCCATGACCCCCCGGTGCCCCCCAGGACCCCCTGGTGCCCACAGTGCCCCCAAGGACCCTTCAGTGCCCCCCAGGACCCCCCGGTGTCCCCCAGGACCCCCCATGCCCGCAGTGCCCGTACCCACGACGGTGAGCAGGATGTTGTCCAGCAGCAGCGCCACGAACACCACCAGCAGCACCAGCCTGGGCGAGGCCCTGCCCTGGGCCAGCCAGCGCTGCGAGCCCCCCGGGGCCATGGCTGGGGACACTGCCGGGGGCACGGGCACAGCCCGCAGCTCTGCCAGCCTCCCGCGGGCTCCTGCGCTCAGGGGCCTCCAAACACCTGCCAAGAGAACATTCCAGAGTAAACCTGCCCCGCCTCACGGCTTCTCCCTTGGGAAAGCAACTCCCGCGGTCCCTCAGTGTGTCCCCAGGAGCTGGGGGGCATTCCCAGGAGCTGGGGGGCATTCCCAGGAGCTGGGGGGCATTTCCAGGAGCTGGGGGGCATTTCCAGGAGCTGGGCACCATTCCCAGGATCTCTGTGATGTTCCCAGGATCTCTGCCATTCCCAGGATCTGTGCACCATTCCCGGGATCTGGGCACCATTCCCAGGATCTCTGTGATGTTCCCAGGATCTCTCTGCCATTCCCAGGATCTGGGTGCAATTCCCAAAATCTGGGCGCCATTTCCAGGATCTCTCTGCCATTCCCAGGATCTCTGTGCCATTCCCAGGATCTCTCTGCCATTCCCAGGATCTGGGTGCCATTCCCAGGATCTGTGCACCACTCCCAAAATCTGGGCGCCATTTCCAGGATCTCTGTGCCATTCCCAGGATCTGGGGGGCATTCCCAGGATCTCTGTGCCATTCCCAGGATCTGGGCGCCATTCCCAGGATCTGGGGAGCATTCCCAGGATCTGGGGGGCATTCCCAGGATCTGTGTGCCATTCCCAGGATCTCTGTGCTGTCCCCAGGAGCTGGGAGTTACAGGATCTGGCTGCTTTTTCCAGGAGCTGAGTGGGTTTTTTTATGGGAGCTGGAAGCTTTTCCCAGGATCTGGGTGTCATTCCCCATGGTCTGGGTGTCATTCCCCATGGTCTGGGTGTCATTCCCCATGGTCTGGGTGCTTTTCCCAGGATCTGGGTGTCATTCCCCATGGTCTGGGTGCTGTTCCCAGGATCTGGGTGTCATTCCCCATGGTCTGGGTGCTGTTCTCAGGATCTGGGTGTCATTCCCCATGGTCTGGGTGCTGTTCTCAGGATCTGGGTGCTGTTCCCAGGATCTGTGAGCTTTCCCCAGGAGCTGGAACCACCAGCCCCGCTATCAAACACCATTTTCATCAATCCTGCTTTAAAATTCCCAGCTGGAGCGTTCTCCAGCCATTCCCACTCTTGAGACATCCTGTACCTGCTTCAAGGCATGGTTTGAGTCTCCTCCTGGAGACTCCGAGCCCAGATCAAGCCTCAGCTTATCCGAGGTAATCTCGGCATCTTTTATTCCCCGTTTGTTCTTCAGAGATTCAGTTTGGCCTCAAACTGAAGGAAACTCATTTCGCTTCCGTGTCTTTCCTGATTGGAATGTCAGGGCCAGGCACGGCTCTTCAGAGCCTCATGGATGCGATTGAGCTCGGGGCTTCCAAGGAAACATCACTCCCAAAAAAAAATCCCTGGGAAATTTGCATTAAACCAACCAATGGACCATTGAATCCCACAGCTCTTGGGGACTGAGTAAAACGGATGGAGCCGAGGCCAAGCTCTGCCTCTTCCCAATAATCCCAAAAAAATCCCGGCCTTTCCTGGAAGCCCTGGGAGTTGCCAGGTCGTAATTACAAAAAGCAAACACTCCAAATGCTCTGTCATGGCCAGCTGGAGAACAGGGCTGGCTTCTCCCGTCAATAGCAAACAGCAGAATGAACGCAGAAGGATGTAAACACCAACAGATCCAAGGCAGAGACAACAGAGGCAATAAAAACACGGAATTTAACCTGTCCAGCACAAACCCTGTCCCCTTTCTCTGCCGTGTGGAGCAGAGGAAAATGTTCTTACCCTGGTGCCCATCTGGGAGCGTGGAGCTGCCGCCGCCTCGCTGAGCTCTGCTTCCCGGGATTTACGATCCCGGTTATCAGGAGAGGAGAGGAGAGGAAAGGAGAGGAGAGGAGTGTCCCCAGGCCCTGCAGAGAGGAGAGGAGTGTCCCCAGGCCCTGCAGAGAGGAGAGGAGTGTCCCCAAGCCCTGCAGGTTTGATGGGAACCTCACACGAGTGTCCTGAGGCTCTCCGTGCGTCAGCAGGGGTGGGATGAGGGCTGCCAGGGGGGCAGGAATGGTGATCCTCACTGCCAGCTTCCAGCAGGGCTGATCCCTCCCTGAGCACCGGGATTCCTGCCTGGATCAGGACACCAGGCCTGGGATTTCAGAGCACTGGGATTCCTGCTTGGATCGGGACATCTGGCCTTGGATTTCAGAGCACCAGGATTCCTGCTTGGATCACGACACCTGTTCCAGGACTCTGGAGCACCAGGATTTCAGAGCACCGGGATTCTGGAGGACTGGGATTCCTGCTTGGACTGGGGCACCTGGCCCAGGATTTTGGAGCACCAGGATTCCAGCCTGGATCAGGGCACCTGGCCTGGGATTTCAGAGCATCAGGATTCCTGCCTGGATCAGGACATCTGGCCCGGGATTCTGGAGCACCAGGATTCCTGCTTGGATCACGACACCTGTTCCAGGACTCTGGAGCACCAGGATTTTGGAGCACCAGGATTCTGGAGGACTGGGATTCCTGCTTGGATCAGGGCACCTGGCCTGGGATTTCAGAGCACCAGGATTCCTGCTTGGATCACGACACCTGTTCCAGGACTCTGGAGCACCAGGATTCTGGAGCACTGGGATTCTGGAGGACTGGGATTCTGGAGGACTGGGATTCCTGCCTGGATCAGGGCACCTGGCCTGGGATTTCAGAGCACCGGGATTCCTGCTTGGATCAGGACACATGGCCCAGGACTCTGGAGCATTGGGATTCCTGCTTGGACTGGGGAACCTGGCCCAGGATTTTGGAGCACCAGGATTCCAGCCTGGATCAGCACATCTGGCCTGGGATTCTGGAGCACCAGGATTCCTGCCCGGATTGGGACATCTGGCCTGGGTTTCTGGATCACTGGGATTCCTGCTTGGATCAGGACATCTGGCCTGGAATTCTGGATCACTGGGATTCCTGCTTGGATCACGACACCTGTTCCAGGACTCTGGAGCACCAGGATTCTGGAGCACCGGGATTCTGGAGGACTGGGATTCCTGCCTGGATCAGGACATCTGGCCTGGGATTTCAGAGCACCGGGATTCCTGCCTGGATTGGGGCACCTGGCCTTGGATTCTGGAGCACCGGGATTTTGGAACACCAGGATTCCTACCTGGATTGAGGCACCTGGCCCTGGATTCCAGAGCTCTGGGGGATGTTGGGACCGGCACACTGTGTTCCCTCCTCCCCTCAGGGCTGCCTCCTGCCCATGGGGTGCTCTCCATGGCTTTTCCCGGCTCTTTTCCTGCCTGCAGGGACCAGGGGATATTCCCAGGCCCATCCAGGCTGGTTCCAGGTGGAGCTGGATGGAAAATCCCCCCACCCCTGCGAGGTTTTGCCAGGGGGACTCTCTTTCCTTCCATCATTTCTGTTTTCCTAAACTTCTGACACTTGGCTCCGTGATTTCCCTTTTAAACCCCAAACCGACACCATCCTTCATCCAGGACATGGAGATTTGCTGCAAGGAGAGGGAATAAATCCTAAATATATTCACCTTTCCTCCTCTGGCACATAAATCTGCCGCTGGGGCCATTTATCTGCCTCCTGCCTGGCCCCAAAACCATCACCAATAACGGCAGATGAGATTCCCTGCCCGGGAATTCCCTGGGCGAGCATTAGAGCAGGAGTTGAAGCCTTTAAATGGATTTCAGGAGTGGAGAATTGAACGGCCGGGGCTGGAAATTGCTTTCCCGATGTCTGGAGCCGAGGCTGGGCATGAGCGGTGCAGCAGCACCATCTGCTGAGGGAGAAAACACCCAAATTCCCTTTTTCTTTCCTTTTCCCCCCTCTTTTTCTTAATTCAATCTTTTCTGTGGAATTACAGACTCCGTTTGCTCCCTTCCTGGGAGGTTCAGTTTCTCTCTGCTTCGTTGCTCCCCCGATCAGCACAGAATCACCCAAATCTCTTTGCAGATGTTTCCCCCAAATATTTCCAGTTCTGAGCCAGCAGGAGGGAGGGGATTGATTTTAAACCCCGATCCTTCTGTCTCGCTCCTCCATCTTTCTGGCTTTCTTTCCCTTTTCCTTCTTTTTGATTTTTATCTTTCATTTTTCACTCTTTTTCCGTCTCTTGATCTTTAAAATATTTTTGTCTTTTTATTTTTATTATTTGCTTCTCCTTATTTTCCTCTTCCTCTTTTCCCTCATACCTTTCCCCTTTTGACTTTTGATTTTTTTATTCTTATCCATTAACCCCTTCCTCTTCCTTTTCCTCTTCCTTTTCCACTTCATCTTCCTTTTTGTATTATGTTTCCTTTTCCTTTTCCCCTTTTCCTTTTCCTTTTCCTTTTCCTTTTCCTTTTCCTTTTCCTTTTCCTTTTCCTTTTCCTTTTCCTTTTCCTTTTCCTTTTCCTTTCCCTTTCCCTTTTCTCCTTTTCCTTTTCCCCTTTTTCTTTTCCTTTCCCTTTTTTTCCTTTTCCTTTTCTCCTTTTCCTTTTCCTTTTCCTTTTCCTTTTCCTTTTCCTTTTCCTTTTCCTTTTCCTTTTCCCTTTCAGGACCTGGGACAGCTCCGGCCCCGCCCCTCGCCGTCGGTGGGCGTGGCCCGTGCGTCACTGGGCGTGGCCCGTGCGTCACTGGGCGTGGCCCGTGCGTCACTGGGCGTGCCCCTCTCCCCCGCTATAACCGCGCATGCGCGGCCGCCCCCTCACAGCCGCTCCAACATGGCGGCGGTGCGGGCGCTGCGCGGGGCCGTGAACGGCGCCGGGCCCGGCGGGCCCCGCGAGCAGGCGGCGGCGCTGACCCGCGATTTCCTGTCCCAGCCGCGCCTCAGTGAGTGCCGCCCGCGCGGGGGGGACCGGGAGCCTGCGGGGAAGGGACACAGGGCCGGCTCGGGGGCCGCAGCCTCGCGCCCGGGCAGGCCGCAGCCCCGGGCTCGCTCACCCCTCAGAACAGTCTGGGCTCGGGCTGTAATTAATCACCCTAATTAGCCCCGGTAGCGGGGGAATTGGGCAGCCCGGCCTGCTGTGACACGGCCCGTCCCGTGTCATTCCCGGAAAGCTGGGATTTGTACCGGGAACGGGAAATGCTGGGCGTGGGATGAAGTCTGTTCTTGAGCGCTGAATTGAGAAATCGGGTGAAAAAGGGGAAATGCGGGGCTTCGCTCAAATCCCTTCATGGCAGCGCAGTGGGGAGAAATCGGGGTGTGTGCAGGTGTTTTTTTTCTAGCAGCAATTACATCAAATGGCTTCGCCTGTGCCCTAAATAGCACCAGGACCTGCAAGGTGCTGCCCAGCAGCTGCTGGGTCGTGGATCCTTGGGAAATATCCGTCAGGTTTGGAAACCAAATCCATCATTGGAATTCCAGGTCTTTACTCTGGGGCAGAGGCTTCTGTCAGGGTTGGAGCCAAGGTGACTCCTGAGTTTTCCATGTCGATTCTGGCTTTTCCTTGAACTGGCATCGAGCTGGAAAATGTTCCAGGTTGCTTTTGGTTTGTTGTGGAACTGGTTGAGAGGCTGATTGAGGAAGGAGTGCTCATGAGACAGTCATGGGATGGAATGTCTCATTCAGGGTCAGGTTTTCCACGTGAAATGCCTCATTCAGGGTCAGGTTTTCCATTCCTGATTATCCCAATCCCATTCCCTATTATCCTGTTCTCATTCTCTATCTCCTGGCTCCCTTCCCTGTTCCCAATCCCATTCCTGTTCTCATTCCCTGTTCCCAATCCCAGTTGCCATTCCCCATATCCCGGTCCCCATATCCCGGTCCCCATATCCCGGTCCCCATATCCCGGTTCCCATATCCCAATTCCCATATCCCAATTCCCATATCCCAATTCCCAGTCCCTTTCCCTGTTTCTGGCCTGCAAACCCTCGGGCTCAGAGCCAGTTCCTCCCCCTGGATAATCCTGGGAGCTCTCCCTGCTTGGGGCACAGGGCTGGGATAGGAGTAAAGAGGGGCCAGAGTTCGGTCTCTGTGTGTTCAGGGGCATTTGAGGGGTAAAACTGAAGAAGGAGTTTAAGCCTGGCTCTGCTGAGCCGGCTCAGTTTGGTTCTCGCTCTCCAGACCAGGCTTTGCCGCAGTTCCAGGGCTCTGTGGCAGTGCAGACCCCTGTGGAGCTGCCAGGCCTGGGCTGCCCCGGTGCTGCTGCTGCTGGAATTTGTGATCCTGGCTGGGCTCTGCATGGCCCCACTCTCCCATCTCCCCTCCTGGGCAGCAGTGAGGAGCAGCCCCAGCCGCTCCTCGTGACCCTGAGGGAGCTCTGACTCAGGATTTCCTCCAGCTGCTGGTCAAGTGATGCCTTTTCCCTGGGCTGACAGCAAAATCCTCCCTGGGATCACAGGAACTTGGGATTGGTTTGGCTTGGAAGGGCCTTAAAGGCCACCCAGTGCCACCCCTGCTGTGGGGACACCTTGTGCTGTCCCAGGCTCTGAGCCCCCTCCAGCCTGAGCAGGGAGCTCCTGTCACGGAAAACACCGGGATCACATCAGTGTCACCTCCAGGGCGCAGGAAAAATGCTGTACCCCCAATCCTGTCCCTAATTCTCCTTGTGGTACTCCTAAAACCAGAAATCAGGCCCCAAATCTGAGCCTGGTGAGAGGAATGAAATGGAAAAACGGGATGTGTGGGATATTCCTGACTCCTGCCTTGTGTTCTTTCCAGCTTACAAAACCGTGTCAGGTGTGAACGGGCCCCTGGTTATCCTGGACCAGGTTAAGGTAAATTCTCAGCTGTTCATGAAGCTTTTGGAGGGAGGGTTTCCAGGAAAAGTTGGGAAAGGTAAAATCCAGACCGCTGGGAAATTCCCCAGAGCCATTTTGATCCATTCCTGGGATAAATGGGAATGTGCAATTTCCTCTAAGGCTGGAGGAGAGGGAGACTTGGGGGAAGGAAAGGAAACAGAGTTTGAGTTTCACCAAACCCCTGGAGCTCTGGTTAAATTCCAAGCTGGAAAGAACCTGTTTGCTTTGTTCCTGACCTTTCCGTTTCCACATCAGTGCTCTGGAAAAGGGAGCTGTGGACACTCCTGGCTTCTTATCAGGCTGCTCTTAAGGGCAAAACTGCTGCAGGATTTCCTTCTTGTCAGAGGCTGCATTGGGGCTTTCTGCCACTGTTTGGAACTCAGAGTTTTTAGAACTGATTCTGGAAGCTCCAACAGTGCAAATATTGTTTATTGCTATAAAAACAGCTTGAATCTGGGAGATTTCATACCCTGGGAAGGAGTTTGGTTCCCCTAATAAAATTATTCTTAAAAACTGAGTTGTTTCCAGGCTTGGAGTGGGTGATTTTTGTTTTCTGGCTGGAGTTTAATGCCTTCCCTCTCCTCAGTTCCCCAGGTACGCCGAGATCGTGCACCTGACCCTGCCTGATGGCACCAGGAGGAGTGGGCAGGTGCTGGAAGTCAGTGGCTCCAAAGCTGTGGTTCAGGTAGGAGCAGGAAGCTCTTTTTCCATCGTTTATTAATCAGGATGAGCCCTGAACCAAATCAAACCTGTCTGGAGATGTGTTCTTAAATGAAAACAACAAATCACCTGCTTATTCCAAATGCATCAATAATTGTAGGAGATTTCTGACAGTGCACAGTGACATTTTTATTTCCGTCCCCTCTGGGTTCATTTCTATCCCACTGGATTCCTTTGCTGCTGGATTGAAGGAATCCCGTGGAATTTTCAGGATTGAATTCCAGATCAGCCCTGTGCTAAGTGGGTGCTGATGTTTCTCCTAAAAAGCTGCTTCTTGTTCACGTTATTTTTGTCTGAGGAGCTTGGCAGGGGGGGAGACTGCTGAGATTAAAGGAATTGCCCCAGGTTTGGTGGTTGTTGCTGAATTAAAAAACTTTAAAAGTCACAAATTCTTTTCAAAGCAGGGTTTTGTGGTGTTTTCTACCAGCTCTTGAAGCCCTTTCCAGAGCAGCTCCTCCTTTGTGCCCTGGGGCTGCAGATGAAGCAGTGTTCAGGAGTTACTTTGTGAAGCACAAAACTTCTGTGCTGTGGTTTATTTTTATTTTCCCTGCTGCATTTGCAGGTGTTTGAGGGCACTTCAGGGATTGATGCCAAGAAAACCTCCTGCGAGTTCACCGGGGACATCCTGCGAACCCCGGTCTCGGAGGACATGCTTGGTGAGGATTTGGGTGTGAGGAATGAACAGATTGACCCAAAATGATCTGGTTTTCACTGTAATTCTCATTTTTATTGTTGTTTCCTATAGGCAGAGTGTTCAATGGGTCAGGAAAACCCATAGACAGAGGCCCCATTGTCTTGGCTGAGGATTTCCTGGACATTATGGGTTTGTTCTTGATCCTTTTCTGAGGGGGGGCAAAGTCAAACCTGGTGTGTTTCAGCTTCCTAAATTTATATATTTGCTTTAGAACACAAGATGGAACTTGGGATGAGTTTAATCTCATTTCTGAGTGTGTGGCATCAAATTCTAACTGAATTACCCAAGTGCAGGCAGATGAGGGAGCAGAATTTTTTTCTGTGATGGTTGGAAGCTGCTCTTTATTATTTGCAGACTGAATTCTACGACACCTAAAGGTGAAATGCTGATAACCTGGCAGGGTTTTAACTCCTCCCTACCACTGCCATGAACATTTAACACCAGAGTCTTGGGCCCTGAAAGGCTCAGGTGTGACCAGGTGCAGCTGCAGATTTGTGGGTGTCACAGTGGGGTTTGTACCCCTTTATCAGGGGGTGTTGGATAAAGCTCCCAGCGTGTCCAGGGGGTAACTTTGTGTTCTCTCCAAAAATCCCACAGGCCAGCCAATCAACCCCCAGTGTCGGATCTATCCAGAGGAAATGATCCAGACTGGGATTTCGGCCATAGATGGCATGAACAGTATTGCCAGGGGCCAGAAAATCCCCATTTTCTCAGCTGCTGGGCTGCCCCACAACGAGGTGAGGCCTCAGAGCTGCTCTTAAACCTGGTGGGACCCGAAACTAAACATCATTCTGGGCCGTGGGACAGCATCAAATGCAAACCCTGGGATATTTCTTGCCTAGATTGCAGCTCAGATCTGTCGCCAGGCTGGCTTGGTGAAGAAATCCAAAGATGTGATGGATTACAGCGAGGAGAACTTTGCCATCGTCTTTGCTGCCATGGGGGTGAGCCCACAGCGCTGGGGGAAAGTGGGGCTGGAGGGATCAGTGGGATTCTGCGAGGGGCTGAAGTTTGAGCAGGTTTTGTGTGTGTGGAATCAGAGAATGGGTGAAAATCCCAAAGGCTGGAAGTGCTGGAGTCTGCCTCTGGGACAGGTTGCCCAGAGAAGCTGTGGCTGTGAAGTGTCCGAGGTTGGACGAGGCTTGGAGCACCCTGGGATGGTGGGAGGTCCCTGCCTGTGGCACTGGAGAGGTTTTAGGGGTCCCAAAGCATTCCATGGCTCCAGCAAAGCCTGGTCAGGATAAAGGATCTCAGACTTGATCTCCAGCCTGGAATTGCAGAAGTTGCTCACTCTGGGAGTGTAGAGGAGCCTGATGGATGGAGATTCTGCTGTGGGTTATTAATGAGCTCATCAGCTGTTAATTGGGTGTGGAATGTGCCAAGTTAAACCCAGCACTGTGCTTCAGGTGAACATGGAAACCGCTCGCTTCTTCAAGTCCGACTTTGAGGAGAACGGCTCCATGGACAACGTGTGCCTGTTCCTGAACCTGGCCAACGACCCCACGTGAGTGGCCACTCCCTGAGGGGGGAAAGCTGGGAGGAACAAACCGGCTGGGGGGATGGAGCCTCGCTGCTGGCCTGCAGGTGCCACTGGCCAGGGGTTCTGTGGCAGCAGGGCTGCAGGAGGTGGGGCTGGTGGGGCTGCAGGAGTTGTGGGGCTGGTGGGGCTGCAGGAGTTGTTGTGGGGCTGGTGGGGCTGCAGGAGTTGTGGGGCTGCAGGAGTTGTGGGGCTGGTGGGGCTGCAGGAGTTGTGGGGCTGCAGGAGTTGTGGGGCTGCAGGAGTTGTGGGGCTGCAGGAGTTGTGGGGCTGCAGGAGTTGTGGGGCTGGTGGGGCTGCAGGAGTTGTGGGGCTGCAGGAGTTGTGGGGCTGCAGGAGTTGTGGGGCTGCAGGAGTTGTGGGGCTGCAGGAGTTGTGGGGCTGCAGGAGTTGTGGGGCTGCAGGAGTTGTGGGGCTGCAGGAGTTGTGGGGCTGCAGGAGTTGTGGGGCTGGTGGGGCTGCAGGAGTTGTGGGGCTGCAGGAGTTGTGGGGCTGGTGGGGCTGCAGGAGTTGTGGGGCTGGTGGGGCTGCAGGAGTTGTGGGGCTGGTGGGGCTGCAGGAGTTGTGGGGGTGCAGGAGGTGATGTGGGGCTCAAGATGGAGCTGCAGGAGGTGGTGTGGGGCTGGAGATGGGGCTGGTGGGGCTGCAGGAGGTGGCGTGGGGTTGGAGATGGGGCTGGTGGAGCTGCAGGAGGTGTGGGGCTGGTGGAGCTGCAGGAGGTGGTGCGGGGCTGCAGGAGGTGATGTGGGGTTGGAGATGGGGCTGGTGGAGCTGCAGGAGTTGTGGGGCTGGTGCAGCTCCAGGTGGAATGGAGATTAGGATGGTTAAAAGCTCCTCCCCACAGAAAAGGTTTTTCATGTGTTCTTCACTTTTACCTCTGATACAGCAACCTGGAATCGTTTCTGGGTGCAGCTCATTAGCCAGACTAATTTCTAGTATAAAACTAGTTAAAATCAAGAGATGAATTTGGCCTCTCTGGTATTTCATACTGTATGGATGATGTGAAGTCTCTAAATGATGAAATACAGACATCTGACCCCAAAACTTACCTCCTTATTTTGGAAGCCCTTTCCATTGATGTTTTTGTAGTCTTCAAAATTCAAGATAATGAGTTGGTGTATGTAAATGTGAAAGAGCAGCCAGGTGGTGTGGGGGCTGGTGCAGCTGCAGTGGGGCTGGTGCAGCTGCAGTGGGGCTGGTGCAGCTGCAGTGGGGCTGGTGCAGGTGGTGCCTGGAAGCTCCGTGCAGCTCCCAGGTGTCACTGTTGCAGCCTCGTGTTGCAGCATCGAGCGGGGATGGTGCAGCATCGAGCGGGGATGGTGCAGCATCGAGCGGGGATGGTGCAGCTGCAGCGGGGCCGCTGCAGCTGCAGCGGGGCCGCTGCAGCTGCAGCTGCAGTGGGGCTGCAACAGGTGGTGCCTGGAAGCTCCATGCAGCTCCCAGGTGTCGCTGATGCAGCCTCGTGTTGCAGCATCGAGCGCATCATCACGCCCCGCCTGGCCCTGACCACGGCAGAGTTCCTGGCCTACCAGTGTGAGAAACACGTGCTGGTCATCCTGACAGACATGAGCTCCTACGCCGAGGCTCTCAGAGAGGTGGGTGCTCATTAAGGTGTTAATTAATGCATTTATTGACAGGCTGGGTGTTGGCAGGAAGGGGTGGTGTGAAGTGAGGAGCGAAGCTGCTGCTCAAGCTGTTGGAATTAATATTCATATTAATATTCATTGAGATGGTTGGGAGCAGCCAGTAGGATTTTAGTTAAAGCTGTTGGAATTAACGTTCATTGAGGTGGTTGGGAACAGCCAGTGAGGATTTTAGTTGATCCTTGATTGGCTGGGATTTATTTCCCTGCTGGCAATTCCACCCCTGGAAGTGCCCAAGGCCTGGTTGGATGAGGCTTGGAGCAACCTGGGACAGTGAGAGGTGTCCCTGCCGTGGTGGGGTGGGACTGGATGATATTTAAGTTTCCTTCCAACCCAGAGCAGCCCATAATTCGTGAAGCAGCAGTTTGGTACCCTCATTGTGGATTGGCCTTGTCCTGTCCCTGACAAACACCTTGTCAGGATTGTCCCATTGTGGATTGGCCTTGTCCTGTCCCTGACAAACACCTTGTCAGGATTGGCCTTGTCCTGTCCCTGCCAAACACCTTGTCAGGATTGTCCCATTGTGGATTGGCCTTGTCCTGTCCCTGACAAACACCTTGTCAGGATTGTCCCATTGTGGATTGGCCTTGTCCTGTCCCTGACAAACACCTTGTCAGGATTGTCCCATTGTGGATTGGCCTTGTCCTGTCCCTGGCAAACACCTTGTCAGGATTGTCCCATTGTGGATTGGCCTTGTCCTGTCCCTGACAAACACCTTGTCAGGATTGTCCCATTGTGGATTGGCCTTGTCCTGTCCCTGACAAACACCTTGTCAGGATTGTCCCATTGTGGATTGGCCTTGTCCTGTCCCTGACAAACACCTTGTCAGGATTGTCCCATTGTGGATTGGCCTTGTCCTGTCCCTGACAAACACCTTGTCAGGATTGTCACATTGTGGATTGGCTGTGCTGACAAACACCTCAGGGGGTTTGTGTGGCTGCGCTTGGCGGTGCTTGGTGCACCAAACCCGGGCACACAGCAGCTCCCTGTGCTGGATCTGACCCCTTGGCAATGTTTTTGTGGCTGCCCCAGGTGTCAGCAGCTCGGGAGGAGGTGCCTGGGCGCCGAGGCTTCCCTGGCTACATGTACACTGACCTGGCCACCATCTACGAGCGCGCCGGGCGCGTGGAGGGCAGGAACGGCTCCATCACCCAGATCCCCATCCTCACCATGCCCAACGACGGTGAGTCACAGCCAGGGGCTCTTGAGAAAGCTGCCTTTGGGGCACACAGCCACACTGGAGTCCTGTGGCCTTTGGGTTTCCTTATTAGTCCCAATTTTGGCTGCATCGTGATAAAAATGCTTTGCCCTTTGAGGCCTCAGGCTTGATGCTCCAATCCAAGAGCACTTGGGATTTGTGGAGGGAATAATTGCTGAAGTCACCTGGCAACAAAAAGCTGCAGCTCAGTGCTAAAATGGATATAAAAGGGCTGAAAATTTTCAAAACACTTTTGTGTTTTTTTCCCCCACAGATATTACTCATCCCATCCCTGACTTGACTGGATACATCACTGAGGGACAGATCTACGTGGACAGGCAGCTGCACAACAGGCAGGTGTGTGCTGCTCACAAGGTGCTTGGGATTATCCTGAGTTTTTAAGGATTCCTGTTAATTCCTGGGTGTTTCTCCCCCAGATTTACCCCCCCATCAATGTCCTGCCCTCCCTGTCCCGGCTGATGAAGTCGGCCATCGGCGAGGGGATGACCAGGAAGGACCACGCCGATGTGTCCAACCAGCTGGTGGGTAAAAACCCCTCTGCCAACGGGGGCTGCTTCCCAAAACACCTTTTGCTGCCCAGATGGAAAGGCCAGGATCACTTGGGATCCAGAACATTCCTGTGGCTGCTTTTAATGCTTTCACTGAGTGTTCAGTGAGGGGTTTTGAGTTTGAGCAGGAATTGTGCATGATTAGAGAGGAGGGAGCAGCTGAGCTGGGGGTGTTCACCTGGAGAAGCTCCAGGGAGAGCTCAGAGCCCCTGGCAGGGCCTGGAGGGGCTCCAGGAGAGCTGGAGAGGGACTGAGGACAAGGGATGGAGGGACAGGACACAGGGAATGGCTCCCAGTGCCAGAGGGCAGGGCTGGATGGGATACTGGGAAAGAATTCCCAGTGACTGAGGGGTGAGGAAGAGCCGAGCTGGAATTCCCAGGGAATCCGTGGCTGCTCCATCCCTGGCAGTGCCCACAGCTGGCTTGGGATAACCTGGGCCAGTGGGAGGTGTCCCTGCCGTGCCAGGGGTGAGATGAGGTGATTTTGGAGGCCCTGTCAGCCATTCCACGATCCCTGTTCCCCTCCCAGTACGCCTGCTACGCCATCGGCAAGGACGTGCAGGCCATGAAGGCCGTGGTGGGCGAGGAAGCGCTGACCTCGGACGATCTCCTGTACCTGGAGTTCCTGCAGAAGTTTGAGAAGAACTTCATTGCTCAGGGTAAGGATCCCAGCAGCTGCCAGCAGGGCAGGGCTCATCCCAGCAGCATTCCCTGCCATTCCCACACCCTCCCATGGCTGTCCCTGCAGGGCCCTACGAGAACCGCACCGTGTTCGAGACCCTGGACATCGGCTGGCAGCTCCTCAGGATCTTCCCCAAGGAGATGCTCAAGAGGATCCCCCAGAGCACGCTGGCCGAGTTCTACCCTCGGGATGCCAAGCACTAGCCCAGCTCCCTGTGCCCCTGCTCCGTGAGACGCTGCTTTGGTTTCCTTTTCCATGTGTTGGTGTTCCCCTGTCGCCCTCCCAGCTCCAACCAGCAGCAGGTGACACTTGTGGCCGTGTTCCCACTGAGAGCAGTTTGGAAAATATCCCTTCTCCCAAAGCCTGGATCTCCAGGAGGATGTTTAGGCCAGCTCTAAAAATGTGCAATAGCCACCACAAGGTTTTGGGCTGTGAAATGAGTGTTTTGTGGGGTTTTCAAAGCTGAGCGTGACCAGAAATTGCCAATCTTCACTTTCAAAGCGTGGGTTAGAAAACGTGAGAGAGGAAATGTCACTTGCAGGACAACATTCCTTGGTGAAAAATGCAGGTTTTTAACCAGGGCTGCACATTCTGAAAGGTTTGTGGGAGCTGAGGACAGGGGGAGGTGACACTGGGAACTCCCCCATCAGCAAAGGTGGAAAAGTCCTCACCCCTTCAAGAGGACAAAGGCCAGTGAGGTGCTACCTGAAAGTAGCAGGATAAAGCTGAATTTTTGAAGTTTGCAGAGTAAATTTCCTCCTTCACCCTTTTCTGGTTGAATTCTGGAGATGCCAAACAGAGCCAGCAGCTCAGTGTGAGCTCTGCGGTGTCACCACAGCTGTTGGTGATTCAAAGCTTGGTGCTGCTGCTGAGGGGGATCCTGAGAGGTGAAAACCAACCTAAAGCCTGGCCCAGGTGTGCTGCTGCGAGCTCAGCGTTTAAACCATGGCCTGGTCTACACAAGGTAACAGGAAAATAATAAAATTAGTAAAAAAAGGCAGCTTTTCAAGTGAGAAAGGATATTTGAAACCTGCTCGAGGTGTGCTGGGCCCGTGCCGTGGCTGGAGCTGTTGTGGTTTGCACTCCAGGCACAGATTTGCCTCAGCCCTGAGCTCAGCATTCCCAAACTCTGCAATCTTGGCTGGGCAATTCCGTGTTGTTACTTTTCCAACGGGTTCAGCCGAGGCTCCGGGCCTGCCGCTGCTGCTGGCACAATTCCATGCTTTTTCCAGGCTTTCCTGTAGTCTGAGCTCTGGTCTGGCTCACCAGAGCATGTTGCACCTCCCTGCACGCCTTCAGGCCCGTCTGGGAAGGTGCTAACATGACTGGAATGTGCTAATTCCAGCTTTCCCTGACGTCTCCCGTGTGCAGTTCTCTGGTTTGTTCCGTGTTCTCTGTGGCTGCGACGTTGTTCCAGTGCATTCCACCCAAAGCTGTGCCCAGTCTCTTTTTCCTGAGGTCAGGATGGGAGGGCGGAAGCCTTGGCATGAAAATACTTTAATGTAGAGAATCTCTAAATAAATTAAATATGGAAGGTGTTGAACAAACTTGAGTGGTTGTGGGGGTGAAAAACCACTCTGGCTGTGCAGCAGGGTGTTCCTGTCCCCAGGGAGCCTGGGAGTGGGAATGGAGCAATTCCAGTGTGGATGAAGGGTCACTGGAGCCACCCCCCATTGTCCCTGGAGCTGGTGGCTGAGGAGGAGGAGGGTCTGACCTTCAGCCTGAGCAGTCACGGGGAAAGGCTTTGCAGGAATGTGCAGGGAATGTGATCCCTGTGTCCTCACACCCCTCCCTCTCCACGGGCTGGGGGAGGCTCAGAAACCTTAAACTCCTGGGAAATGAGCTTTGGGCCCCGGTTTGGTTGGGATTTTGGGTATGGGCAGGGTGGGGGTCAGTCAGTGACCCCAGCCCTGCCCCTGGGCATCGCTGTCACCCCTGGGCAGCGGCCAGGGCTGGGGTGGGGACAGCCTGAGACTGGCCCAGGGCCCTGGAAAATGGGAATGGCAAACCAGGAATGAACAAAGCCAGGAATGACAAACCTGGGAATGGGCAAACCAAACTGGGAATGACAAACCTGGGAATGGGCAAACCAAACTGGGAATAGGTTAACCTAGGAATGAATGGGCAAACCCAACCAGGAATGACAAACCTGGGAATGGGCAAACCCAACCAGGAATGACAAACCTGGGAATAACCAAACCAGGAATGAGCAAACCAAGCCTGGCAACGGCAAACCCAGGAATCAACAACCCAAAGCAGGAATGGCAAACCCAGCTTTGGGGGTCTGTGCTGGCCCTGGGGCTCAGCCCAGCGTTTCCCCCCCGAGCTGCTCGGTGCTGTGGGGTGAACAAAGGGGTCGGGGCTGTTCCTGTGTCCCCTGGCAGGGCTCCTGTGACAGCTCCTGGCAGGGTCCCGGTGCCTTGTCCCGCCTGGGGACAGCAGGTACCGGCTCAAAGGGCCGTGCTGCTCTCCCAGCTGCCGCCGCCGGCCTTTTCCAAGCCGGCTGCTTTTTTAATTCAGATTTTTTTTATCCCATAATGAGTAACGAGCAGCGCCCGGGGGCTCAGCCCCTCGCCAAGGGATGGCAGCCGGTCCCTGCCACGGGCACACGCCAGCTGTCCCCTCGCTGCGAGGGGAGGGGACAGCGCCGGCCGGGTCCCTCCCTGCCCCGGCGGCAGATGCGAGGCAGGGCCGGCACCAGGCTGCTGGGCAGAGCTGCCGGGGCTCATTTGCACATCAAAAAGTGCTTTTTCGCACCCCAAACCCGGCCCTGCGAGCGCGGGGAGGCTCCGTTCAGTTCTGTCCCGGGCGCGGAGGAGGGTTTGGGTTTGGGTTTGGGTTTGGGTTTGGATTTGGGTTTGGGTTTGGGGCTGGCCCTGCCCCACACACAGCCAGACACGCGTGCGGTGCCAGCGGGGCGTTTAAAGGAGATGCAAATCGGCTTTTCTCCGGCTGGGGGCTGATTTGCATGCTCTCATTAATCCAACGATCCTCGCCGCTCCTGCGGCAGCTGGAGCCGAGCAGGGACCGCCCGGATGCTCCAGCCGGGCTCCTTCTCCTGTTTGCCCCCCAAAACCGGAGCCAGCGGTGCCGCCCAGGAGGTTCCGGAGCCACCCTGGTGATGCTGCACCGGCCCCCAGCGAGCTCGGGCTGTCAGCACAGAATGATTTCCCCTGGGATTATCGGGCCTTGCTGCTCCTTCCCGCTCGTGTTTCCTGCAGGAGCGGGGTTCCAGCTTTCCTGGTGCTCTCCTGGCATCCAGCATCCATCCTGGTGCTCTTCCAGCATCCATCCTGGTGCTCTTCCAGCATCCATCCTGGTGCTCTCCTGGCATCCAACTTCAATCCTGGTGCTCTCCCAGCATCCAACTTCCATCCTGGTGCTTTTGCAGCATCCAGCATCCATCCTGGTGCTCTCACAGTTTCCATCCTGGTGCTCTCACAGCATCCAGCTTCCATCCTGGTGCTCTCCCAGCTTCCATCCTGGTGCTTTTGCAGCATCCAACTTCCATCCTGGTGCTCTCAGTTTCCATCCTGGTGCTCTCCCAGCTTCCAGCATCCATCCTGGTGCTCTCACAGTTTCCATCCTGGTGCTTTTCCAGCATCCAACTTCAATCCTGGTGCTCTCCCAGCATCCAACTTCATCCTGGTGCTTTTCCAGCATCCAGTTTCCATCCTGGAGCTGGAGCTCTTCCAGCATCCATCCTGGACCTCTCCTGGCATCCAACTTCCATCCTGGTGCTCTCCTGTGCCAGGGAGAGGACAAGGCTGGCACAGCTCAGCCGCAGCTTCAGGAGGGGTTTGGTGGAGAAGGGCTGGGACCATCTCCTGCTTTTTGGGAAAAGCAGCCCAGGGCCCTCAAGGCTGGGATTTGGGGTCTCCAGGGATGAGGTTTTGGCTTCTCTGAGCATTCCTAAGAATTCCCTGAGGTGTTGGTGCCCCCAGGGATGCTGCTCTCCCTCCTGGAGCTGCCCTCACGGTGCTGCTGTGACCTCTGAGGGTCAGGGATGTTCCCTGGGAGCTCAGGGCTCTCCCTGCTGCTCCCTTGGCCCAGATTCCTGGGAAGGGCTGGGGTGACTGTCACAGGAGGGACCCTTCCCTCCCCAGCAGTTCCAAAATAAACTAAAAAGAAATCAACTCTAAAAATCAATTTCCCTCACTGCCAAGGTTTCCCTGGAAAGCAGCAGCAGGTTCCAGGAGCCTTTTTGGGGTGCCCAGATCCACCCCCTGCCTCGTGGGTGCAGCCAGATGGGGCAGAATGAGCAGAGTTTCCTGAAACTGGGGAGTTTTCCCCATTTTCTGCTCCCCAACCTCCCCCTTTGCCTCACCCCACGCTGGGTTTTTTTTGTGGAGTTGGTTTGTAGCAAAACAGCTGAAATAGCCAAAATCTGTCCTCGGGTTTGTTCGAGCAGCCACGCTTCACATCTCCCTCGGGAATCGTTTTCCCTGGATCTCCTCAGGACTGGGATCTGCCTGCTCAGGGGTGGTGGGGACGGGGTCAGGGTGAAATCAGGAGGGTGAGGCTGGGGGGCTCAGGCTGGCAGCGGGGCCGGATGGATTATCCCACTCCCCCTGATCCAGCAGAGCTCAATCCCTGCTTCTCCATGCTCGGGTTATCCCAGCTGCAGAGCGGAGATAACTCCGGGCTGGAGAAAAGCAGGGCCAGGTGCAGGGATGTCCCCAGAGGGGACCCTGGTGGGCTGTGATAAATCCTGGTGGCTTTGGGCGTGGAAAATCCCCAGAACGCCGCCAAGGAGCCAGAGAGGCTGAGGAAGTTTTAAAAAATTTATTTATAAATAAAACCATAAAATTAACCAGTAGTTTACATCAGTCACCAGAAAGAACATACAAAAAACAAAAAAAAAAAAACAAAATAAAGAAAACCTGCAGAAAAATAATTCTCTGTCCAGGCCGGAGCCGGGCGCGGCTCCCGGCCGGAGCGACACACCTGGAATGCGGCGGGCACACACAGCGGAGATGTGCAAAGGCAGCACGGCGAGGCCTCGAGATCACATCATAGAGCTGGGGACGCGGGGACGCGGGGCTGGGGACGGCAGCGGGGAATTGCGGGACGGGAAAAGGTCGGGAAGGGCTCTGCTGCCCTCGGCACCCGGCTGGGCTCTGGGGGGCTCCGGGTGCAGAGCCTTGGGGGACGCACAGAATCCCTCCCGGCATCGCCATCCCTGCTCCTTCAGTTTCCACAACATCCTTCGGCAGGGCTGGGCGAGGGCTCGGCGCCCGCAGCGAGCTCAGGGTGGCTTTTTCCTGCGGGCCGCGGGCGAGGATCGGTTGTGCCGGTGCCAGAATGGGCTGGGCAGTGCCAGAACCAACTGGGCAGTGCCAGAACCGGCCAGACAGTGCCAGAATGGGCTGGGCAGTGCCAGAACCGGCCAGACAGTGCCAGAATTGTCTGGGCAGTGCCAGAATCAACTGGACAGTGCCAGAACCGGCCAGACAGTGCCGGAATCGGCTGGGCAGTGCCAGAACCGGCTGGGCAGTGCCGGAATCGGCTGGGCAGTGCCAGAATGGGCCGGGCAGTGCCAGAACCAACTGGACAGTGCCAGAACCGGCCAGACAGTGCCAGAATTGTCTGGGCAGTGCCAGAATGGGCTGGGCAGTGCCAGAACCGGCCAGACAGTGCCAGAATGGGCTGGGCAGTGCTAGGACTGGCCAGGCAGTGCCAGAACCGGCCAGACAGTGCCAGAACCGGCCAGACAGTGCCAGAACCAACTGGACAGTGCCAGAACCAGCTGGACAGTGCCAGAACCGGTTGGGCAGTGCCAGAACCAGCTGGGCAGTGCCAGAACCGGTTGGGCAGTGCCAGGACCGGCCAGACAGTGCCAGGCCCTGCTGGACAGTGCCAGAACTGTCTGGGCAGTGCCAGGACTGGCTGGACAGTGCCAGAACCGGCCAGACAGTGCCAGGCCCAGCCAGGAGAGCTGGGGCAGTGGTTTGGGGTGCTCAGGGCCGGGCGCAGAAGGCACAGACTGGTTCCTGTGTGTGACCTTTCCAGGCTGGAATGGCACGAGGGATGTGGAATTTTGCACAGCTTGGAGCCCTTGGCCGAATTGGCGGCGTTGGGATTGTGCAAGACCCGCCCCCACCCTCCCCCCAAGACCCCTGGAATGGGGCAGTGGGTAAAAAACTGCAGCAAAAATATCATTGCACTGGCACAGAGGGGTCCTGGCTGGAGCCCCCCCAAACTGGGCGCTGCTGGTTCCCTCCCCAGTCAGGGGGACACGAGGGTCACCAGCAGCGCCACCTCATTATCCGTGGAGCCACTCGCTGGTGGCAGGAGGAAATTTTAAGAGCTGGGGTAGAAATTAAGGTGAAAGTGGTTGTTTTGGGGTGTTTTAACCAGCTTCCCCTGGCGGGATCCCGCGGGATCAGGGCACGGGAGGAGATAAGGCAGCCGGGGGTCCCGGGAGGGAGAACCCTGGTGAGTGCGAGGGGCTGTGGGGTGAACACAAACCCCGTTCCTTGGTCAGACCGTGGCTGGGACATTCCTGTGAATTCTCGGATCCGGCTGCTGTCTGGCAGCCGGGAAAAGGGACGGAGTCCTTGGTGGGAGCTGGGAATGCTGGGCAGAGGGAGGGCAGTGAGTGGTGCAGTGCAGGGCGGGCTGTGCTCGGACTGAGCGCTGATTTCGGGGGGTCGGGCTGTACCGGGGGGTGCGGCTGGGGACCTTCCTGAGGCCCTCAGGGCTGGCAGGGGTGGATGTGGCAGCGGCAGGAGGTGGCTCTGTGCTCCCACGGTGCCCTCGGGATCCAGCTTTCCTGGATCCAGCCCTTGGGATCGGCGCCAACGGAGGCTGAGGAGGAGTGGCAGCTTCCTCCAGGGAGCTGGGGCTGATCCCTGTCACTGGCAGCGGGCAGGACTGGGCTGGGCCATCCCCAGAGCTGGATCCTCCCTGGAGCTGGGCCATCCCTGGAGCTGGATCCTCCCTGGAGCTGGGCCATCCCTGGAGCTGGGCCGTTCCCAGAGCTGGGCACACACTGGGGCTGATCCCTGTCACTGGCAGCGGGCAGGACTGGGCTGGGCCATCCCCGGAGCTGGGCCAGGCCGGGTTCCTCCGAGCCTGGAGTATCCCCTGGGCGCTGGGCACGGATGGCAGAGAATTCCCTGGAGTCCTGATCCCTGCCCGCCCCACCGGCGGCTCCTCGGGGGGCAGAGGGGGCAGTGCCGGGGCGGTGCCGGGGCGGGGGAGCTGCGGGCACGTCACCATTGGCACGAGTGGCTTGGTCACCTCTGGAACACGACGGGACAGGGGGGACACGGCTCAGCTCGGCTGTACAGGGGGGCCGAGCGTCTCCCCGGGCTGCGAGGAGGGGACGGCAGCTCAGATCTCGGTGGCGATGATGTCCTCGTAGGGGACGTCGGCGCCGGGGATCTCCAGCTCGATGGGCTCCTTGCCGTCCTCACCCGCCGCCAGCTGCTGCAGCATCTTCTCCAGGCTCTGGTTCCTCTTGTACATGTGCAGGTAGCTCTGCTGCAGCTGCTTCTGGTAGTGGATCACCTTCTCCTTCTCCTCCTTCCACGTCTGCCGCTCCTGCTGGAAGCTGCAGCTCATCTGCTCGTTGTTGTCGCGTTCCGCCTGCAGCTCCGCCCGCAGCCGCTCCAGCTGCCCCTGCAGGGCCTGGGCATCGTCCCCGCCCGGCCGGGGCCCCTCGCTGAGCTGCTCGCGGAGCACGGCGAGCTCGGAGCGCAGCTCCAGGATCTCCTGCTCCAGCAGGTTCACCTTCTCCCGCAGCAGCTCCGACTCGTTCTTCTTGCGCTGCAGCTCGTTCTCGCACACCTCCAGCTCCATGGCCTTGGTGCGCAGCGACACCTCCAGCTCCTGGGTCTTCATCTCCAGCCCCTCCATCTTCAGCCTCACCTCCTTCAGCTGCGCCTTCAGGCTCAGGATCTCCGTGGTCTTGGTGGTGAGCTCGGTCTGCGACTCCTTCAGCTGCTGCTTCAGCAGCGAGATCTCCCCGGATTTCTGGCACACCTGGATGGGGATGAACACCTGAGTTAGGGCTGGAGCGTGGGGAAATCCCCTGTGAGCTGGGCACAGCTGGGGTTCAGCTCGTGGAGACCCTCAATTTAACGTTTTTACAGTTATTTATTATTAATTTAACTATAATTATTATTTATAATTAATATCACAAACGCCTCTTATTAAACGCTGGAATTTCCAGCAGATTGACGGTGTTTGCTCAGCCACACCAAGGAGAGAGTAAATTAAGCAGAGAGTGGAAGGTTTTAGTGCTCCCTAACAAACGGCCATGGGAAGCCCAGGTGGTCCCTATTTCCTTGTGGGAAGGCCGCTTTACAGCTCCTGTGGGGCAGGAAAACCCCGAGCTGGGGGCCGGGAATTATTTTAGAGTTATTTTAGTGCCTGAGGTGTTTTGTGCTCTGCTGTTCCCTTGGGTGAGGGGAAGGGTTCAGAGGGGCAGTGAGAACCTCAATCCCAGCTCCTGGGGGACTCCTGGGATTTCACATCCATTTCCTACAGCCTGGGGAGCTCCTGGTGGGTGCAGGAGTGGAGATGGGAAGGGCTGGGGGGTCTGGAGCTCTCCCCCTCCACATCCCCTTTGCTCTGGCCCCCTTTCCCCTCTCACCTCCCACTGCGTCTCCTCCAGCGCCGGGGCAAAGCTGGTCTTCTCCTTCTCGTAGGACCTCAGCTTGGTCTCCAGCAGGTTCTGCTCCTTCATGAGTTTCTCCAGCTCCTCCCGCAGCTGCTGCTTCTCCTGCTGCAGCTGGAACACCTGCAGGTGCAGCACCTGCTGCGTCCGCTGCGTCTTCTGCGAGGTTTGCTTGAGTTTGCTGTTGCATTTCTGCTTCAGCCCCTCCAGCTCCTCCTTGCAGCGCCGCTGCTTCTCCTCGTAGGCCTGGCAGGAGCTGATTTCCTTCTCCTCGAAGCTCGACTGCAGCTCCTGCAGCTCCCCCTCCCTCTCCAGCAGCTTCTGCTCCAGCTCCTGGATGGTGGACTCGTCCGTGGCGATGGGCGAGCGCACGCAGGTGCTTTTCTCGGCGGCGGGGTGGTGGTGAGGGCCCTTGCCGGGGTTCAGGATCTTGTTGCCACCGTCAGAGAAGGACATGGCCTTGAGGCTCATCATGTTGCTGTCCTGGATGATGGCACACTGCAGGATGTTGTGGGCAGAGCCCCCGAAGCGGCTGATGGGGCCCATGGGGGTGACGAGGGGCTCCAGCTGGTAGCTGCTGCTGGTGCTGTGCGTGGGCAGGCTGGACATGGAGTTGCGGCCGGAGTCGGACAGGCCCCCCGAGCACGGCAGCGGCCGCAGCTCCTGCTCCTTGGCCTTCTCCGGGGGGTGCAGCTGCTGGCCCAGGGGTCCCCCGCTCTCGGGGGACGAGCGCAGGATGGCCCTGGAGCGCGGCAGCACCGGCTTGAAGGCCGTGGGACGAGGCAGCGGCTTCTCCCCGCCCTGCCGGGGGAGAGCAGAGCCCGTCAGCACCGAGCCGAGCTCCTCGAGGGTCCCCCACCCCTTCTGCCCCCCGGGGTGGGACAGCTCGGGGGGACGCTGCTGGCTCAAACTGCTGGGTTTGGAAATGAAAGGCTCCAAATCCCTCGGGTCACGCTGCTGATCCAAACTCCCGAAAGCAGAGGGTGGCAGAGTGCCCCCAGCTGCCCCTGTTCTCCCTCAGCTTCCTCACGGGCACAGCCCTGCCGTGGGACCTGCGGACACTCTGGGGACAGATCGGGTCCGGTGTGACATCCCCCCGCTCCCAGGGCCACTTTTCCCCACTCACCACCTCCAGCTGGCTGGGGAAGGGCATCAGCTTCTGCGGCGTGGGCGTCCCGAAGTCCAGCCCGCTGCTCCCGGCGGGCACTCCCAGCTCCCCGCCGCCCAGGGCGGTGTAGTCCGGCCGCTGGGAGCCGTGCGACTTCTGGCTGACCTTGATGTAAAAGAAATCCTCATTCTTGCTGCTCTTGGAGCCGGACTTGTGGCCGGAGTCCTGCGAGAAGCCGAAGCGGAGCAGCCCGTCCGAGTAGCGGTTGAGCTTTTTCAGGTGCGAGGACTTGCGGAGCTTGTACTGGGAGGCTCGGCAGTGCTTGCTGTGGAAGCTGTGGCCGGAGATGAGGCTGCTGACGCTGCCCATGCTGCTCCCGGCGCCGCCAGATCATAGCACGGCCCTCGGTGCGGCCGGGAGCGGCGAGCCTGGGGACACGGGACACGGTGTGAGCCAGGAGAAGCCACCCGGGGGTGGTGGCAGAGCCCCCCGGTTTGGGGCTGTGGGGGTGGGAACAGACTGGGGGGGACCTCGGAGCTGTCCCCATGGGTCTGTGACAGGGACAGCACCTGAGAGCGGCGCCGGGAGGGTCAGGCTGCACCCCCAGGGTGGTCGCGCCCTGGGCAGGCTCCAGTCTGTGCCTGGGAGCATCCTGGATAAAGCCAGGAAAGTTCCCTGCGGGAGCCTCTAAAATTCCCAGAGGAGGAAAAGGGATTTGTGGCGATTTTTAGGTGCCTGACAGCTGCGATCCCAACAAGCCCCCGCTCCTCCGCGCTGGGAGCCGCAGCCGCAACCTCTCCCGCATCCCTGGAGCTCCTGGATCCCTCTCCAATTCCCAGAGCTCCTCTTAACCCGCCTGAAAAGGGACGCCGAGAGGTTTAATTAGTGTTAATGGCTGTGCGGCACTCGAGGGGACAAGAGGCCCTGTGAGCGCTCAGGCACGCGGGGCTCTCTGCTCGCCCGCTTTGTTGTGAGGGAAAAAACAGAAATAAAATAAAACCCCAGCTCCTGGTGGCCTCTGTGGCTCTTGGCTCTAATGGGGCTGAGATCGGTAATTAGGGGTGAGCTGGGAGAGGGGGGAAGGCACGGAAATCAAAAGAGCTGGGTCCTGTTTGCCCTGCAGGAGGAGGGAGGTTTCAGCTCCGTGCTGGCTTTGGAGCAGCTCAGAGCGCTGGGTGCTCCAATCCTCTCCCGAGTTCCCATGGTCCAAGCAGGGACCTGGGGGTTAAATTGGGGGTGGTGGACGGGGTGCAGGAACTCTGTGCTGGGGCCTCCTCACTGCCCCATCCTCAATCCCAGTCGTCCTCTGCTTCCCACTCCTCTCTTTTCCCATTCCTCTCTTTTCCCACTCCTCTTTTCCCACTTCCCTTGTCCCACTCCTCTTTTCCCACTCCTCTTTTCCCACTCCTCTCTTTTCCCATTCCCCTTTTCCCACTCCCCTTTTCCCACTCCCCTTTTCCCACTCCCCTTTTCCCACTCCCCTTTTCCCACTCCCCTTTTCCCACTCCCCTTTTCCCATTCCTCTCTTTTCCCATTCCCCTTTTCCCATTCCCCTTTTCCCACTCCCCTTTTCCCACTCCTCTTTTCCCATTCCTCTTTTCCCACTCCTCTTTTCCCACTCCCCTTTTCCCACTCCCCTTTTCCCACTCCTGCCATTCCCGCTGGGCTCCGGCTGCTCCCAGCCAGGGCAGCACCACCCGCGCTCATCCCTCAGCTTTATTCGTTTTCCTCTCGCCCTGAGGACCGGGATGGAGGAGAAGTCCTGGCAAGCCAGACCATCCCCCTTAATCCCCAAATCCATTTTGGGAGATTAAGGGAAGCAAGAAAGACCCGAGGCCTGATCGGCTGCCGGGATGCGGCTGAGACGGCACAAGCGATAACCGGAGGAGGAGGAGGAGGAGGAGGAGGAGGAGGAGGAGGAGGATGCGGGGGACACGATGATTGTCCCCACACGCTGCCAGGGTGGGAAAGGCGCTGTGACAATGCCACAGGTGCGGCCACAGCGTCCCCAGGCAGCTGGAGAAGGGGTGCACAGCTGGAGAGCACTGGGGATGCACAGCTGGAGAGGGGTGCACAGCTGGAGAGGGGTGCACAGCTGGAGAGCACTGGGGGTGCACAGCTGGAGAGCACTGGGGGTGCACAGCTGGAGAGCACTGGGGGTGCACAGCTGCAGAGGGGGTGCACAGCTGGAGAGGGGTGCACAACTGGAGAGGGGTGCACAGCTGGAGAGGGGTGCACAGCTGGAGAGCACTGGGGGTGCACAGCTGGAGAGGGGTGCACAACTGGAGAGGGGGTGCACAGCTGCAGAGGGGATGCACAGCTGGAGAGGGGTGCACAGCTGCAGAGGGGATGCACAGCTGGAGAAGGGGTGCACAGCTGGAGAGCACTGGGGATGCACAGCTGGAGAGCACTGGGGATGCACAGCTGGAGAGGGGGTGCACAGCTGCAGAGCCCCAGGGGTGTGACAGCCAGAGCTCACAAAATCACAGAATTAGAAGAAAAAGCCTTTGAGGTCGAGTCCAGCCCGAGCCCTGGAAGTGCCCGTGCAGTGAGAGGGGTGTCTGGATCTGTGTGTGGGGTCACAGTGTCCTCACTGGGTGCTGTGATGTCCCCAGAGCCGCTGGCTGAGCCTCGCCGGGGTTTGGTGTCACTCAGCAGTGAGTGAGCACAGAGCCAGGAGAGACGCCAGCGCGTCCCTGTCGCTCTGTGCCTGCAGCAAATGAGCCGTTCAAGGGGTTTCTGTCGGCACAAGCCCCGTGTCCCCTCCCCGAGCAGAGTCTGTGACCCCTCCAGGAGCTTCCAGCTCCCTCTGGATCAGGGAATCCTGGAATGGTCACGGTGCCTGTGGAGCTCATCCGGTGCAGCCCCTCAGGTCGGGAGCGTGGGGGTCCTGGGGGGGCAGATCCCGACAAACAGCGCGGGATGAACCCACGGGATCGGGGAAAACACGTGGATTCACCCACTCGGGCTTGTGCACAAAGAGGGGGGAAAAAAATGAATGGCATCTCATCATCCCAGTCATGCCTACCCTGCACGTGGGAGCGCCGCTCTCCCATCGCCTCCTTCCCCCACGGATTCAACCTCATCTCCCTCGGCTTTTCCCCCTTCCCGCTGCAGCAGCTTTCCCTGCACCTTCCCAAGCAGGTCAGCCTGGCAGGAGCCCTCGTTTCCTCCCGAGGCTGGCGGTGCTGCTCTGCTCCCTGCCGATCCTGTTCTTCCCCCTGGCTCTGGAATGCCAGCGCTTCCTTCTTCCCCGCGAGCTCTCGCCCACTCCTTTTCCCTCCTGGATTATTATTCATCCTCGCCGTGCAGATGCTCCCACACATTTGGGTGTTTGTTGGGAGATGCACGGATAACACGGAGCAGCTGCCAAGAGCCCGGCTCAGGGCTCGGCCTCCTCCTTCCTCTTTCCCTCGAGCGCTGCCAGGTGCTGTCCCCATCCCATTCGGCGATTTGGAGCTTGGGGACACGGGGAATGTGGCCCTGGGGGGGAAAACTGGGAATTTCCACGGTGAAAATGCTACCTGGGGCACCTGAGGTGTGCTTTGATGGAGGGAATGGCTCAGTGCAGAACCAGGAGTGCAGCACTCGCTCTGAGCTGGGCTTGGGAGCTGCACCAAACCCGGACTGAGCCTCCAGGACCCTCAAGGACCTCCAGAAACCCCTGGGCTGAGGAGACGAAGCTGCCCTGAGCTGTGTGAGCATCTGCCCGACTCTGCTCCAGCTCCTGCTGCTCTCCCCAAGCTCCTGAGCTGGGGCAGGCCTCTCCAAACCCTGCTCTTTTCCCTTTCCGAACTCTGCTCATCTTATTCCCCAAACCTTGCTCTTTTTTCCCCTTCAAACTCTGCTCCTTTTGCCCTCCAAACCCTGCTCCTTTTATTCCCCAAGCCCTGATTTTTTGCCCTCCAAACCCCGTTCTTTTTACTCCCCAAACCCTGCTCTTTTTATTTCCCAAACTCTGCTCCTTTTGCTCCCCAAACCCTGCTCTTTTTATTTCCCAAACTCTGCTCTTTTTGCTCCCCAAACCCTGCCCTTTTTGCCCTCCAAACCTTGCTCCTTTTGCCCTCCAAACCCTGCTCTTTTTGCTCCCCGAACAAACTGCAGCATCCAGCGCTTGGAGAGCCCCGAGCGCAGCCGACCTCGCCCCCACCCCGTGCCCGAGCCCCTCCCGGCGCTGCCGGGGCTGAATTCAGCCCCTGCCCGGGCAGGCGCCGGCCTCGCGGTGCTCCTTTGTGCCTCGGGGCCCCACAACAAGGCTTTCATTCACTGCCACTCATTGTCCCCGCTCATTCAGTGACATTCGCCGGGCTGGTTTTGATCGCGGCCGGGCGGTGAATGGAGCACAAAGCGCTCTCCATGTGTTCCGCCCCGATTTGCCATTAGCGAGGAGCGGGGGGGGACACTCGTCGAGAAGAATAACCAGCCTCAATTACACGTTCCAGCCACTCGAGTGGCCCCGGAGTCCATCACACGGAGAGTTCTGTCAATGAACACCGGGAGAATTCGCAGCCGCCGCTCGTTAGGGGAGCCCGCGCTGCCTCTGCCAGGGGCTGGGTGGGCTCCGTGCCAGTGTGGCTCTGCCACTGTCCCCTGGCAGCTGGGCATCCCTCTGCACGCCCGGGGGCGAAGGTGGCATTGCTCAATAGAAAAAAGAAAAAAATAAAAGGCAGGGAAAAAAAAAAAAAAAACAATAAAAAAGGGCAATTTGCAGCGGCAGCAGCAGGTCCTGCGGGAGCGTGGCTCGGGTCAAGGTCACTCGTGTCACCCTTCCTCCTGCTGGGAAAGCCAAAAATCCTGGCTGGATTCAGCAGCAGCTTTGGGAAGGGTTTTGCAGGAGCTGCGGACACCCGAGGAGCGCTGGGGGCCGGAGCCAGCCCGGGATGTGACAAAAAGCGGCGGCGCTGGGGGAGCAGGGGGGACCCAGCCCCGGCGGGACCGCAGCTCCGAGCCCGGGGCAGGCAGCGCCAGCCCAGCAGCGATTTCCGCGGTCAGCGCTGGTTCCCAGGCAGAAGGAGCGGCCCGGGCAGCCCCACCCCAGCGGGGAAGGGCAGCGCTTCCCCGGGGCCGAGCGGGGAGAGGCTCCCGGGCCCGCCCGGGGACCATTGCTCAACCCGCAGAAAATCGGTGTCAGCAGCGTCCCGTGACTCGCCGCAGCTGCCGAACCTCCTGTTTGCTCTCTGCAGCCTCAGACCTGCAAATCCCCGGCCTGGAGAAGGGATCTGCTCTCCTCCTCGCTGCCTCGCAGCCCCTGAGGGACGTGGGGGTGACACGAACCCTGAAAGGCCCCAGGCACCGCCAGCAGCTCTTTAATCCCCCGGGATCCTGCGGGGAGCCACAGCCCTGGGGAAAGCCGGCCATGAGGAGAGGGAGTGGGACTGGAAAAGGTTCTGGCCCCAGAGAGTGCTGGGCACTGCCCAGGGTCCCCAGGCTCCAGGAGAGCCTGAACAGCGCTGCCAGGGATCAGATCCTGGGGTGTCTGTGCAGGGCCAGCCTGGGAACGATCCCTGCGGGTCCCCTCCAGCTCATTCTGTGATTCCAGAACTAATCCTCAGGCTTGGAATGCCACCAGATCATGAGTGATGAGGGACTGAACATCCCTTGCCTCACCTTCCTCCCACCTGCCGGCCCTGTGGAACCTGAGTTTATCTGGGAATCTGCTGCTCCCAGGCCAGCCCTGGAGCTGACCCTGCCTGTGTGCCCTGAGCGAGGAGAGGTTTCTGGAGCCCAAAACCTCCGGCTCTCCCCACAGTTCGTGTCAGAGAGGTCCAAAGCCCAGGAAATCCGGAAATTATTGGGATCTGAGCTGGAGATGGTCCCGTGTCCCTGCCTGACCCCGGGCAGGGGCTGTTCCCAGCTGGCTCCATGCGGTGGATGCTCCCTCCTGGATTCAGGGCAGCCTGGGAATACCCCGGGAGCTCGGGGGGATCCCTGTTCCACCCACCTCGCCTTGGTCTCCGGCTCTTTTCCATCCTACCGACACTAGCATGTCTGTGAATAACCCTCAGCCCTGCCCGCGCCGTGCCCAGAGAGCAGAACCCGAATTTTCCTCCCTCTCTTTTTGGGTTAAACCCACTCCAGCCACCCCCAGCTCCCAGCCCCGGCTCCACCACGTGCCAGACCCTCCCAGAGCTCCCCGTTTCCATCCCCGCTCCTGCCAGCGGGGTTTGGGAGCTCGGTGATTCACAGAGCACCCACACGAGCCGCGTCAGTCATGCTCCGGGTACAAAGGGAACGCGTGTGAGACACCGTTAAATATTCCTGGGGCGGAGAGAAAGATCCTTTCAGCTCCTGTAATTCCTCCCAGCATCTGGCTTTTCGCACTAATGAGCGACTGAGACGGCAATTAGAGCCCTGCTAATTAGCAAGGCAGAAATGCCTCTCCCCGCTCAGATTTGGGGACACCTGAAGGGTGACAGCGGTCGGGGGAATTCGCACCCCCTCGATCCGTGGGGAACGGCCTCAGCACCAGGTCTGGGGGTAAATTTGGCCTCCTGGGGATGCTTCGGGAGACCCCCCGATCCCAAAGGGGACCCTCGCAGCGGGTCCCATCCCCCGGCAGGTGTGGAGCGGCTCCTGCCCGGCCCCCCCGCTCGGGCTGCGATATTTTGGGAGCCGTCTGGGGCTGGCAGGTGGTGCCGGGGTGGTGACAGCTGAGCACGGCTTTCACTCGGGAGCCGCCAGGCCCCTGCTCACACTTCTATTCCCGACCCTGCTCCTCGCAAGCTGCCGGGGTGGGAGCTGAAATTCCCGGCTCCCAGGGGCTGCTTTGCCTCAGGCGGCTCCGGGAGGGCTCGGGGGATGAATCCCTGAGCTGCCGGCGGGGCTGGGTGTCCCACACGCCTCCCACGCGCTGTCCCCGGGGTCTGCTTGATGGAAAGGCTTTGTCTGTCCGGCTAAAAATAGCAGGAACTTGGTGTAACTCGAGATGAGCCCGAAATACTTTTCCTCCCAGCTCTCCGCTTCCACGGGCTGCGCACGCCGCTCCATCCCCTGAATTATGGATAAAACTGGAATGAGGGACAGCAAAGCCATTTCCCTCAGGGTGTGACGAGGTGGTGGCACCGAGGGCTCCATCCACGAGCCACCAAGCTCCCCCAAAACCTGCAGGAAATACCTGGGCCGAGGCTCTTTGTGCTGCACAACTCCCCCGGGCACACGGAGGGGAGCAGCATCCTCTCCATGTACAGGCAAAATTTAGAAGCGGTGCTCAGGCTGCCATGGAGACCGGGCTGTGTTTGCAATCTCCGCGCCTTTTATTGTCTCTCCCCCTCTCCCGAGCGGCTGAAAAGCAGCCAGGAGCGGCAGGGCTGGCATTGGCACTGCCCCCCGGCTCCTGGTGGCCGCAGCACCCAGCCCAACCCCGGCTGGGTCCCCTCTCTGCTCCCTCACCCCCTCTCAGGGCCACCTCTGGGGACCATAAAGCAAATTTGGGTTCAGATGGGCACCGTGAGCAGCCACCCTCTGCTGTCCCCTCCTCCCTGCCCGCTGGGGACAGCCAGGGACGGGGGACAGGGGCTGAAATTGGGCTGGTTTGGGGCTTTTCCCTAAAGCCAAGGGCTGGACACTGCCTGAGAAACACGAGGGGAGTGAGCGGCCCTGGCAGCAGCTGAAAGCCCCAAATCTGTGCCAGCCTGAGAAAAACTGTGAGAGTGAGGGACAGCCTCTCCCAGGCAGGGCCTGAAAATCCTCCTCAGACTAAAACCCGCGCCAGATCTGGGCTGGGCTTTACTGTGATTCCTCCTGTGCTGCCCTTCCCCCTCTGTGGTACCTGTTACACCCCGGCTTGTCCAAATCTGGGGAGTTTTGGCCCCTGCCTGGTGCTCAGAGCTGAGAAAAGGCAACTTGTGCTCGCTGATGAGGAGCCAAGCTCAGTGCTGGCTGTGAGGAGCATCTACTGCCGCTGTCTCCTCATCCCCAGCTCCTCTTCCCAGAGCGTCACCTCCCATCCCAATGCTCCAGTGCAGCAGCAGAAGTGGGGGAAAAAAAGGCAAATTCAGTTCTCGCTTCCTATTTTCCTCTTCCTCTCTTTCCCAGACTTGGCCCGTGGTGAAATCCACCCCTTTAATGCCTGGCTGCCAAATAGAGCAGCTCTCCCAACAGGGAAATGTACATCAAAGTTGCAGGGAATATTTAATTAACCTTTAAAGGAGCTCTTCCCTAAGTGGCTCACGGAGATGTCACTTAATTGTTCTGAAAACTGAACGCAGGATCTGGGAGGAGCAGGAGGAGACGTCTCTGGCTGCTGGAAAAGAGGGGCACTTAAAGATCCAAATGTTCCTGGATCCTGAGCTGGAACCTCTGATCTCAGCTTGGGCAAGGGCCCAAATCCACAGCCCCGCACCCAGCAAGGCTGGGAGAACCCAGGGAACACCTCGGGATGGCAACAGGGGCACTGGGGAAGCTTTTCCTTCCCCAGGAAGCTCCCAGCACATCCTGCCCATCTCCCGGGCCTTGGAGGGCTCTCCCTTCTCCCAGAGCCAGAGCTCAGGGGATGAGGCTCCCCCATAATGATTAAAAATGCTCTTCTGGCAGGAGCTGCCTCCCGCTGAGGCCTGGTGCTGCCACGAGGGGATAAACGGGAATATTCCAGCCCAGCAGGAGGAGTTCTGGCTCTGAGGAAGAGGAGGAAGAAGAGGAAGGTCTGGCTGGGAACACGTTCTGTGCTGCAGGAATCCCAGCACTGCTGCTGCAGCTCCTTCCAGGATTTTGTTCCCCAGATCCAGGGAATGGCCACGTCTGGGTGCACTCAGGGCTTCCCACAAAAAAAAATTCGGGAAAGTCTTGAGCCTTCCTGCTCACACAGGCTTCTCCCAGGGAAGGCAGCGAGCACAAAACCCCGGCAGCAGCGAAGGAGCAGCGCAGGGAAAGCCTTTGTGACCCACGTGCCGAATCCTTGTGCATTCCCTGCTATTTTTAACTAATCCCGAATGGAAACGCTGCTCGGAGCTCCTGCCCACTGCCGGCCTCGCTCCTTCCCTGCTGCTCTGCCTGACCCTGTGCTCTGCAGCTCCTGGAAAAATCCCCCCGAGGGCAGCTGGTGAACGTGGAACACCGAATCCATCGGGCAGGGGTGGCTTTGAGACCTCCCAAGAGACAGGAATATTTGTAACCACACCAGGTGGGAGCAGGGACAAACCCCTCCAAGCTTCCTGTGGGGCTGAGCTTTCCCGGAGCGCTGCGGGATCGAGGTCCCAGGGCTCTGCCAGGAGCCACGTGGGGCCACAGCCGCGGCTCTGCCAGGCTGGGCTGCTCCAGGAGCAGCTTTAGGAGCAGTTTTAGGAGCAGTTTTAGCAGCAGCTCCCGGAATAGCTGCAGTGCTACTACGCTTTCACACTTGGCCACGCAGCGCAGGCACCGAGCTCTGCCGGCGGCCGTGGGTGACTCGGTGTCCCGGGAAGGGACCCTGGAGCTCGGCTCTGGCTCTCGGGGATTTTTGGGATGGTCCCAAGGATCAGATTCCTGCCCCAGCCTCGGCGGGGCCCGGCTGCTCTGTGCTGCCCATCTCTGCGTGCCGCGGATGCCTCACCTGAGCCTCACCTGAGCATGAGCGGACCTGCCCACTGCAGACAGAGCCTTTCCAAGAGGGCGAGCAGAGGGATTTGGGGCCGAGGAGAGAGCAGGGGGTGCAGGAGGAGCGGCAGTTCCCTGGCACGGATCCCTGTCCCCTCCACAGCGGAGCTGCCACCGTGGGCTGCCCCTTCCACCCCGCACACCCGGGCACGGGGAGCCAGCCCTGGCAGCCCCCGCAGCCGGGGGGGCTCTGCAGGGGCTGGAGCTGTTCTGGAGCTCTCGTTTTGCTGCCTGAGCCTCGCCTGCCTTCGCCTCCCCCCTCTCGGCAGCGCTGCCTGCCAGGGAGCGGTGACTAACGGGTGGGTGGGACGGAACGGCCCCGGGCCGATCCAGCAGCCCCGCCGTGCCAGGGAGCGCTCACCCGGGCACCGCTGGGGGCTCCGAGGGCGAGGGAATCCCGCAGCGGGAGCCGGGAGAGTCCCCGGAGCCGCGATTGTGTCGCCGAGTGCGCTTTTGCAGCTGCCATTAATTGCCCCCAACGCTGATGGCGAGGATTTCGCACTCGCAGCTCTTTGTGCCGCTGATTAATGGCCCTGGTGATTAATGGCCCGGGCGGAGCGGCTGCAGCTCCGGGGAAAGCCTGGCTGGGGCTGCAGGTGAGCTGGACACAGCTCTGTCCCCACCGCAGGGGACAGAGGGACACTGGAAAAGCTTGGCTGGGCACAGGGGTGAGCTGGACACGCACAGGGGACAGAGTGTGACACTGGAAAAGCCTGGCTGGGCACAGGGGACTGAGTGTGACATTGGAAAAGCTTGGCTGGGCACAGAGGTGAGCTGGACACTCACAGGGGACAGAGTGTGACACCGGCCAGGCCTGGCGTGGGAGGCTGTGCCGCACAGGAATCCCTGGCAGCGCTTCCCAGGGAAGGTAAATCAGTGTCTGGAGAGATGGTTCAGAGTGGAGGAGTTTTTTTCCCTGCTCGTTTTCCACTCACCGCAGCCTCTGGTGAGGAAAACGAGCTCTGGGGAGGGATTTGGGAACTCCCGTGGAAACGCACAGGTCTGATCCCAAAATCGGGGCTGGCGCTGGTCCCTCCTGGCTCCCCGAGGCCCGCGGGGAGGAGAAGGGCCCGGGTCCCACTGGTGAGGAGAGGGACAGGAACCTCCCCAGTGCCCCGGCCGAGGAGCTGCCGGGGCAGCCGCGGGGGCCGGGGGCGGTGGCACAAGGGGACAGCAGCAAACCCAGCCCAAGCTGCCCGGGAGAAGGGGACACACAGCAGGGATGCAGCTGAGCCACCCCTGCAGCCGGGATGGGGACACATCCCTGGGGGGGGGATCAGCACCGGGGGTCCCACACGACCCCTGGTCCCTCCTCTGGGCGTGGGACCCTCCTGCCACACCAGGGGGGACCCGTCCCCCGGGAAACTCCAGGAGGGGAAGCCCAGGCAGAGTCCGGCCCCTCCGGAGATGTCGCGGTGCGAACAACGCTCGGGTGGCTGAGCCAGGACCGGGATGTCACGGGCCAGGACCGGGATGTCACGGGCCAGGACCGGGATGTCACGGGCCAGGACCGGACTGTCACGGGCCAGGACCGGGATGTCGCGGGCCAGGACCGGGATGTCGCGGGCCAGGACGGGAATGTCGCGGGCCAGGATGGGAATGTCGCGGGCCAGGATCGGACTGTCACGGGCCAGGATCGGACTGTCACGGGCCAGGACGGGAATACCGAGGGCCAGGACGGGGATATCACGGGCCAGGATCGGAATGTCACGGGCCAGGACCGGGATGTCACGGGCCAGGACCGGAATGTCACGGGCCAGGACGGGGATGTCACGGGCCAGGACGGGAATGTCGCGGGCCAGGACCTGTCCCCATGCTCGGTGCCCCCGGAGCGCACCGGGCTGTGCCGATCTGTCCCCGAGCGCTCGGTGTCACCGCGCTGAGAGCCCAGCGCTGACCCGGCAGCTCCAGCGCTGCTTTTCCAGGCGAGATTAATCCCTGGCTTTCCAGGAGCTGCGCGGGCACCCGCGGGAGCTGCGCAGCCTCCGGGCAGCGCTGACCTCCCTCCCACGCCTTCCCCGGGCTGCAGAACCGGGCACGGAGCGAGGGCGGCCCCGCCAGAGCCTCCCGGCCCCAGGAAAGGCCGAACCCCTTCCAGAGGCGCCGGGATGCTGCTGCCGCATCCAGCTGCGCTTGGCATTTCTCGCTGGGCTCCCCGATGCCCGCGCCAGGCGCGGCCCCCGCGCTCCTTCATCCCCTCCCACCCACCCGGCCCTGCCCGCGCAGCTCCAGCGGCGAAGAATTCCTGCAGGAGCAGGCAGCCCCTTCCCGGGATGGCTCCGAGCTGATGACAACAAACCAAAGGCATCCGCTCCTTCCCTTCCTTCCCCTCCTTCCCGGGGAGTCCGGGGCTCTGTAACCTGAGGCTGCCCGCACCGAGGTGCTGAACAGGCAGAATTTTCTCGCTGCCGTGTGAAAAGAAGTTTTCCAGACTTCAGAGGGAAGCGAAAAATCCAGAGCTGAGCCCTGGGGGAGCCGCGGGAGGCTCCGGACGGGCAGAGGGATGGGAGCCGGGGACGGGGGCGACTCCAGCCGCTCTCCCGGGGAGATCCTGACCCTTCGTGACCGAGCGTGAGCCCCGTCCCCGAGCCCCGAGCCGCGTCCCCACGGTGCCGGGCAGGGAGAGAGGCACTGGGGGACACCCCCGGGGCCGCTGTGCCTGCGGGGGGGCTCACCCCAAATCACCCCCATCTCACTGTGGGGAGCCCCGACCGCGCATCTCAGCCCCTCCGGGTCCCCTCGGTGCCCCCGGTGTCCCATCAGTGTCCCCGCAGCTCCCGGGCAGCGTCCCCCGGTACCGCCAGCGCTTCTCTCGCGCGTCCCCTCCGTGCCCCTGCCTGGAGCCCCACGGGCACGGCCCCCCGGTGTCCCCCCGCTGTCCCCCCGGTGTCCCCCCCGTGCCGTCCGTGCCCACCTCGGGTGGCCGCTGGCTCCTCGGCGCGGCGCGGGGCTCCGCGGGGCTCCCGGAGCCGGCCCGGCCGCAGCATCCCCGGCACAGCGGCGGCGGAGGAGGAGCCTCGACCCCGCGCCCGCGCACCGGGCCCGCCCCAGCGCAGCCCCCGGCTTTGTGCGCCGGCCCCCGGCCCCTCCTCTGCGCCCCCGGCCCCTCCTCTGCGCCCCGGGCCCGGGGCTTGGGCAGGAGCGGGATTTTCTGCTCGCTCTGGGGCAGATGCTGAGGGAGAAGGGAGAGGGGCACGCGGGTGGATTTGGGCTCTCCCGGCGCTGGGATTTGGGTCTGGCCCTTTGGGAAGCTCTGCGGGAATGGAGCCGAGAGCCCGGGGGAAGCAGCCGGAGCTGGGAGCTCGCCCGGCCGGGAAAGGTCCGGGTTGAAGTTCCTGTTCTGCTTGATTCGGAGCAGAGGCTGCAAAATCCCGGCCTGGGGTGTGCCCGGCTCACGGCGCAGCCAGTCCCGGTGGCACCGACAGGGACCCCCGGGCCTCTGAGCACCGGCAGCCACGGTGGGGCTGGGAACTGCTGGACCAGGGGGGCTCTGACCCCTCCCGGGCTCAGCCGAGAGCTGGGGACGCTCCAAAGGAAAACCCTGAACGTCTCTGCTCGATCAGTTCAGGCTGGGCCCCGATTGCTGTAGCCCGAGCAGGTTGTGCTTGGCCACAGGTGAGCTCTGTCCCGCTCCTGTCCGTGGGATTTTCCAGCGTCCGTGTCGCTCCCGCTGCTCCCTGGCAGTGACATTCCCACATCCCTCCCGTCCCAGCCCTGCCGCTCGCCTCTTCCCCCTCACCTGCTCGGGGATCTCCCCCGCCCCGGAGCTTTCCTGCCGCGCTGACGCAGCGCTCAGGAATCCTCCGGGCAGCTGCCGGCACATCTGGGCTTGTCCCGGGCGCCGAGCGGCGGCTGCGGCCCGGGCGGGTGCGCGGGGAGGGAGGATCGGCCGAGCCGGAACGGGATCCGCTCCAGCACAGGATCCCTGTTCTGGGATCTGCCACTCCAGATCGGGATCTGCTCCAACACAGGATCCCTGTTCTGGGATCTGCCACTCCAGATCGGGATCTGCTCCAACACAGAATCCCTGTTCTGGGATCTGCCACTCCAGAATAGGGATCTTCTCCAGCACAGGATCCCTATTCGGGGATCTGCCACTCCAGATCGGGATCTGCTCCAGCACAGGATCCCTATTCGGGGATCTGCCACTCCAGATCGGGATCTGCTCCAACACAGGATCCCTGTTCTGGGATCTGCCATTCCAGAATAAGGATCTGCTCCAGCACAGGATCCCCCATTCTGGAATGGGATCCACTCCAACACAGGATCCCATTCCAGCACAGGATCTCTCAGGAAGGAGAGGACTCCAGGCCTCAGGGACAGGGCCTAACCAATCTCACTCTGGCTGGTGGTGCTTGTGGGATTGGGGTTGTGCTCCATGGGATTGGGATGGTGTCCTGTGGGATTGGGATGGTGCTCCATGGGATTGGGATGGTGCTCCATGGGATTGGGATGGTGTCCTGTGGGATTGGGATGGTGCTCCATGGGATTGGGATGGTGTCCTGTGGGATTGGGATGGTGCTCCATGGGATTGGGATGGTGCTCCATGGGATTGGGATGGTGTCCCATGAGACAGGGATGGTGCTCCATGGGACTGGAGTGGTGTCCTGTGGGATTGGGATGGTGCTCCATGGGATTGGGATGGTGTTCCATGGGATTGGGATGGTGTTCTATGGGACTGGGATGGTGTTCCATGGGATTGGGATGGTGTTCCATGGGATTGGGATGGTGTTCTATGGGATTGGGATGGTGTTCTATGGGATTGGGGTGGTGCTCCATGGGATTGGGATGGTGTTCTATGGGATTGGGATGGTGCTCCATGGGATTGGGATGGTGTCCCATGGGATTGGAATGGTGTTCTATGGGATTGGTATGGTGTCCCATGGGATTGGGATGGTGTTCCATGGGATTGGGATGGTGCTCCATGGGATTGGGATGGTGCTCCATGGGATTGGGATGGTGTCCTGTGGGATTGGGATGGTGCTCCATGGGATTGGGATGGTGCTCCATGGGATTGGGATGGTGCTCCATGGGATTGGGATGGTGTTCCATGGGATTGGGATGGTGTTCTATGGGATTGGGATGGTGTCCTGTGGGATTGGGATGGTGCTCCATGGGATTGGGATGGTGCTCCATGGGATTGGGATGGTGTTCTATGGGATTGAGATGGTGCTCCATGGGATTGGGATGGTGTTCCATGGGATTGGGATGGTGCTCCATGGGATTGGGATGGTGTTCCATGGGATTGAGATGGTGTTCCATGGGATTGGGATGGTGTTCTATGGGATTGGGATGGTGCTCCATGGGATTGGGATGGTGTCCTGTGGGATTGGGATGGTGCTCCATGGGATTGAGATGGTGTCCCATGGATGGAGCTCAGCACTGGGATTTGTTCCACTCCCCCAGTGGGAGCCGGCTCAGCTCCCCGGGAACAGGCAGGCAGTGTGACCCCAATCCCGGCTCTCTGCTCCCGGTGTTTGACAGGAGCAGGAACGGTCCTGTGGGGCTGGAGGCAGCACGAAGTGCGGGGCTGGGATTGCTGGGATTTCCGTGATTTCTGTGATTTCCGTGATTTCCGTGATTTCCGTGATCTCCATGATTTCTGGGATTTCTGGGATTCCTGGTGCTGCAGACGAGATCCACCCCCTGCCTTTTTTCCAAGCCGTTTCCTGGCAGCTCCCTCGGTCTCTCCGCAGAGCCGAGCAGCGCTCCCACAATCCCGCGGCTGCCGCCAGAGCAGGAGGCTGGAATTTGCTATTTTGGGAGCTCCAAAGTGAAGGGAGGAGAAGAGGAAGGAGAAGAGGAGAGGGAGAAAAAGGAGAAAGGAGGAGAAGGAGGAGAGGGGGAAGAGAGAGAGGGAGGAGGAGGAGAAAAGGAGGAGGAGGGGAAAAAAGAGAAGGAGGAGGAGGAAGAGAAGGAGAAGAAGAAGAAAGGAGAGGGAGAGGGAGGAGGAGGAAGAGGAGAAACAAGGAGGAGGAGAAGGGAGGGAGGAGGAAGAGGAGGGCGGGAGGAGGAAGAGGAGAAGGAGGGAGAAGAGAGAGAAGAAGGAGGAGGAGAAGGGAGGGAGGAGGAGGAGGGAGGGAGGAGGAAGAGAAGGAGGGAGAAGAGAGAGCGGGTGGAGGAGGAAGAGGAGGGAGAGAGAGAAACAGGAGCAGAAACACGAGGAGGAGGACAAGGAGAAGGAGAGGAAGGAGAAAGCGAATTCACGTGAGCACAGGGATGGCTCAGCCGGGTTCTGCTGCGGGAAGAGGCTCAGGGAAATGACGATGATTCATTTTCGGCCGAGCTCGGTGCTTCTGTAGCAAACCCCGAACGGGGCAGCGCAGCCCGGGCGGGATCCGGCTGGAGCCGCAGCTCCCGGGAATGCTCCGGGCTGGGGCAGGGCTGGGAGCTCAGGAGCTCCGCCACCGTGGGGGGTCAGGGGGACAGAGCCCTGCGGTGTCCCCTGGCTGTCCCCGGGCTGTCCCCGAGGACGTGCTCAGCTCCTCCCGAGCTGGAATTCACCCTGCTGGACTGCTCCTGGGCTGGAACTCGCCCATCCCATCCCAAATCCCATCCCATATCCCATCCCAAACCCCATCCCAAATCCCATCCCATCCCATATCCCATCCCAAATCCCATCCCATCCCATATCCCATCCCAAATCCCATCCCATATCCCATCCCAAATCCCATCCCATATCCCAAACCCAATCCCAAATCCCATCCCAAATCCCATCCCATCCCATCCCATATCCCATCCCATATCCCATCCCATATCCCAAACCCAATCCCAAATCCCATCCCATATCCCAAACCCAATCCCAAATCCCATCCCAAATCCCAATCCCAATCCCAAATCCCCTCCCATCCCTCTCGTGTCAGCACTCGCCCCGGCTGCCGTGTCCTCCCCCGCAGCCGCCTCTGACGCCGGTGTTGCTTCACCTCCCGACTCACCTGGAAGCTTTCCCAGGGCGAGGGATCCCGGAGAGGAGCTGGGAAGGATCCCGGGGGAGGTTTGGGCTCTGGAGGAGCGTGGGGTGAAGGCCAGGTCCTGAACTGCCCCCTGAACCCACCTGGATTTCCCCACGGAGGGACCTGACCTGTTGTGAAACCCCCACCTCAAACATTCCCATCTCCCAGCTTTTATCAGAGCTGAAAAATTCCTCCAGCAGAACCCAACCAAGAAAAAAAACCCTCCCAAAAATCCACGTTTTGCAGTTTGGCGGCACACGAGGGGTGAACCGCTGGAGATTTGTTTCCCTGGAGGGAATTTGGGCAGGGAAATGTTCCCGGGAGCGAGTCCCTCACTCATCCCTTCCACCCCTCCTTCCTTCACCACCCTGGACACAGCTCTGAGTGGATTTGCATGGATACATGGAATAAAATCCCTTACATTTTACTATAAAGGAAAAGCAGAAATGACAAAGACAGGATTTCCTCCACCCCTTTAATTTTTTTTTTTCCCCCTTTTTTTTACTGCTACCAGATTATTTACAAATCCGTTGAAATTGGATAGAACTCGGCTCATGCTCATCTGCTGCTCGGGGAGGGAATTACAAGATAATCAGATCAGTGATAAAGCAAGAAGTAGGTGTGTGTTTAATGACTTTTTCCCCCACAGAGCCATGAAGGAAGATCGGAGGAGCGAGGCAAAGGCTGGGGAAGGAAACAAAACCTCCGAAGGCTCGGCGGCTCGGAGGGCTCCGGTGGCAGCCGGGGGTGGCAGGGAAATAAATCGTGCCTTGGTTCTTCCATGTGGATTTTAAACAGATCCAGGATTTAGGTGGGAAGCGCTGGGGGACAGGGAAGGGACGTTCCCGGGAGCTGGGATCACACGGGCCTGGCACAGCTCTCCTGGTTTGGAGGATGGGCTGAGCTCCCCAAAACCACAGGGACAGGAATTTCCCTTCCAAGTGGGGAGAAAGCGGCTGTGGGGCTGATCCCAAAGGCTGAGCCCAAAGGCTGATCCAAAGCCTAATCCCAAAGGCTGATCCCAAAGGCTGATGCTGAAGCCTGAGCCCGAAGTTTGAGCCCAAAACCTGAGCTCAAGGTCTGATTCCAAAGTTTGATCCCAAAACCTAAGCCCAAAACCTGAGCTCAAGGCCTGATCCCAAAGGCTGATCCCAAAGGCTGATCCCAAAGCCTGATCCCAAAGCCTGAGCCTTCCAGGAGGTGTCAGAGCAGGGATTCTGGACTCCAGGGCTGGGATGTGTCTTTGGGATTGCTTTGGGCTCAGCTCTGGGCTCAGCTTTGGGCTCTGCTTTAGGGCTCAGCTTTGGGCTCAGCTTTGGGTTCTGCTTTAGGGCTCAGCTTTGGGCTCTGCTTTAGGGCTCAGCTTTGAGTTCTGCTTTGGGGCTCAGCTTTGGGCTCAGCTTTGGGCTCAGCTTTGGGCTCAGCTTTGGGCTCAGCTTTGGGCTCAGCTTTGGGGCCGGGAATATTCATGAGCTCAGCCCCGCTGCCCCCAGCTGACATCCCGGGATTTTGTCCCCATTGTGCCGCACAAAGGGATTTCCAGGCAGGCCCGTGGATAATTCTTTGGATAATTCTTGTTTTGGTTGGGGTGGAGGAGAGGATCCATCCCAACAATCCCCTCTGAGCGGGTCCTTCCCGGCAGGAAAGGGGATCCCTGCCGGCTCCTCCGTGCTCGCTCTGTAATTTGGGGTGAAATCTGTATAAGATTAATCCCAGAATGGTTTGGGCTGGAAAGGACCTTAAATATCCAATTCCATGGGCAGGGACACCTTCCGTGTCCAGCCTGGCCTTGGCCACCTCCAGGGATCCAGGGGCAGCCAGAGTTTGGGAAGGAGAATCCATGTGGCATTCCCAGCACTTGGGGAGTTCCAGCCTACTTAGGCCAGGCTTTGCTCCCAGCTCCCGTTCCTGGAGCCCTGAGAAGCAGCTCTGGTTCCAATCCCAGCAGTCAGAGCAGGAAAAATAAAACCCAACAACCCTCAAAAGGTCGTGAGAAAATCCAATCCCATCCCCTGCACAGAGGCAGATTGATATTTCCTCTTCCACGTCTGGGATTCATCCGTGCCTTTCCCATTAAAATTAATGCTGAGAACTCGTCTCAGATCCTGGGCAGCTCCTCAGCCTCCTCCTTTGATCGATGCTGAGACAGAGACAAGCCCCAAACACGTCCCTGGAGCGCCAGCGACGCCGGCTCCGTGCTTTGATCGGAACAGGGATGAGCTGGGTGGTCCCTGGGACTGCTCCAGACACCTCCAGCACCCCTGGGAGTCTTCCCTGTCAAATCCAGCCCAAATCCAACCAGGAATTCCTCCAGAGCACCATCCTGGTGTCGTTTGGCAGCAATTGTGGTTTCTGAGCCTCAGGGACAGAGAGAGGAGATGGAAAATTTGGCTCCTCCAGGAATTCAGGACAAAAGGCAGGCACAGACCCTGAGTGAGATAAAGTGTTCCAGATCCAGCTCCAAACCCTGCTCCAAATCCTGCTCCAAATCCAGCTCCAAACCCTGCTCCAAATCCAACTCCAAACCCTGCTCCAAATCCAGCTCCAAACCCTGCTCCAGATCCTGCTCCAAATCCTGCTCCAAACCCTGCTCCAAACCCTGCTCCAAACCCTGCTCCAAACCCTGCTCCAATCCCTGCTCCAATCCCTGCTCCAAATCCAGCTCCAAACCCTGCTCCAAATCCAGCTCCAAACCCTGCTCCAAACCCTGCTCCAAATCCTGCTCCAAACCCAGCTCCAAATCCTGCTCCAAACCCTGCTCCAAATCCTGCTCCAAACCCTGCTCCAAATCCTGCTCCAAACCCTGCTCCAAATCCTGCTCCAAACCCTGCTCCAAACCCTGCTCCAAATCCAGCTCCAAACCCTGCTCCAAACCCTGCTCCAAACCCTGCTCCAAATCCTGCTCCAAACCCTGCTCCAAATCCTGCTCCAAATCCTGCTCCAAACCCTGCTCCAAACCCTGCTCCAAATCCAGCTCCAGATCCAGATCCAGCTCCAAACCCTGCTCCAAACCCAGCTCCAAATCCAGCTCCAAACCCTGCTCCAAACCCTGCTCCAAACCCTGCTCCAACCCCTGCTCCAAATCCTGCTCCAAACCCTGCTCCAAACCCTGCTCCAAACCCTGCTCCAAACCCTGCTCCAAATCCTGCTCCAAACCCTGCTCCAAATCCAGCTCCAAACCCTGCTCCAAATCCTGCTCCAAATCCTGCTCCAAATCCTGCTCCAAACCCTGCTCCAAATCCAGCTCCAAACCCTGCTCCAAACCCTGCTCCAAATCCTGCTCCAAACCCTGCTCCAAATCCTGCTCCAAACCCTGCTCCAAATCCTGCTCCAAATCCTGCTCCAAATCCAGCTCCAACCCCAGCTCCAACCCCAGCTCCAACCCCAGCTCCAAACCCTGCTCCAAACCCTGCTCCAAACCCTGCTCCAAACCCTGCCCCAAACCCTGCTCCTGGTTTGGGGAGGGACTTGAGGGGTGGAATTTCAGTGGAGGAAGGTGGGAAGGCGAGGGGGGATCCCAAATTTCAGGAGGGAGCTGGAGTCAGGTGTCACATCTGGGGTGAGAAATGGGAATATCAGTGGGTGAGATATCCCAAAGTGTCATCCCAATCCAAGGGCTCTGGAGCAGAAGTTTTCTCTCCTTTTCAGGCAGAAAAGTTTTATCTCCTCCTTCTCCTTCCTTCTCCTTCTCCTTCTCCTTCTCCTTCTCCTTCTCCTTCTCCTTCTCCTTCTCCTTCTCCTTCTCCTCTCCTTCTCCTTCTCCTTCTCCTTCTCCTTCTCCTTCTCCTTCTCCTTCTCCTTCTCCTTCTCCTTCTCCTTCTCCTTCTCCTTCTCCTTCTCCTTCTCCTTCTCCTTCTCCTTCTCCTTCTCCTTCTCCTTCTCCTTCTCTCCTTCTCCTTCTCCTTCTCCTTCTCCTTCTCCTTCTCCTTCTCCTTCTCCTTCTCCTTCTCCTTCTCCTTCTCCTTCTCCTTCTCCTTCTCCTTCTCCTTCTCCTTCTCCTTCTCCTTCTCCTCCTCCTCCTCCTTCTCCTTCTCCTTCCTCCTCCTTTCTCCCAGCAGGAGCCGAATCTGGCTCTGCCTGCCTGGGATTCACCCCCAGGAATTCTCAGGCCACTCTCCTGCTGCTTTCCAGGGAAAAAGCACAGGGAAAAGAGCCTGGATTTCCCCATGGATGTTCAATTCTCTGCTTTTTGTTTCCGCTCCATCGCCCTCCGGATCCAAATCCTCCTCAATAATTCAGCAGAGCTGCTGCACTCCGGGAGTGAATAATTCATCCTGGAGCTGGAGGAGGGAGCTGTGCTTCCATCGCCTCCGGAGCGCGGCCGGGGGCTCCTCCAGCCCCTCCCAGACCAAGCTTCCCTCTGACCCTGGGGCTGGGGGCTGGGGAGGGACAACGACCCCACCGAGGGTCCCCTCGTTCCTCTGTGTCCCAAAGGCCTCACGCGGGAATTCCCAGGAGAGGGGAGCGGGGGGTGGGATGTGCCCAGGAATCGCTGGCAGTGCTCGGGGGAAGGGCTCAGGTCACCCCCCAAAAATCCCCTTTTCCCTCAGGGCTGGGCCCCGCCCCGTGTCCCGGAGCTGCCGGCACGTTTTGGGAATCATTCCGACTCCAACTGCACCCAGAGCCCCGCGGGTGGGATTGGGATTGGGATTGGGATTGGGATTGGGATTGGGGTTAGGGTCAGGTTTGGGATTGGGATTGGGTTTGGGATTGGGATTGGGATTGGGATTGGGATTGGGATTGGGATTGGGATTGGGATTGGGGTCGGGATTGGGATTGGGTTTGGGATTGGAATTGAGGTCAGGTTTGGGGTTGGGATTGGGGTCGGGTTTGGGATTGGGATTGGGATTGGGATTGAGGTAGGGTTTGGGATTGGGGTTGAGATTGGGATTGGGGGTCAGGTTTGGGATTGGGATTGGGGTTGGGGTTGGGATTCTGCCCCTCAGGTGAGACCCCCCAGCCCCGGAGCTGCTGGACAGAGCTCAGAGGAGGCTCCAGGATGATCCAAGGGATGGAGCAGCTCTGCTGGGAGAGCTGGGAATGTTCACCTGGAGAAGTTGTGGGATCACCTCAATGAGGCCTGAAGGAGCTGGGAGAAAGACGGAGAGAGAGGATTTCCAAGGAATGAAGGGTCAGGACCTGGGGAATGGCTTCATTCCCCACAGGGCAGGGTTTGGTGGGATTTTGGGAAGGAATTCTTCCCTGTGAGGGTATTGAGGGGCTGGGATGGAATTCCCAGAGGAGCTGGGGCTGCCCTGGATCCCTGGGAGTGCCCAAGGCCAGGCTGGAGCAGCCTGGGATAGCGGGAGGTGTCCCTGGCTTGGATCTGGGTGAGTTTTGAGGCCCTTCCCACCCCATTCCAAGATTCCCAGCTCTGTCTCCGTGCCAGCCGAAATCCTCATTCCACTCAGCCCCTGGAGCACCGGAGAGCTCGGAAAACGAGGATTTATCCCAGCTCCAGCACAGGAAAATGGGTTAAACAGCCCCATGGGGATGATTTGGGGGCTGGAGCAGAGTTTGGAGTGGGAGCATCCCAAATTTCCCACGGAGAGCCGGGAGCGGTTTGGGGGCTCTGGGAGACTCCAGGCTTTGTTTCTTCCTCTCTCTCAGCTGTGAAAAACCCGTTGGGCTGCACGGCTGCGAATTTAAACCAACTTAAATCACCCCTAAAGAGGAGCAGTAATTCCGGGATTTATCGAGCCGGGGGCTGCGCAATCCCGGATCGGAGCCGCTCGCACTAAATCAGAGCCAGGCCGGCAGCGGATTTCCCTCCCTGCTGCTCCCCAGAGCCTTTTAAGCCACGCTCAGGGTGATTTAAACCCAGCCTGGGCAGGGGGAGGCTGGAGAGCTGAAATTCCCATCCCTGGAAAAAGAGGGATGCTCCAAAATCTCCCAGCCCAATCCCCACACCCGGAGCTGAACCTTTATTAAATAAAACCAGACTCAAAATCTTCTAAGGAAACGCCATTTTCCCCCCAAAAATCCAATTTTTAGGACTATCTCTTACCCTGGATAAGTGATTTTTTACTGTGGGAAAGTGGGGGTTTTCTCAGAAAAAGTGGGTTTTTTTTTACTCTGGGTAAGAAGATTTTAATTTGGAAAAGTGTTGTTTTTTAAAAAAAAATTGGATGAGTGGTTTTTAGTCTGGAAAAGTGGGGATTTTACTCTCAAAAAGAGGGAATTTTTTACTCTGGAAAAGTGGTTTTTACTCTTTTAACCAATAAAGTGGTTATTTAATCTGGAAAAGTGTTTCTTGCTCTGAATAAGCAATTTTTTATTCTGGGTAGGTGGAGTTTTTTACTCTGGAGTTTTTTTGTTTTACTCTGGTTAAGGATATTTTTACTCTGAAAAAGTGGTTTTTACTCTGACTAAGCCGTTTCTTACTCTGGAAATGCAGATTTTTACTACGGATAAGTGGTCTTTACTATGGATAAACGGTTTTTACTCTGGATAAGCTTTTATAAACTCGGGAAAAGTGGGTTTTACTTTGGAAAAATGCATTTTTTTTTTTTACTCTGGCTAAGCAGATTTTTACTCTGGATAAGCGGGTTTTTCCCTTCTGCGTCTGGAAGGAGGGGGAGCTGAGGGTCTCCCTTTCCTTATCCAGGCTTTTCCCGGCTGGAATGAGCTGGGACAATTCCCGGCTCCGCTGCAGGACCCGCCTCGTCCGCCAGAGGCTGCTGGTGCCGTTCGGAAGCGTCCCGAATTCCAGCCTAATCCCTCCCGAATTCCAGCCTCATCCCTCCCGAATTCCAGCTTCATCCTCTCCCGAATTCCAGCCCCATCCTCTCCCGAATTCCAGCCCAATCCTCTCCCGAATTCCAGCCCCATCCTCTCCCGAATTCCAGCCCAATCCCTCCCGAATTCCAGGCTCATCCTCTCCCGAATTCCAGCCCAATCCCTCCCGAATTCCAACCCCATCCTCTCCCGAATTCCAGGTTCATCCTCTCCCGAATTCCAGCCCAATCCTTCCCGAATTCCAGGTTCATCCTCTCCCGAATTCCAAGCTCATCCTCTCCCGAATTCCAGCCCAATCCCTCCCGAATTCCAGCCCCATCCTCTCCCGAATTCCAGGTTCATCCTCTCCCGAATTCCAGCTTCATCCTCTCCCGAATTCCAGCCCAATCCCTCCCGAATTCCAGCCCAATCCCTCCCGAATTCCAGCCTCATCTCTCCCGAATTCCAGGCTCATCCTCTCCCGAATTCCAGGCTCATCCTCTCCCGAATTCCAGGCTCATCCTCTCCCGAATTCCAGCCCCATCCTCTCCCGAATTCCAGCCCAATCCCTCCCGAATTCCAGCCCAATCCCTCCCGAATTCCAGCTTCATCCTCTCCCGAATTCCAGCTTCATCCTCTCCCGAATTCCAGCCCAATCCCTCCCGAATTCCAGCCCAATCCCTCCCGAATTCCAGCCCAATCCCTCCCGAATTCCAGCCCAATCCCCCCCGAATTCCAGGCTCATCCTCTCCCGAATTCCAGCCCAATCCTTCCCGAATTCCAGGTTCATCCCTCCCGAATTCCAGCCCAATCCCTCCCGAATTCCAGGCTCATCCTCTCCTGAATTCCAGCCCCATCCCTCCCGAATTCCAGCTTCATCCTCTCCCGAATTCCAGGTTCATCCTCTCCCGAATTCCAGCCCCATCCTCTCCCGAATTCCAGCCCCATCCTCTCCCGAATTCCAGCCCAATCCCTCCCGAATTCCAGCCCCATCCCTCCCGAATTCCAGCCCCATCCCTCCCGAATTCCAGCTTCATCCTCTCCCGAATTCCAGCCCAATCCCTCCCGAATTCCAGCCCCATCCTCTCCCGAATTCCAGCCCAATCTCTCCCGAATTCCAGCCCAATCCCTCCCGAATTCCAGCCCAATCCCTCCCGAATTCCAGGCTCATCCTCTCCCGAATTCCAGCCCAAACCCTCCCGAGCTCTCATTCCAAAAGTTTCCCAGTGCTAAAACAGAGCCAGAGCTGCCAGGGAAAAGTTGTTTCCCTCTGCAGGAGCGTGAGGGATGGGTGGGATGGGCATTCCCGAATGGAATCTTGGGGAAAATCCCCGAGCCCTTTCCAGGATCTTCCCAATCCCTTTCCAGGTATCTCTAATCACTTTCCAGGATCCCATTGATCCCAGAATCCCCCCCAGTTCTTTTCCAGGATCTCCCTGATCTCTTTCCAGGATTTCCCTGATCTCTTTCCAGGATCTCCCTGATCCCTTTCCAGGATCTCCCTGATCCCTTTCCAGGATTCCCTGATCTCTCCAGGATTCCCTGGTCCCTTTCCAGGATTCCCTGATCCTTTTCCAGGATTCCCTGATCTCTTTCCAGGATCCCCTGATCTCTTTCCAGGATTTCCTGGTCCTTTTCCAGGATTTCCCTGATCCCTTTCCAGGATTCCCTGATCCCTTTCCAGGATTCCCTGATCTCTTCCCAGGATCCCCTGATCTCTTTCCAGGATTTCCCTGATCTCTTTCCAGGATCGACCTGATCCCTTTCCAGGATTTCCTTGATCCCTTTCCAGGATTTCCCTGATCCCTTTCCAGGATTTCCCTGATCCCTTTCCAGGATTCCTTGATCTCTTTCCAGGATCCCCTGATCCCTTTCCAGGATCTTCCCAATCCCTTTCCAGGTATCTCTCATCACTTTCCAGGATCCCACTGATCCCAGAATCCCCCCCAGTTCTTTTCCAGGATCCCCTGATCTCTTTCCAGGATCCCCTGATCCTTTTCCAGGATTTCCCTGATCTCTTCCCAGGATCCCCTGATCTCTTTCCAGGATTTCCCTGATCTCTTTCCAGGATTTCCCTGATCCCTTTCCAGGATCCCCTGATCTCTTTCCAGGATTTCCCTGATCTCTTTCCAGGATTTCCCTGATCCCTTTCCAGGATCCCCTGATCTCTTTCCAGGATCCCCTGATCTCTTTCCAGGATTTCCCTGATCTCTTTCCAGGATTTCCCTGATCCCTTCCCAGGATCTCCCTGATCCCTTTCCAGGATTTCCCTGATCTCTGTTCAGGATTCCCTGATCTCATTCCAGGATTCCCTGATCTCTTTCCAGGATTCCCTGATCCCTTTCCAGGATTTCCTTGATCCCTTTCCAGGATCTCCCTGATCCCTTCCCAGGATCTCCCTGATCTCTTTCCAGGATCCCCTGATCCCTTTCCAGGATCCCCTGATCCTTTTCCAGGATCTCCCTGATCCCTTTCCAGGATCTCCCTGATCCCTTTCCAGGATTTCCTTGATCCCTTTCCAGGATTTCCCTGATCCCTTCCCAGGATCTCCCTGATCTCTTTCCAGGATTCCCTGATCTCTTTCCAGGATTTCCTGGTCCTTTTCCAGGATTTTCCGGTCCCTTTCCAGGATTGGAGCAGTGGTCTCTGTTGTCCTTTCCCAGCCTCAGGGACCCCAGGCCGGTTCCTGCTCCTGCCGGGGACCCCTCTGTTCCTCCCCAGGGATTTTGGGGCTCTGCCGCCCCTCGTCCTCTTTTGGGAGCGATCCCAGAGGGCTTTGGTGGCCACAGCCCAAATTTGGGATTTTGTGGCTTCCCAACTTCCTGGGAGGAGCCCAAACCAGCCCAAACCAGCTCAAACCAGCCCAAACCATCCTGAACCAGCTCAAACCAGCCCAAACCAGCCCAAACCATCCCAAACCAGCCTGAACCAGCCCAAACCAGCCCAAACCAGCCCAAACCACCCTGAACCAGCCCAAACCAGCCCAAACCAGCCCAAACCAGTCCCAAACCAGCCCAAACCAGCTCAAACCAGCCCAAACCAGCCCGAACCAGCCCAAACCAGCTCAAACCAGCCCAAACCAGTCCCAAACAGCCCAAACCAGTCCCAAACCAGCCCAAACCAGCCCAAACCAGCTCAAACCAGCCCGACCCTGGCGTGGGGGGATTTTGAAGTGCCCAGGTGAAAACCCCTCACATCCCTTGGTCAGGGCTCGCCGTGGCAACCCATCCATCACATCCTGCAGAGCCGGAGCAGGGAGCCTGGAGAATTCCAAACGCCGCTGGATCGGGGCTGATCCTCGCCAGTTTCTGCCAGGTAGGGCTGGGCAGGCCGGGCTGGAATTCCCTGTGGGAATTCCTGGTAATTCCCAGGCTGTGATTGATGCATTGCCACGGCTACGGCTGCTCTGCTCCCTGAGCTCCCCTGCACACGGACATTCAGCGCCGGAATGCCTGGATCCATCCTGCCAGGGATCCTGCCAGGGATCCAGGGATCCTGCCAGGGATCCATCCTGCCAGGGATCCATCCAGGGATCCATCCAGGGATCCATCCAGGGATCCATCCTGCCAGGGATCCATCCAGGGATCCACCCAGGGATCCATCCAGGGATCCATCCTGCCAGGGATCCATCCATCCATCCATCCATCCATCCATCCATCCATCCATCCATCCATCCATCCATCCATCCATCCAGGGATCCATCCTGCCAGGGATTCATCCAGGGATCCAGGGATCCATCCAGGGATCCATCCTGCCAGGGATCCATCCGGGGATCCATCCATCCATCCATCCAGGGATCCATCCTGCCAGGGATCCATCCAGGGATTCATCCAGGGATCCATCCCTCCAGGGATCCATCCTGCCAGGGATCCATCCAGGGATCCAGGGATCCATCCAGGGATCCATCCATCCATCCATCCATCCATCCATCCATCCATCCATCCATCCATCCATCCATCCATCATCCATCCATCCATCCATCCAGGGATCCATCCTGCCAGGGATCCATCCTGCCAGGGATCCATCCAGGGATTTATCCAGGGGTTCATGCAGGAATTCGTCCTTCCAGGGATCCATCCCTCCAGGGATCCATCCCTCCAGGGATCCATCCTGCCAGGGATCCATCCCTCCAGGGATCCATCCCTCCAGGGATCCATCCTGTCAGGGATCCATCCAGGGATTCATCCTGCTAGGGATCCATCCAGGGATTTATCCAGGGATTCATCCAGGAATTCGTCCTTCCAGGGATCCATCCCTCCAGGGATCCATCCCTCCAGGGATCCATCCTGCCAGGGATCCATACTGCTGCGATCCAGGGCAGGGAAAAGCGGCTCCAATGGCAAACCTGGGGCTCAAGCGGCGGAGTCAAACCAGGGCTGGGGGAAATGAGGAGGGGCAGCGGTGTTGGCTCAGCTCCAGGCTTTTTCCAGGCCTGAAGTCCCTGGCAGGAGTCGGTGCCTCCAAAAAATAAACCCAAACCAACAAAATCCCTCCAAGGACGAGGCGGGGCAGCTGGAATGGGAAGAGGAGGGATTAGGTGGGATATGGGGAAGGAATTCTTTAGGCAGAGGATGGAGAGGGGCTGGGAGGGAATTCCCAGAGGAGCTGGAGCTGCCCCAGGATCCCTGGGAGTGCCCAGAGCCAGCCTGGAGCAGCCTGGGATAGCGGGAGGTGCCCATGGCAGGGGTGGCTGAGCTTTAAAATCCTTCCCAAGCCAAACCATTCCAGGATTTCGTGAACAAAACACCAAAATCTCAGCAGAAACCCCCCAGGTCCTGCATCCCTCATCCAGCAGGGAATGTTCCTGGCGGGAGATTCACGGGATGTTTAACAGCTCTCCTCATCCCTGGCGGGTGTTTCTTGGCTTTTCCTTGGATAACTCAAGCTGTTCCCGAGGCTTTCTGTGCCATTAATGCCCTCCGAGGATTAATTAGGGCTCGAGCCAGGGGTTTGTTCTGGAAAACTTCTCCGAGGGCTCCTCGCCAAAGGAGGAGGAAAAACGGCATCAGAGCACTGCTGGGGATGTCCGGGGGGAATGAGGGAGGAATTCCAGGCACCAGCAGGATCCAGCCCTGGAAAGGGTGGATGAAAAAAACCACCCCAGTAATTTAATTTATTCCTTGTGCTGAAATCCAGGGAAAAGTGGGATTTGACGCCTCGGCTCAGGTGGGAGAGGCGGATCCTGAAGCACTTTGTGGGGAGCCCTGGGGATTCGGCTCTCGCTGCTCCATAAATCCCGGATAACTCCTCGGGATTGGGGTGGGATCAGCGGCTGCAGGGCCAGGGATTCCAGCGGAGCAGCAGAGCCCGAAGCAGAGGCTCCGTGCAGATACCGGGGATTTATGGATCAGCTCCCACGGGAAGCGATTCCTTACCGGAACAAAGGGAGCTTCCTCGCGGGTTTGGGCTCACACTGATGTTTTCAGCCCAGATTCCCGAAACTGAGAGGATTCACGGCAGCAGAAGGATCCCGGTGCCAGGCAGGGATTCAGAGGGAAATGTGGTGGCACCCGGTGACACCTGGGGCCGTTTGGCAGGGCCACCCCTCCTGGAGCAGCACAGAGCTGCGGCCCCATCCTGGAAATCTGGGAATTTCCCAGCTGGAATTCTCTCCTGCCACCCCTCCTGGAGCTGCACAGAGCTGCGGCCCCATCCTGGAAATCTGGGAATTTCCCAGCTGGAATTCTCTCCTGCTTTGGAGTAACGTGGGTTTTACCAGGGAGGGAGGAGGGATGGATGTCCATGAGTTCCCCCCATATTTCCCGCCCTCCCCTCTGCATCCCGCACCTTTTGATCCCACTTTTCCTGTTACCCACAGAAGCTCCCGGGCAGAATCCCCAAGCAGTGGGATTATAGATTCCTCCTGCCTGGTGAGAAGTTGGGTTTTGGGTTTGTTTTTTTTTAAATTTTTTACGAGGCTTTTATTCCTTGGATAATAAATTAAACTCCTCTTTTCGTTCCTGCTCTCTCCTCGCCCTTGAATTCCCCCCTTTTCACCTGAGTGGAATTTTCGCTGGAGGTGTTTAATGCCCCTCTAATCCCTGGATTCCCAGGGGGGCACCAAAGCTGCTTTACAAACCCATAAATCCAGCAGGATAAAGTGCATTTTTATTATTGCTGTTGCCATGAAAGTCTGAAGAAACGTGGCCCAACGTGATGCAGCCAATAACAAATTTGCCTAATGGTCCCACTTATCCCAGAAAAACACCTGGAAAGGGATTTGTTGGGATGGGGAGGAGCATCCAGAGGGTGGGGGTGTCAGTGGGGGTCATCCCGATGGATTTGGGGTCACTCAGCTGGGTTTGGGATCACCCAGCTGGATTTAGGGTCACCCAGTGAGGTCTGGGGTCCCCCAGCCGGGTTTGGGGTCCCTCAGCCATGTTTGGGATCACCCAGCTGGATTTGGGATCACCCAGCTGGATTTGGGGTCCTCCAGTCGTGTTTGGGGTCACCCAGATGGATTTGGGATCGTCCAGCCGGGTTTGGGGGTTTGGGGTCCCCCCAGCCGGGTTTGGGGTCACCCAGCTGGATTTGGGGTCCCCCAGCCATGTTTAGGGTCACCCAGCCAGATTTGGGGTCCCTCAGGTGGGTTTGGGATCACCCAGTCAGATTTGGGGTCCCCCAGCCGTGTTTGGGGTCCCCCAGCCGGGTTCGGGGTCCCCCAGCCGTGTTTGGGGTCCCTGGGGTCTCTGTACCGGGCAAGCAGAGCCCTCGTTCCCCGCCCCCTCCGGGCCCCTCCATCCCCTCTCCCGCCCGCCCTTCCCGGGATTTCTCCCCGCGGCCCCGCCCGGGCCGTGTCCCGTCCAGAGGAGCCTCTCCCGGGATCTTTGGGAATGCTGGCGCCCGCCCGGGGGCAGCCGGGGTTTTGGGGATTTGCGGGATTTGCGGGATTTGGGGCCGGGAGCAGCGCTAGATGGCAGGAGTCAGTCGCGCAGGGGAGGGATGAGCTCCTCTGGCCCTGGGATCGCGCTCCGGGCTGGAATTCTGCCAGCTCGCCCCGAGGCAAAATCCCTCCTCCAGGCCGACTCCAGGACTCCGCATCCGCCTTTCCCGGGATCCGGGATGGGGATTTGGGAGGCTTTGGGAGCCGGGCTTGGGCCTGCGCGGAGAATCCGGGCAAGGACACGGGGAGTGCTTGGGGCAGGGATGGGGTTGGGATCGGTGGGGTTTCTCCGGGGGTGTTTCAGTCGGGATCCGTGGCTGGGAATGCCCGGAGAGCCTCTCCCGGCCATTCCCGAGGGCTTGAATCACACGGCATTTCACACACAGTCTCCATTGAACCATCTCTCCATGACTCCCCAGTAAATTTAGGGAATCAATCCTCCCTGCCCCAAGTGGGAGAAGAGCCTGGAGCCAGAGGGGCTGGATGCATTTACAGCATTTCCCTTCCCTTCCCTTCCCTTCCCTTCCCTTCCCTTCCCTTCCCTTCCCTTCCCTTCCCTTCCCTTCCCTTCCCTTCCCTTCCCTTCCCTTCCCTTCCCTTCCCTTCCCTTCCCTTCCCTTCCCTTCCCTTCCCTTCCCTTCCCTTCCCTTCCCTTCCCTTCCCTTCCCTTCCCTTCCCTTCCCTTCCCTTCCCTTCCCTTCCCTTCCCTTCCCTTCCCTTCCCTTCCCTTCCCTTCCCTTCCCTTCCCTTCCCTTCCCTTCCCTTCCCTTCCCTTCCCTTCCCTTCCCTTCCCTTCCCTTCCCTCTCCATGGCTCATCCCAGAATCCATCCGGGAGGGGCACAGGGAATCATTTCCATCTCTCAGGGTCTCGTTAGGGTTTGATCCCCCTGGCCTGGGCTCTCGGTGCTGCTGCCACCCCCGGCTCCCGGAGCTCCCCGAGGTGTCGGTGCCGTTATCGGCCCCAGGGAGACGTGGCCGATGTGAAATCAATGCCTGGAACAGCTGAGACTCAGAGGATCGCTGCCAAACGCTGTAGCGACAGCAGGAGCGGCTCTCGCTGCGATTCCTCGCCTCGGGAATCTCCTGGGATGGAGATGAAGCACGGCGGAGATGGGAGGATGAGGGAAACAAGGAGAGGGATCAGAGTGGGTTCTGGGGTGGAACAAACCCCACGGAGCTGCTCCAGGGAGGCCGAGATCCCACAGGGATGGGGCACAGGAGGCACCGAGCACTGAGCGCTCCTTTCATCCACTGATCGCTGCTTTCACCGCGGCAGAATCACCCGGGATGGGATCCGGCCTCTCATCCCAGTGCTCCAATCACCCGGGATGGGATCTGACCTCTCATCCCAGTGCTCCAATCACCCAGGATGGGATCCGACCTCTCATCCCAGTGCTCCCATCACGTGGGATCAGATCCAGCCTCTCATCCCAGTGCTCCAATCACCCAGGATGGGATCCAGCCTCTCATCCCAGTGCTCCAATCACCCAGGATGGGATCTGGCCTCTTATCCCAGTGCTCCAATCACCTGGGATCTGATCCAATCTGTCATCCCAGTGCTCCAGTCACCTGGGATCAGATCTGGCCTCTCATCCCAGTGCTCCAATCCAGCCTCTCATCCCAGTGCTCCAATCACCTGGGATGGGATCCGGCCTCTCATCCCAGTGCTCCCATCACCCGGGATGGGATCTGACCTCTCATCCCAGTGCTCCAATCACCTGGGATCTGATCCAACCCGTCATCCCAGTGCTCCAATCACCTGGGATGGGATCCGACCTCTTATCCCAGTGCTCCAATCACCTGGGATCGTATCTGGCCTCTCATCCCAGTGCTCCCAATCTCTTGGGATTGGATCTGGCCTCTCATCCCAGCCCTGGGGATGAGGGGACATATCCCAGTGCTCCCAATCCAGGCTCAAAGTCCTGTTCTGTCCCCTCTGGATGCTCTCTGATCACTGCTGGTGGCAAACCAAGACATTCCCAGTTCCCAGAGTGAGAAACATCCCCCAGTCGAGGCAGAGCCAACTTCCATCGCTCCAAACTCTTCCAAAATTCCCAGATTTTATACCAGGGCCTAATCCAACACCTGGTACCTGACCCAGCCATTCCAGCTTCCCCCAAACCTCCTGGGTGCTCCAGGGAAAACCAATCCAAGAGGGATTGAAACCCTCTGATGGGGGAGACAGCACGGAAAAGCTGAGGGATGGGATTGAAGACGATAAGGATCACACTGCGGATCCAGGATTATCTCCACTGCTGAGGGGGGTGCATTCCCAGCAAGGCATGTTTTTCCTCTGGGAAGGAGTTATTCCCACCACAGGGAATAATATTTCAGAGATGAGTGCCTGGAGAAGGTGGAAATATCAGGGATGGACACCCGGAGAAGATGGGAATATCAGGGATGAACATCTGGAGAAAGTGGAAATATCAGGGATGAGCATCTGGAGAAGATGGGAATATCGGGGATGAACATCTGGAGAAGATGGGAATATTGGGGATGAACATCTGGAGAAGATGGGAATATCAGGGATGCGGGCAGCCCCCCGGGCCTCTCCCACCTGGATTTGCTGCTCCACCTCACCCGAGCAGCTGCGAGGCCCTGAGGGGGTAAAAGGGGAAGGGGGAGCTGAGGAAAGGAGGAGAAGCCGTGGGGGATCCAGGGAAGCGTGGCCGGGGTTCGGCGAGGTCTGCAGGGCCACCCCGGGCTCCGGGCGCTGCAGGAACTGCAGGAGCTGCAGGAGCTGCAGGAACTGCAGGAACTGCAGGAATCTCAGGAACTGCAGGGGCTGCAGGAACCGCAGGAGCTGCAGGAACCGCAGGAGCTGCAGGAACCGCAGGATCTCCTGTCCTGCCCCGTTGCCCCCGCTCCTCCCCAGGAGCGGGCACCGGCCGGGGATGGGTTATGGAGGGGCCGTGCAGCCCCTTCCTCCCGATCCCCCCTGGCCCGGGAAGAGCCGGGACAGCCCGAGGGGCTCTCGGGACGTGCCCAAACCCAGCCGGGGTCCCCGGGACAGGGACAGCGCCCGCGGGGACACCGAGCGCGGCCGCTTCGGAGCCGGAACCTCCCCGGCAGATCCCTGGAATTGTCCGCAGGCATCACCCCGCTCCCAAAATGCCACAGGACACCCCGGTGCTGGGGTGGCCCCCGATGTCACCGCGTCACCTCCCAGCCGTGCCGGGCGCTCCCGCTCTGCCCTGGCCGCCTTTGCTCGGCTTTCCCGAGGAGAAGCTGCCGCTGCTTTGATTGACTCGCGGATCAATTAAAGCAGCTCGCGGACAGATGGAGGGCTCGGATCCTGAGTTTTCCCCCCGATCTCCTCCTCTCTCGCTCTCCAGGGGCCTTTCAGGTTAATTGCCCTGATCTCTCTCTGCCTTTTTGAGCCGGCCCTCAAGGACTGTCTGGCAAATGCTGCCCTCCGCTGAATCCGGGCCGGGAGGAGGAGGAGGAGGAGGAGGGAGAATTGATTTGCTCCATCAGGCAGCAGCAGCAGTTGCTGCCACTGTTTAATTCTCAGTTCAAGCCCCGTGGAGAATGCAAACGGCTCCGCTGCTCGGCCAATTTACAGCTCTGACAAGCTGCTAAACAACGTCTTTGTTAGCGCCGGGCGGGCCGGGGCTCGCCGCGGGTGGCGGGGGAGGAACAGGTGAGGAGAGGAAAGGGAGAGGGAGGAGAAGGAGAAGGAGAAGAGAAGGAGAAGGAGAAGGAGAAGGAGAAGGAGAAGGAGAAGGAGAAGGAGAAGGAGAAGGAGAAGGAGAAGGAGAAGGAGAAGGAGAAGGAGAAGGAGAAGGAGAAGGAGAAGGAGGAGGAGGAGGAGGAGGAGGAGAGGGAGAAGGAGAAGGAGGAAGAGGACAAGCAAGAGAAGAAGAAGGAGGAGAAGGGAGGCAGAGGAGGAGGAAGAAGAAGGAAAAGAGGAGGAGAGAGAGAGAAGGAGGAGGAAGAGGACAAGGAAGAGAAGGAGGAGGAAGAGGACAAGGAAGAGGAAGAGGGAGAGAAGGAAACAGAGAAAAAGGAAGAGAAGAAGGAGAAGGAGGAAGAGAAGGAGAAGGAGGAGGAAGAGGAGGGGGAGAGGAAGGAAGAGGAGGAGGTTGCTTCTGCTGGGCATCCCCCTCTGCCCACGCTGCCTCTCCTGAGCAGCCCCTTCTGCCCCTCTTGCCCCTTCCGAGGGATCTTGGAAGAGGCTGAGGGATGGAAATCAGCCTGGGATGGAGCTGGAGCTGCGCTGGGGGCTGTGGTAAATGGGAGGGGGCTACGGGCACCGACCCCAGCACAACCCTGTGGGTGAGCTGCAAAACGACGAGAATCAATCACAACTCCACAAAACCCAGTTTTAGGTGGCTCCTTTGGGATTTGGAGCGTTGGAGATGAACGTGGGTGCTCGGAATCCCCCCAGCAGCCTCCCAGGGAGTGAGGAGGGAGGAGCTGGGGAACTGTCCCCACTCCGGGATGGTTTCTAAGATAATTTCATGGTTTTTTACACAAAAGCCTTTTGCTCCAAGATTCCAGCACGGCCCCTCCTGGCCTGGGAGCATCCAGGCCTGGCAGAGTCCCCACTGATCTGGCCAGGCTGCACCAATCCCAGGCTGGAATCAGGGCCTGATACCGAGTTTGAGTGAGTTATCTCGCTAATAATGACAAATCAATTATCGCTGCTGCCCTCGAGGAGGATCCACCTCTTCCTAAAATCACCTGTAGCCAAAAATCCTCGGGAATAATCCAAGCACAGGGACAGCAAATTAATGAATCCTCATCCTGCTGCTGGTGCAGCACAAAAGGGAAACAAATGCAGAGCCCTTCTTGGGGTTTATTAAGAGATTGTATTATGAGATTTTGCTTTCCTTTACATCTTTTTCTGCCTTTTTTCTTTTTTGCCATGAGCCTGTCTGGGAAGCGAGCTTTGGGCTGGGATCTGTTCCCAGCACACGGAGCTCAGCCCAGAGTTGGGGCTCGGTTTTGGGAAGCTGCTGTGACATTTGTGCGACATTTGTGACATTTGTCATCCTGGGAGCTGGAGAGGGGCCGGGAATTGCTGCCAGGGGCAGGGGTGGCATCCTCTGCCACCAGCCCGAGAGGCTTTGGGGGTCACCTGGTGCCCCCCACCCTCCCCCTGCCCCTTTGTGGCTCCAGTTCCTGCTGGACCTTTGGGGTGCCAGGTGGGCGTCGCTTTTTTGGGGACATCGTTGGTGCTGACAGCGCTGCTGGGACTTTTCATCAAGCAATTAAATTAAAAAAAAAACCACAAACAAAAACGAAACAAAAAAGGGCCCAGCTTGTTCTGAAACACAAAGGCAGCAGCCGGCATAAATTACCGTGTGTAGTTGTGGAGTGTTTACTCCAGCTTTTTCCCAGGGGGGATAATTAGGGAAGAGGATGGTTCTGTGTTCCAGGGAAGCACCAGGAGACGCTGCCACATCCCCTGAACTTGGCCGGACCCCCTGGATCTGGGAGAGGATCGGTGAGGGGAGAGCAGGCGCTGATTCCTGCTCCGCTCCGACCTCGGGGCCTGGGATTTCCCAGCTGGATTGATCCCCGTTAGCTGAGATCCCAATTAGCTGAGAGCTGGGTCTGTGATTTCTGAGCAGGAATTGGGATCTGGGCTGGATCCCTGTGTTCCGAGCAGGAATTGGGATCAGGAATTGGATCCATGATTTCTGAGCAGGAATTGGGATCTGGGCTGGATCCCTGTGTTCCGAGCAGGAATTGGGATCAGGAATTGGATCCCTGTGTTCCGAGCAGGAATTGGGATCAGGAATTGGATCCCTGTGTTCTGAGCAGGAACTGGGATCAGGAATTGGATCTGTGATTTCTGAGCAGGAATTGGGATCTGGGCTGGATCCCTGTGTTCCGAGCAGGAATTGGGATCAGGAATTGGATCCCTGTGTTCCGAGCAGGAATTGGGATCTGGGCTGGATCCCTGTGTTCTGAGCAGGAATTGGGATCAGGAACTGGACCCATGTGTTCCAAGCAGGAATTGGGATCTGGGCTGGATCCTTGTGTTCCGAGCAGGAATTAGGATCAGGAATTGGATCTGTGATTTCTGAGCAGGAATTGGGATCAGGAATTGGATCTGTGATTTCTGAGCAGAAATTGGGATCTGGGCTGGATCCGTGTGTTCCAAGCAGGAATTGGGATCAGGAATTGGATGAGGTTGATCTGAGCAGGAATTGGGACTGGGAATGGATGCAAATGAATCCATTCATCCTGCTCTGGTTGCTCCCTGCTCCCCCAGGATGGGATTGATGGGATTTTTCCCATCCCCAGGCCCCGAGCTGGATCAGCAGGACACAGATTTTTTTTTTTTTTTTAATTCACTTTTTCTCGGTTATTGATGAGAAAATTCCCCCCCTCTGGTTCATCCTGCTGAGATTTTGGGTTGGGAAGTTGATTTTTCCTGTTAGGACTGACGTGGAGCCGCTGTTCCCACGAGTCAGGTGGGGTTTAATGAGCTTTTCTGGGGTCCCCTCCCTGTGAGCTGGACCTGCTCCTGCCCCCCCATCCCTCCTGCAGCACCCACCAGACCCCCAAAATCCACAGGCTTTGATTTCCTGGTGAAATTCCAGCAGGAATTGCCCCAAACAGGGGCTCTGTGCATCCTGATCTTTGTCCCAGCTGGTTTCCAGGAGGAGGAGAGGAGCAGGGGCGCTGCTGGGAGGGATCACTCCCAGCTCCGTGGCCATGGGGTGACACGGAGAGTGGGAATTCCGCTGGAAATGGGCTCAGTCCATGCCCTGCTCCCTCCATCATGGAATCTTGGAATGGTTTGGGTTGGGAGGGACCTCCAAGCCACCCCCAAGGACGCCTCCCACCATCCCAGGCTGCTCCAACCCCACCTTGGACATTGCAGGGATGAGCAGGACAGCTCCTCTGGAAAATCCATGCCCACGGGGATCCCTCACAGGGTTAAACCTTGAGGCGGGAGGGATCCAAATGCAAAAAGCCGAGTGGTTCCCAGCGTTTGGTTTTTGTTGTTTTTGGTTTGGTTTTTTTTGTTTTGTTTTGTGGGGTTTTTTTGAGTTGTTTTTTGGTGTTTTTTTTTTTTTTTTTTTTAATTACCATCCTCCAGAACATTTTAATTTGAGGCATCAAAGGCGGGAGACAAAGCTGAGCGAAATCTGGTGCCGTACCTGCGGTGGCCGGGCGCGTGGCTGTCATCTGCAGCCTTTGCTGGGGACAAACAAACCCACTCCTCTTTGTTCTCTGCCGCTGTTTTGTTCCGTGCATTCATTTCTCCTCTAAAATATTAAAAACAAAAAAAAAAATATAAAAAAGAATCCGCTCGATTTGGCGCTTTGCGGGGAAAAAAATAAGGGAAAAAAAGGCGGCGTTTAGGGGATTAAAAAGAAAATTCCTCCTTTCTTTCAACTAAATTACAAAGAGCTTGTGGTGCTTTGTAGCTGAGGAGCCGGAGGAGAGGAGCAGGTGGGGTTTGGTGGCAGATCCGGAGCGGGAGGCTGGAGATGGCACAGCCGGGGTGGCCCTGGCTGTCCTGGGCTCCGGCACCGGCTGCTCCCCACGCTGGGCCTGAGCGCGGCTCCGGGAGAGCGGGAATGGCGGGAGGGAATCATGGAATCGCTGAGGCTGGAAAACTCTCCAAGGTCACCGAGTCCAGCCTTGTCCCCAGAGCTCTGAGTGCCACAGGCGCTCCTGGGACACCTCCGGGGATGGGGACTCCAAACCTCCCTGGCAGTGTTTAACCTTTTCCATGGAGAAATTCCCATGGATGTCTCTGAATGCCACAGGCGCTCCTGGGACACCTCCGGGGATGGGGACTCCAAACCTTCCTGGCAGTGTTTAACCTTTTCCATGGAGAAATTCCCATGGATGTCCCTCCTGCCCCCTGCCCTGGCACAGCCGAGGCTGTTCTCTCTCATCCCGGCAGAAATCAGCAGGTTCAGCCCCAAATGGAGGCACTTCTTCCCCCTGCACCCCCTGCCAGTCCCTGGGACCTCCCTTGGAGCCTTTCCCGAGCTTTTCCAGAGGCTGGGAATCAGCATTTTCCCATAACGAGCTCAGGGCGATGTTTGCTCCCCACCCTGAGCTCCTGGCTCAGGTTTGGCTGTGCTGAGGCGCTGCTGCTTCCCAGAACCTTCCATCCCATGGAATGGCTTGAACGGGAGCAGAATCCAGGCTTTCGGGCTCACAATTCCCACCACGCTTCCCAGAGCGGGCCCGATCCCTCCGAGCCTTTCCCTCGGCGCAGAGCGGGGCCGAGCCGCTGGAATTCCGCCAGCGCCGGGATGGATCATCCCCTTTATTGCTGTCAAGGTGCTCGTAAGTGCCTCCATCCATCATTCCCGGCGTTTTCCGAGCGGGAATGAGCGCCCAGGTGCCATTCTCGGCTCCTGGAGCCTCCCCACGAGTCCTTTCCTTCGCTCCGATTTCCTCCCTCCCCCTCTGCTTTGGGACCACCTGGACGGGCGCTCCTGGCACAGGGGACAACGACACCGCGGCCAATTAAGCAGAATTAAGGAAATTAAGGAAAGGCGCCTGTCAGGTGTCCCCATCAAAGCCTCCAGGGCAATTCCAGCAATAAACGGGATTCCGGCTCCGTAAAACTCCCCCTGCAGCCAAGGAGGTGGGAGCAGAGAAGGATTCGAGCGTCACAGGTGGGACGTGCTTAAAATTCCAGCTTTAATGGGTTTAAGCTGGAGCACAGGAGATTGAGGTGGGATATTGGGGTGCAATTCCTGGCTGGGAGGTGCTGGGAAGGAATTCCCAGAGGAGCTGTGGTTGTCCCATCCCTGGAAGTGTCCCAGGAGCACCCTGGGAGGGTGGAAAGGTGTGGCTGCACATGGAACGAGGTGATTTTAAGGTCCCTTCCCACCCAAACCAGTTTGGAATTCCAAAACAAAATATTCCTGCTGCTCCGTCTTTCCCTTAAGCTGCTTCTCTGTCCCAGCAGAGTTCCTGGTGGGAAAAGCTTCCGTGGGCGTCGCTCGGCTCGTTCAAGGAAACAACTGGAGCAGCAGAGGGGGGGAATGGACCTTTTTTAATCTGTAGAAATGTTTCAAAGTCTCTTCCAGGGATTTCAACCACTGGAGAAAGGTTCGAACTGCCGGGAAAATGAAAATGACACAGAATATTGGACTTTTTCCCAGCGTGGAATTCCCACCCAAAAGAGGCCAATCCCTGCTGAGTCAGCATCTCCCCTTGGCTTTTCCTCACGTCTGGGAATTCCAGGCTCCGGCAGCGCTCTAGGAAGAGGCAAATCCCAAATTCCAGCCTCTCCCAAGCTTTTTTCTCAATGTGAATGAAAATCGGGGTGGTTTTAGCACAGAGGAAATATAAAATGTGTATTTTTATTTGGAGGCCTTCAGGGGTGGTTCCAAAAAGATAAAGTCCCCCTCACACGGGGTTGATACAGTTTTTATTCGTTTAGTAAATTAGCATAATTGACCAAATAAAAATAAAATTAGAAGGACAAAAAAGTGATGAAATCTTCTCCCAGGTCAAGCCCTTTTTTCTCTTTTCTTTTTTTTTTTTTTTTGCAGCTTGTATGGAAAATTAGGGTGTGGAAAATTCCTGGGAAAACAAGTTATCAATAGGATGGGTTGCGGAATTGGAAATATCTGCGTGAAAAATAGGAGGAGAACAGAGAAAAGAAAACCAAAAAAGGCAAAAACCCAGAAGGGAGTCAGCGGTGTCCGGGTGGGGGTCACGGCTGGGAAGGATTTGGGATTCTGGGAGGGATTCTGGGGAATGTTCCAGAGGAGAAGCGGTGGAGCTCGGAGTGATTATCGATGCTAAACGCGGAGCATCCCCTGACAGCCGAGCCCTCAGATCTCCGAGCCCCATCAAATCCCGCCCCAACTTCAGCGTTCCGCAAGAAATGATGGAGAGGAAGGGAAAAAAAACACCAAAAAAAAGGGATAAAAGTACTAAAATCGCTCCTGGAGCTCCTCACCTCTGCTTCAACCTTTCCGCTTTCAAGTGGCGGCTGATTTGTTTTGATCGCTCCGAGCCGGGGGCTTGCTCGAATCCCGTTCCCTGGGAATTCATGGAAATGAGGAGCCGCTAATGAGCGCTGCGGCAGCTGCTGGGGAGCCGCGAATCGGGGGCAGCGCGACTCCCCGGGAATGTGGGAGCTGGGATGCGGGAGTTGGGATTTGGGATGTGGGAGTTGGGATTTGGGATGTGGGAGTTGGGATGCGGGAGCTGGGATTTGGGATGCGGGAGTTGGGATTTGCGATGCAGGATTTGGGATGCGGGAGCTGGGATTTGGGATGCGGGAGTTGGGATGTCGGATTTGGGATGCTGGACTTGGGATGTTGGGAGCTGGGATGCGGGAGTTGGGATGTGGGAGTTGGGATTTGGGATGTGGGAGTTGGGATGTGGGATTTGGGATGGAGGAGTTGGGATGTGGGATTTGGGATGCAGGAGTTGGGATCTAGGATGTGGGATTTGGGATGCAGGAATTGGGATTTGGGATGTGGGAGTTGGGATGTAGGATTTGGCATCTGGGATGTGGGAGTTGGGATTTGAGATGCAGGACTTGGGATGCGGGAGCTGGGGACTTGGGATGTGGAATTTGGGATGCGGGAGCTGGGATGCAGGAGTTGGAATCTAGGATGTGGGAGTTGGGATTTGGGATGTGGGAGTTGGGATGTGGGATTTGGGATGCAGGAGTTGGGATCTAGGATGTGGGAGTTGGGATTTGGGATGAGGGAGTTGGGATGTGGGAGTTGGGATGTGGGAGTTGGGATGTAGGATTTGGCATTTGCGATGCAAGATTTGGGATGCAGGAGTTGGGATGCGGGAGTTGGGATTTGGGATACAGGATTTGGGATGTGGGAGTTGGGATTTGGGATGTGGGATTTGGGGTGTGGGATTTGGGATGTGGAAGCTGGGATGAGGGCGCTGGGATGCAGGATGCAGGATCTGGGATTTGGGATGCGGGATTTGGGATCTGGGATGCAGAAGTTGGGATGTGGGAGTTGGGATGTAGGATTTGGGATCTGGGATGCAGGATCTGGCATCTGGGATGTGGGATTTGGGATGTGAGGTGTGGGATCTGGGATGGAGGATTTGGGATGTGGGATTTGGGATTTGGGGTTGCAGGAGTTGGGATGTGGGATACGTGATTTGGGATGCAGGATGTGAGATTTAGGATGCAGGAGTTGGGATCTGGGATGCAGAATCTGGGATACGGGGATGCAGAATCTGGGATTCTCAAGTTTTAATGAAAAAAAAAGGGCAGAAAAACTCAGGTTTTATAAAAAAAAAGGGAAAACTCAAGTTCTATGGGGAAAAAAAAAGAGGAAAACTCAAATTTTATGGAAAAAAAAAGGAGAAAAACCCAGGTTTTATGGGAGAAAAAAAAATAGGAAAAACTCAAGTTTTTATGGAAAAAAATGCTCCTCATTTTGGAGCGTGTTGGAATTCTTTTCCCCAAGGACACTGTCCAACATTAAATAGGAATTAAATTCTATTGTTGCTCGGTGTGTTGATGTGGGATAGAAAAGCATTTTTACCTTTTATAGGTTTTTTTTCCCCCCTTTCTTATTCAAAATAATTCCTTGGCTGCGTGACCGTCAATCCACCCAAACGGGAAGAAAAGCCTGAAATGAGCCCATTTGGAGCCACCTGCAGCCGGTGTTTATTTTGAGGGAAAAAAAACCCAATTCAGGGCTGAAAAAAATCCCATTTTGGGCTCGCCCAGCTCCGCCCTCCTGTCCCAAAGTTTTCCCTTTTCCCTGCAGACGCTTTCAATTCCTCCCCAGTTTGTTGGGATTGTCCTGATGAGCATTCCTGCCAAAAAAAAATAAAGGTCGGGAAAACTCAATTTTTCCCCAGGAAAATTAATAAAATGTGTTCCAGGCCCACGCAAGCCGTTCGTCAAGATGCCAAATGAGAGATAATTCAAATTAAAATGAAATCTGGGGGCCTCTCTCGGATTTTGCCTTTCCAAACTTGTGGATACGGGAATTTTTTTGGGCCAAACGGCTCAATCTGGCAGCTGGGAGCGTTTCCAGCTCCCAAGAAATACCTGGGAGAGGAGTTGGTGCTTTGTCTGACATGGGCAGTGTAAATCCGGCTGTAAAAAACGCAGCGGGAATGGGAATTGTTTTCCTTGGAATGCGTCAGTTTTCCCTCCTTTTTCCTGGGAATTTACAGTGAAGCCGTGACGGGAGTTCGGGGCTTTCCTGCGATTTTTGGGGGAGGAATTTGGGCTGGGGAGGATGGGACATCCTGGGGCTTCGCAGCACGAGGGAATCACCTGAGGAATCACCTGAGGGGTTACCAAGGGATCACCTGAGGGGTCACCCTAGGGATCACCTGAGGGATCACCTGAGGGGTCACCTGAGGGATCACCTGAGGGATCGTGTGAGGAATCGCCTGAGGGGTCACCTGAGGGATCACCAAGGGATCACCTGAGGGATCACCTGAGGGATCAACTGAGGGATCGTGTGAGGGATCACCTGAGGGATCACCTGAGGAATCACCCAAGGGATCACCTGAGGGATCATGTGAGGAATCACCTGAGGGATCACCTGAGGGATCATGTGAGGAATCACCTGAGGGATCACCTGAGGGGTCACCCTAGGGATCACCTGAGAGATTGTGTGAGGGATCACCTGAGGGATCACCCGAGGGATCACCTGAGGGATCACCTGAGGAATCACCCGAGGAATCACCTGAGGGATCACCCGAGGGATCACCTGAGGAATCACCTGAGGGATCATGTGAAGAATCACCTGAGGGATCACTGAGGGATCACCTGAGGGAATCACCTGAGGAATCACTGAGGGATCACCTGAGGGAATCACCTGAGGGATCACCTGAGAGATCGTGTGAAGAATCACCTGAGGGATCACGTGAGGGATCACCTGAGGGACCACCAAGGGATCACCTGAGGGACCACCAAGGGATCACCTGAGGGAATCACCTGAGGGATCACTGAGGGAATGACATCAGGGAATCACCTGGGGGCACCACCTGGGATTGTTCCTGGGAAGGTGCCCTGAGAGCTGCTGGAGTTTGGAATTCCAGCCGCTCCTGGCAGTGCAGGATGGGCATTCCAGGGCCGGCTGTCAGCGCTGCTCCCAGGAAAAGGGATTGGAGAGGCCGGGGGGATCGCTCAGGGAGCGTTGGGAGGTCCTTGGCTGAAGGAGCAGCTGGAGTCACCCCCGATGTGCTGCTGCTTCTCCTGAGCTTCGCTGGACTCGGGATTTGTGGAGGAGCTGGCTCAGGTTTTAGGGAGTCATTCCCATGCAGCTCCATCCTGTGCCATTCCCGTCCTTTTTCCCCAGTAAAATCCCTCTGATTGACCACAGAAGGCACCAAATCCTGGGATTTGTAATATCCTGGGATATTGTAATTTGTTGTAATGCCTCAAATCCCAAAAAACAACCCCAAAGCTGGTCCTGACTGGGAATGAGGGCCTGGATTTGCTGGAGCCGGGAGTGCCCAGCTTCCCAAGGGACAATTTGGGCCATTTTCCCTCCATTCAGTCATTTCATTCCTGTTTTTAAACCCATTTACTCCAGGAAGGAGAATTCCCAGGATGGACACAGGGCAGGGGTGGTTCCTGCTGGAATTTCACATGCCCAGGTCATTTCTCCAGCTGGAATTCCCTTCCAATCCCGTGGCCGTTTCCTGGCTCTTGGAGGAAACAGAAGGCAAAAGGCTCCGTGGAATTTGCTTTTCCATGGGAGAGATGAAGGGGCACAGATGGGAAAAGGCGGATTTAGGGAATAACCTTGGTGTCTGGTTCGGTTTTTATTTCCTTTTGGTTAAAGCTGTTGAGAGGCATCCAAAGCAGGGAAAGTGCAAAAAACCAAAAAGTTAATTTATTTAATATAAATAAAGCCGCCGGAAATTTGGGATCTCGGTGCCACCGAACATTCCCAGCATCCATCCCAACATTCCCACTGCTCAGGGATGGGGACGTTGCACCAGCCGGGGTGGGGGCTGAGCCACGGCTGCTGCTTTCCATCGAGGTCTCGAAACACTCAATTAATTCTGATTTTAGCAGGCGGCTCTTTGTTTGTTAAATTAAAACCAGCTGGTTATTGAAAGAAACATATTTATTGGGAATTAGCAGCCATGTGCCGGATGGATATTTCCCACCTCGTTGTCAGGGCTCAGACACAAAGCTGTGTTTAATAATCTTTTTTTATTTTCCCCCTTTCAATTGTCGCAAAGGCGGGGGGGGAATCATCCCATTAATTCCGAATTAAACGAACATTTGGAAAATCTCAATTCCGAATGCTGATGATGTTGTGCTCCAGCTGGCTCTGGGGAAGATGTGCTGGGATTTTCCGCTGGAATTTTCTCCTGGATGATCCAGGTGGGGCCGGGACCCCCAGAGCTTCAGCTCTGCCCTGTCCAAGAGGGCAGATTATTCCCCTTTTCTGTGCCCTTGGATGGGTTATTCCCTTCTTTTTGTGCCCTTGGATGGGTTATTCTCCTTTTATTGTGACCTTGGATGGGTTATTCCTTTTTTCTGTGCCCTTGGATGGGTTATTCCCTTCTTTTTGTGCCCTTGGATGAATTATTCTCCCTTTTATTATGCCTTTGGATGAGTTATTCCCATTTTTTTGTGCCCTTGGATAGGTTATTCCATTTTTTGAGCCCTTGGATGGATTATTCCTTTTATTTGGGCCCTTGGATGGATTTTTCCCTTTTCATGAGCTCTTGGACAGGTTATTCCCATTTTTGGGCCCTTGGATGGGTTATCCCTTCTTCTTGTGCCCTTGGATGTATTCTTCCCCCTTTTATTGTGCCCCTGGATGAGTTATTCCCATTTTTTTTTGTGCCCTTGGATGGGTTATTCCCACTTTTTTGTGCCCTTGGATGGGTTATTCCCATTTTTTTGTGCCCTTGGATGGGTTATTCCCACTTTTTTGTGCCCTTGGATGGGTTATTCCCATTTTTTTGTGCCCTTGGATGGGTTATTCCCATTTTTTTGTGCCCTTGGATGGGTTATTCCCTTTTTCCGAGCCTCAGCTCCCCGTCTGTGGCAGGATCCTGCCCTGCTGCATGAGTCCTTTGTCACCCGAGCACAGGGACCCTTTGAACGGCGGCCCTGGTGCCCCGGGGAGGCCGGCTCGTGTCTCGCTGTCCCGAATTTCACTCACTGCTGCCTTTTTTCCCTGGAATCCGAAGGTGTCCGCGCGCTCCGCTCGGCCCCAGCGCCTGGGGCAAAGCCTGACCTTTGCTGCTCCAACGAGGAGGGAAAAAAGGCGATTTTTGAGTGGAAAACAACTTGTGAAGAGCGATGGAAAGAACAAAAGGCCTCTGAGGGTTCTCTCCAGCAGAATCCCGGGGCTGGGGTGGCATTCCCGGATCTGTCCCAGCTCCAGCAAATCCCTTCTCTCGGGAGTGGTGCCAGGCTGGTGGCGTGGTGGTGGCAGGGACAACGGGCAGAGGTCACCCTGCTGGACACCAGTGCCAATCCATGCCACAGACCCGGGTTTTGGGGATGTGCTGAAGCCTGGGATTCTTGGAATTCCATCCCCCTGGCCCTGGCAGGAGGGGCAGCACGGCAGGGTCGTGGTGGGTGAAGGAAGCCCGGGGCAGGCACGGAGCTCTCCCCACACACGGCTTCTGCTCCCGCTGAGGGAACGAGACGCTCTCCGCATCCAAACCTTCCTTCCCGGGCTGATCCCAATCCATGTTCTCCCACAGGATCATTCCTGAGCTGATCCCAATCCATGTTCTCCTGCAGGATCGTTCCCAGACTGATCCCAATCCATGTTCTCCTCCAGGATCATTCCTGAGCTGATCCAAATCCATGTTCTCCTGCAGGATCCTGACCAAGCTGATCCCAATCCATGTTCTCCTGCAGGATCATTCCTGAGCTGATCCCAATCCATGTTCTCCTGCAGGATCATTCCTGAGCTGATCCCAATCCATGTTCTCCTGCAGGATCCTGACCGAGCTGATCCCAATCCATGTTCTCCCGCAGGATCATTCCCAGACTGATCCCAATCCATGTTCTCCCACAGGATCATTCCCGAGCTGACCCCAATCCATGTTCTCCTGCAGGATCGTTCCCAGACTGATCCCAATCCATGTTCTCCTGCAGGATCCTGACCGAGCTGATCCCAATCCATGTTCTCCTCCAGGATCATTCCCAGACTGATCCCAATCCATGTTCTCCTGCAGGATCCTGACCGAGCTGATCCCAATCCATGTTCTCCTGCAGGATCATTCCTGAGCTGATCCCAATCCATGTTCTCCTGCAGGATCCTTCCCAGACTGATCCCAATCAGAGGGAGGGAGGGAGGGAGGGAGGGAGGGAGGGAGGGAGGGAGGGAGGGAGGGAGGGAGGGAGGGAGGGAGGGAGGGAGGGAGGGAGGGAGGGAGGGAGGGAGGGAGGGAGGGAGGGAGGGAGGGAGGGAGGGAGGGAGGGAGGGAGGGAAGGAGGGAAGGAGGGAAGGAGGGAAGGAGGGAAGGAGGGAAGGAGGGAAGGAGGGAAGGAGGGAAGGAGGGAAGGAGGGAAGGAGGGAAGGAGGGAAGGAGGGAAGGAGGGAAGGAGGGAAGGAGGGAAGGGCTGTCCCAGTGCCACCATTCCCGTCCCAGCTGGGGACACTCCTGGCTAAAGGAACAAAATAATCCATCCCTGCTCAGCTGTTGAAGGTCTGGGATGAGGCAGAGCAGCTCCGTGGACATTCTCTTCCCCTTTTCCCTCTGGTTTACCAATAAAACGGACACAGAAATGTAAAAAAACCCCGATTTTCTTTTGGTAATTCCAGCCTGTGCCAGGCTCACGCTGATTTAGCAGTCACAGGGACATTCCTTTGTTTATAAATCAATATTTCACCGAGGAACAGCAGGACCTGCCATAAGCATCCTCATAAATATCCTCATAAATATCCTCATAAATACCTTCATAAACACCTTCCCAGCCACCTAAACCCCATCCACACTTCCCGTGGCGTGGATCCCATAGGAAGCCCCACACTGGCTGTGCCAGGGAGGATTTTTGGGATCTGGTGGGATCCAGGTGGCCCAGAAATGGTTAAAATAAATAAAAATAAGGCCCAGGGAAAGCACAGCGTCGTAGATAATTCCTGATTCCGAGCTTGGGAATTGCCCCTGCTCATTATGGAGTCAGGAATCGAGTGGGTTTGGGAAATACAGGGAATTTATTTGCACTTGCAATGGATAATCCAATACAGATAAATTTACAGCTAAATAGGAGCACTCTGGGGCCCTTGAGCAGGATCGAGGCTGCTGAAGTGAGCAGGGGCTGCCAGCCCGGGGGAAACTCCGTGGCTCCGGCGCTTCCAGGAATCCCATTTAATTTGGGAATGTGCTGGGCCTGCCTCAGTGTGGCCCAGCCCCTGCTCCGGCTGGGAATTCCTTCGGGATTTGGATGTTTTTAACCCCTGGAGGTGTGCGAGGCCAGGCTGGACGGGCTTTGGATTCCCAAGGAATCCCCGGGATTGTGGGACGTTCCCACGGGTGGGATTTATGGTCCCTTCCCACCTCATCCACCGTGGGATCCTTCTGTGTTTGGGGTTAAACGGCTCAAAACTGATCCCAAATCTCCATCCTTGCCCTGCCAGGACCTTTCCTTAGGATGGGGAGGTCCCAAATGTCCCTCCAGACCCCTCCTGGCACGGGGGAACCCCAAACCCACCCGTGCTGAGCAAACAGAGCCTGGAGAGGGAAGGAGCAGCACTCCCATGGCAGCGAAACAGCCCCAGCACGCAATTATTGCTAAACACGGGGCTTTATCATCCTTCAGAGATAAAAAAAATACAAAAAATACAAAAAAAAAAAAAAAAATAAAAATAAAAAAAAACCCCAACCCGGCAGAACAAGAGAGGAGGAGGCAAAGTGAGCAATCAGGGAATCATTCTCCGCGTAAATTGCCCTCGGGAAAGGAATGTGTCAGAGCAGATTGAGGGATGGTGTTATCCCAGGGGAGGCGAGGAGAGACGGAAACAAATCCAGACAGGGAAGCTGCTGGAAGCTGGGGGAGACCCCGCGGGATCCTGCTCTGCTCCCCCCTCCCCTCCGCGGAGACCCGGCTGCCCTTTATGAGCAATAAAACCCTAAATAGCACCAGGAGGGGGGATAAATGACAAAGAGGAGGTTAATGAGGGGAGAATTAATTGCTGGAGAGCCCCACGGCTCCATAAAGTGCTGCTGGGCTGTTCCCAGGGCTGGGGCTGGATTTGTCACCTCTCACCGAGGTGTGACAGCTCCTGCCCCCTGGCCCTGTGCCCCCATCCTGTCCCAAACGTCCTCCGGGTGTCTGGGAAGTGCAGAAATTCCCTATAAATCACTGATGAATGAACCAGCCCTGAATCCAGCACGTGACCTTTCCAAAAGCTGTTTTTCCCCTTCCCCAGTGCCCGTGGAGGGGATGATTTGGACATGGAGAGGGTGATTTGGGATATGCTGGACACATCCCACGTGGAGGGGATGATTTGGAGACGGAGGGGATCATTTGGGATGTGTCTGACACATCCCACAGGGAGGGGATGATTTGGAGATGGAGGGGATGATTTGGAGATGGAAGGAGTGATTTGGGGTGTGTCAAATGCATCCCACATGGAGGGGATGATTTGGGATATGCTGGACACATCCCACGTGGAAGGGGTGATTTGGAGATGGAGGGGATGATTTGGGATGTGCTGGACACATCCCATGTGGAGGAGATGATTTGGAGATGGAGGGGATGATTTGGGATATGCTGGACACATCCCACGTGAAGGGGATGATTTGGAGATGGAGGGGATGATTTGGGATGTGCTGGACACATCCCGTGTGGAGGGGATGATTTGGAGATGGAGGGGATGATTTGGGATGTCCTGGACGCATCCCACGTGGAGGGGATGATTTGGAGATGGAGGGGATGATGATTTGGGATATGCTGGACACATCCCACGTGGAAGGGGTGATTTGGGATGTGTCTGACACATCCCAGGTGGAGGGGGTGATTTGGGATGTGTCTGATGCATCCCACGTGGAGGGGATGATTTGGAGATGGAGGGGATGATTTGGAGATGGAGGGGATGATTTGGGATGTGCTGGACACATCCCAGGTGGAGAGGATGATTTGGGATGTGTCTGATGCATCCCACGTGGAGGGGATGATTTGGAGATGGAGGGGATGATTTGGAGATGGAGGGGATGATTTGGGATGTGCTGGACACATCCCAGGTGGAGAGGATGATTTGGGATGTGTCTGACGCATCCCCTGCCTGCTCCCAGCCGTTTGCTCTCCCTGCGGCCCTGAGGGATAATCCAGGGGATGGGAGCGTGCCAGGACCATGGAGAGGGAAAAGGTGGAGCTCTGCGGTGAAAGCAGCTCCGGGCAAAAAATAAATTAATTTTCTCCTTTTTTCCCTCTTTTCCTGCTTCTTAACCACCACAGTGCCGGCCTGAGGAGCCGAGGAAGGGATGTGGGGATGGATGATTTGGGCAGGGATGGGAGGGAGGGATGGGATAAATCCCCCCTGGCACTGCTGCCCAAGGTCTCCCGGGATCAGGCTCTGGATCCTTCCTGCCCTTTGGAAGAGGAGGTGCCTTTAAAAAACAATGGAATTTTTCTCCTTGGATGGGGAGAGCTCCAGGAGAGCCAGAGCTGCTGGATTCTGTGAGGTTTGGGTCAGGATCTGAGGTCGGATCCATCATATCCCTGATTTGCACCAGCACAGATTTGGGACCTTCCTCAGGTCGGGTTTTTGAGAGGACCGGGACAATTCCATGGGTGAGTTTTGCTGGAGTGGGATGGGAAGGGGGGATGAGCTCTGCCCAAGGTGGGATGAGCTCTGCTGGATCTGTGGGATGAGCTGTGGGATGAGCTGTGGGATGAGCTGTGGGATGAGCTGGATCTGTGGGGTGAGCTGTGGGATGAGCTGTGGGATGAGCTGTAGGAGCTGGTGGGGCTCCTTGGAAAAATGGGATTGAGCTGGAACCCCTGGAGCAGGGAATGAGGGTCAGAGCCCCGCGGGCTCCGTGCCTGAGGTGCAGGAGCCCCAGTTTCCTGGAAAAGTGGGATTCTGCTGGAATCCCTGGAGCAGGGAATGAGGGTCAGAGCCCCTCGGGTTCCATCCCAGCTCTGTCCCACCTCTCCAGGGGCTCTGGAGCTGGAGCAGAGCCTGGGCTCTGCCAGTGGATATTTAATGATTTCCCCGAGGGCAGCACTCAGGCAAACAGGTTTGTCATTTATTTTCACAGATTTCCTGGAGTATTATTAATTTCCCAGGATAAACTCCATTAGGAGAAGGCATTAATTTCTGGGATATAACTTATTCACAGCTCTGCAGACAGGGATTCCACCGGTTAAGAATTACTCAAATATTGATCTGGACATTTCTAATTAACTTTGCCCATGTGTTAATATGCATACGCCCCCAAATTGATTTTGGACGGCCCAATAATGAGATTTAATACCTGAGGTAACGTATATTTATGTGTTTAATTATTAGATTCATTAGCAATTTTAATAAATGCTCTCAGCTCGGGAGTGAAGCACCGCACTCGACACTTGTTGACTTTCCCTGTCGCTGTCTCAGCAGAGGAAGGAGAGACAAAAGCCTTGCCTGGGAAGCAATTAACACCTTGTGTAATTATTAATACATTCCCCGTGCCTGCAGCGTGGTTGGGTTTGAAACCGAGGCCATCTGTGAGAAACACAAAAATATCTGACGGCTTTCTCGCTCCGGGGGGGAGCAGGGAGTGTGAAATCCGTGTGGGAAGCAGCAGGAGGATGGCACGGAGAGGGACCGGGAGTGATGGAGCTCCGGGGGTAAATCTGGGGGGCTGCAGGAGCTGGATCCCAAATTCCCGTGGTATTTCCAAGGCGGAGAAGGGATGGGATGACCCCAATGTGGGGATGGTGGTCCAGGAGATGCTGCTGGGGTGGCGATGTTCTGCTTCAAATCTTGGCCTTTCCTTCCCAAATATCCAGGTTTTCCTGCAGCATCTGCCTTGGAGTGCCCCTATCCACACCCAGATCCAATCCTGGAACGGTTTGGGTTGGAGAGACCTGAAATTCCATCTCAGGATGGGATCCATTCCATGCCAGCCATCCTGACTCAGGGTGGGATTTTCCATGGGCAGAGACACCTTCCACAGTCCCAGGCTGCTCCCAGCCCCTTCCAACCTGGATTTGAACGTCCCCAAGGATGTGGTATCCCCCAAAAATGGTGGAATTCGGCATTTTGGAGTTCCTCTGGATCCCCCTCTCAGGGTATCCCAGGGCCCTGTTCCAAGCTAGAATTGCTTCCCAAGTGCCTGAACTGGGGCGACCTCTCAGTCTGAACCATTGCCCCGATTTATTTTGGGATCCATTTCTATTTTGCCATCCTGGAGCCACAAATATCCTGCAAAAACCACCCTTCTCCCTCCATCCAGGGAGATTTACGGTGTCATATCCCAAATCCATCACGGCAATGGCCTCATCTTTCCCCCGCCCGATGACTCCAGGCCCGAGATGTGGCCGCTAATAACCTAAAAACCCATTTTTGAAGGGTTTGTGTCCAGCTGCTGCCACCTCATCCCAACATTCCCCCCTCCCTCGCGTGCCCGTGGTGCCTGGGCAGCCTCGCAGCGCTGCCGAGCACTCAGTTATAATTTGGTGCTGGGACCACTGGGAAATTGCCGACAATTTGGATGAAAATGGTTGGAAAATTGCAGTGTTTAGGCCCATTTTGCGGGGCTGTGTGTGTGCAGAAATTGCAGAGGAAACACTGGGAGAGGCCACTTGGAAGCAGGCACCGGAATCCTGCGGGTGCCGGGATGTCCCCCAGGCGTTCTGGATTTGTAAATAAATGTGTAAATCCAAGCAAAGAAATTGTCCCTGAGGGAAGCAGAGGACAGGGAAAAACTGGGAAAAGGGGACGGGAGAGGGAGCCCTGGGAGGCTGAGTCTGATCCCACAAAATTCCCAGATAAAGCTCAGCTTGGGCAGGGCCGTGGCTGTGCCCAATATTTGGACCTGATCCGGAGTCTTTTTGGGAATAAAACATCCCAGGGGTTGTTTTCGTGTTTGCTCAATGACAGTCTGCACATTTCTCCCAGGAACTGATCCCAAATTTTGCCTGTTGGGATTGTTGATGCACCTCAGGTAGAGCAAGTGAATTTTGGGCTTTTTCCTACTCATTTTTAATGGTTCCGTGATTCCCTGAAAGATCTTTCCCAATGCAAACAATTCCATGATTCTCTGAAAAGACTTTTCCAACCCAAACATTTCCATGATTTCATGGAAAGTCTTTTATCCCAACTATTCCACGGCTCTATGAAAGGTCTTTCATCCCAACGATTCCATGATTCTCTGAAAGGTCCTCCCAAACAATTCCCTAACTCTGTGATGTCATCACTGCATGAAGAAACCGGAAGGGAAATCCAGATTTATGCAAAGCTGCCACCCACCTTTTCCCAAATCCCATCTTTCCCCTTTTCCCAGATCCCTCTTTCCCTTTTCCCAAGCCCATGAGTCCATGGTGGTTTTCGTTCCATCCCAAAACCTTGGCAAAGCCCCAAGAAGTGGAGCAGGAATGTGGGGAAGAGTTCCAACCGCTGACGGAAATAGAGGAATTCTCCCAGCCCGGTTTCCATGACCGGAATGCGCTGCTAATTAACAAACAGCAGCCGGGCCCTCATTTACATAAATCTGCATTGTCAGCCTGGGAGGTAAACAATGGCAGCAGGAGGCGGAGTCGCTCCTCATTCAGGGGGAATTACAGAAATTGGAGTTTGGAATTTTTTCCCAAATTTCTCCTTCTGACCCCAAGCCCAGCGATCGACTGCTAGGCCTCGGCACAATCCACGGCCCAAAGGAACCTTTTCCTGCTGTGTTCCTCACCAAGGAGCACGTGGGGACTGGGAATAATCCAAATTCGGGATTTTAAAGGGTGGTGTAAACATGGGGATTCATTATAATCCTTAATTGCAGCTAATTGGGAATGTCGAGGGTGGTGAACGCTGGGAGATGGAGCTGGTGCCATCCATTGGATGTTCCGAGGGTAATTAAATACTCCAGAGTTAATTAATCACTTGGAGCTTCCTCCTATTCCCTGTTGAGAATGGGAATGATCCTGGTGGGAATGAACCAGGACCCTCCCGGGGAGGGGGGATTAAGGCACTGGGTTTGGAGTCCCCATCCCTGGAGGTGTCCAAGGAATCCCTGGAGGTGTCCAAGGAATCCCTGGGGGTGTCCAAGGAATCCCTGGAGGTGTCCAAGGAATTCCTGGGGGTGTCCAAGGAATCCCTGGAGGTGTCCAAGGAATCCCTGGGGGTGCCCAAGGAATTCTTGGAGGTGCCCAAGGAATCCCTGGAGATGTCCAAGGAATCCCTGGAGATGTCCAAGGAATCCCTGGAGATGTCCAAGGAACTCCTGGAGGTGTCCAAGGAATTCCTGGGGGTGTCTGAGGAATCCCTGGAGGTGTCCAAGGAATTCCCGGAGATGTCCAAGGAACTCCTGGAGGTGTGCAAGGACACTCTGAGCTCTGGGCTGGGGACAAGATGGGGATCACAGCCTGGACTCGGTGGCCTGGGAGGGCTTTTCCAACCTCAGGGATTCTGGGATCCCGCCCCACATCTGATTTAATTTGGTCTCAACCATGCCCTGCAGGGAACATCCCATTGTGGAGCTTTCCATGGGGAAAACGATGGCCGTTGTCCACTTGCAGTCAGCCAGATCACAGCGGGCCGTGGGATAATGATGGATCAGCACCAGCATTCCCACAAATGTTTTATGGGATCGATTCCTGAGCCCAGACAGAGCTGGGCTGGGCTCAGGGTTTGCATCTCCAGGAGTCCCAGGGAGCCATAAATCAGCCCCAAATCCTCGTGTCCGACCTCCCGCCACCCGCTGACCTTTCCCTGTCCCCGGTGAAGGTTTGGAGCACAAAGTGTAAAATTGAAAAGTCGGAAGGTTTTTTGCTGAATCGGAAGGAAAACGGGCAGCGACTCCCTGGGAGGTTTCCAGGAGATGTGTGGAATGTTACACTCCTGTCCTCGGGAAAGCTTTTTGATCCCGGCTTGGCCTCAGCCATGGAGGAGCTTCCAGGAGATGAGGAGTCAGAGGAATCAGCTCCAGACAACCACTCCAAGGTCTCTACCAGGTCAGGATTTTCCAGGAGCTCTTTTTCAGCTCCACAGTCATTATTTAGATTTTCCGGTGCTGGTTTTTTCCTGTGCAGACTCCAGGCTTTTTTAAACTTTTTTTCCCCCCAAGAACCTTCCCATTACTGTGGATATTTCCCCCTTAATACTGCAAGGATTAAACAGAAATAATTCTCCTTTTGTGCTTCCTCCCTGCCTGGATGCTGACCTGCCCAGGCACGGTGCTGAGCTCAGCTGTGGCTCTTTTCCAGGCCAGGAAAAGGGAATCAATCCCATCTCTCCATCCTTCCATCGACACCCCTTCATCCCTGCCCCAGGACGGAGCTGGCAGTGGGAAATCAGGAATTATTTGCCCCAGGATCCACATTAAACAGGTGGGACCTGCCTGGATCCAGGGATTCATTTCAGGCTGGGAGCCCCAGGGCCTGGCAGTGTTGCAGAGGTTGAATTTCTTTGTGTTCTCAGGGATTTTGTGGCAATTCTGGGATAAATGGACCCAAACGAAGCCAAGCTGTGCGAAAGTTCTTGAAAGTCCGGAGGGAATTTGCCTCTGTGGGATGAGCTGGTGGCCTCATCCCCTGGGAAATCTGTTGCCAAGGGAATGGAGGGAATCTCCGGTGAGTTCGCATCCCAAAGAGTTAACGAGGAGAGCGATTAAAAGGCGTGAATCACATCTTCCTCGAAATCCTTGAAGGACTTCCAAAGGGAAGGAGGGAAGCGCTGGATGGGCTCTGATCCCCCTCCTTCCCCCGGCGAGGATTTGTGATGTGCGGGAGGCAGATGAGAGAATTCCTGCTCAGCAAAGAGCAGGGAAGGGAGATTAAATCAGCCTGCTCTGCCCCGCTCCCAGCGCTCCGGAGACGCTGGAATATTGATTTAAAGGAGAAGGAGGGGGAGGGAATGGCAAGAGGGGGATACGTGGAATTAAAATGTTCATTAGCTTCCAGTGCAAGTGGGGACCTTGTTACAGCTGGGTAAAAGATTCCCTGTTTTCCCCTGGGAAAGGCTGGGAAGGGCATGGAGAGCTGGGAGTCAGGAGCATCTATCCCTAAATCCATCGGAATCTGGCTTTTCCAGGACTATTTCAGCCCAAGCTGCTGGAGCTGCTGGGGTGGAACTGTGGAGTTGCTGCTGCCTCTGCGAGGTTTGGGATGCTCCGGGTGTTTTTTTTGGAGCAGAAGGAATGTTGGGGTGGTCAGAAGGAGGTCAGCGAACTCTCAGCTGCTCGTTGGATCCATATTCCCAATTTCCCATGGCGATTCCTCAGTTTGCCCTGGAACAAAACCACTCCCTGAGCAAATTCCATCACTGGATCCATATTCCCATTTTTCCCTTGTGATTCTTCAGCTTTGTCCTGGAACAAAAGCAAATTCCCACATCCCTGGGCTTGGACTTGGAGTTCATCTCCCCTGCAACCTTTTCCCAGAGTAACCAGGCTGGAAAAACGTCTCACATGGAAATCCTTATGGAATGGGAGAATGGAAAATGTTGAGTGGGTGGATTCTGGGGGGGAAAAAAGGGGCTTATTCTTGGTGCCAGTTAATGAAATTAGAAAATGGAGATGAGCCGGGCTGATATCGTACAGGGAAAGATAAAATCTGTTGGGAAAAAAAAAACCCAACAAAGCCCACAATGCTGCAGCTCCTTGGAAATGTCAAAATATTGCATTTCCCGGGATGATAAAGATGGAAGAAATAGCTGGGTTTCACTTTCAAGTGCCACATCATCGCTCTTCGCCTCTATAATTTTTATTAAAATGGGAATGTGCCAGGAAGTCGTTCCGGAGCCGTTACGGTGCTGGCAGAGGGAATGGAAGGTTTATCCTGGGAAAGAGTGTGGGAACCAACCCTGCCCCTAAGGGGTAATGCCACCCTGTCCCCCTCTGGGACCTCTGTGGGGTTTTGGGGGCATATCCATGGGTTTTTCCAGTGTACATCCATTTTCCAGTGTCTATCCATGTATTTTTCCAGTCTATATCCATTCATTTTTCCTCTCTATATCCACTTTTCCAGTGTGTATGGGTTTTGCCAGTGTATATCCATTTTTCCAGTGGTACCCATGTATTTTTCCAGTCTATATCCATTTTCCCAGCACTTACCCAGTGTGTTCTCCCAGTTTACATCCACTTTTCCAGTGTATATCCACATATTTCCCCAGTGTATATCCATTTTTCCAATGTATATCCATTTTCCCAGCATATATCCATGTGTTTTCCCGGTCTACATCCATTTTCCAGTACATATCCATGTATTTTTCCAGTCTATATCCATCTTCCCAGTGTGCATCTCTGTGCTTTTTTCCCCAGTGTATATCCATTTTTTGAGCATATATCCATGGGTTTTCCCAGTCTAATATCAATTTTTCCAGTGTATATCCAGTTTTCCAGTGTGTATCCATTTTCCCAGCACATACCCATGTTTTCCTGGTCTAATATCCATTTTTTACAATGTATATACATTTTTCCAATGTATATTGATTTCCCAGCAGGTATCCCTGTGTTTTTCCCAGTCTATATCCACTTTTCCATGTTTCCAGTGCTCCCAGCACTCCTCCAGTCCCCCTCTCTGTGCCTTTAACCCAAATTCCCTCCTCCCCTGAGTGATCCCACCCCGTTCCTCATGGAATCCTGGAATGGTTTGGGTTGGAAGGGATTTAAAGTTCATTTTGTTCCCACCCTTGGGACACCTCCCACAATCCCAGGTTATCCCAAGATGGCCTTGGACACTTCCAGGGATCCAGGGGCAGCCACAGCTCCTCTGGGAATTCCATCCCAGCCCATCCCAGCCCATCCCTGCCCTCACAGCCAGGAATTCCTTCCCAAAATCCCATCTAAATTTCCACTTTTCCAGTGGGAGCCATTCCCTGTGTCCTGTCCCTCCATCCCTTGTCCCCAGCCCCTCTCCAGCTCTCCTGGAGCCCCTTCAGGCCCTGCAAGGGGCTCTGAGCTCTCCCTGGATCCTTCTCCTCTCCAGGGGAACATTCCCAGCTCTCCCAGCCTGGCTGCAGAGGGATGGGATGGGATGGGATGGGATGGGATGGGATGGGATGGGATGGGATGGGATGGGACGGGATGGGATGGAACTGGGTGGAAATCCCTCTCCAAGCCAACAGAGGGAGGATGGAATGAGATGGACGCCCCATTCCCAGTCCAATCTCCCCTTTCAATGATGGAAAAAGCCTCAGATGGAGGAACCTGGAGGTTCTGTTGGTGACAGGAAGGGACAACTCTGAGCTCCCAAAGTGCTGTGGCAACCTCAGCTTTTACACTGAGCAGCCCTTCAGAATCAGGCAGATGTTTCCAAGAGATTTTTGGAAGCCTGGAGGGATTTTTTTATCTCTTTTTTTTTAATTCCAAGCGTTGTCATAAAAGCTTTAGGAAGCAGAGGGTGAAACGGCGACATTTTAACTCCTCTCTTTAGTTCCTAAATAAAAGTCTTTAAACGAGATAGTTTTGGAATAAACTTCCTGATGTGCATTAAAGGAACAGCTGGAGAAGGGACAGCAGGAATATCAAGTTATTAACTCCTGTTTATCTTGGGAATTTGGGGATTTATTGGCTGCGAAGGGAAAAATTTTCTCTCTGCCCTGCCACAGACCCATCCTGAGCTTCCACCTGGGATGAGCTCCGGAGCTCCTTGGACCCAGCCGACCCCGGGAACGTCCTCACTCCCATCCCAAAACCCCTCGGGAGGAAAGGATTCCACTGATTTCTCCAAGGGCTGACTTTCTTAAAGCAGCAAAAGCCAAAATAAACCTCCCCCAGCTAAGAAATTCCAGTATTTTTATCCCTGCTTCCCTCTAATGATGCTCTTCTCCTGATCCCGGGGTGGTGGAGCAGCGCCAAGCCCCGGATCTGGGGAATATCAAACATTCAGGAGCAGATAACGAGGGGAGAAGGGAAAGGAAGCTTTTCCCAGGGGAGAGGAGCAGACTTGGATGGAAAATAAAAATCCCAGAGGGGCTCTGTAACTCCTTCCAGGCCTTCCTCTCTCCCAGAAAATCCTAGGGAATGCTGGATGGATTTTTGTGGGGAACTGGGGGCCCTTTGCCTTCCCTGAGCCCTGCCTGGGATCTCTGCCTTCTCCAGCAGGATCGTGCAGTCCTCAGCCTTTGGAATAAAGCAATTATTCCTGAGGTGAGTTTAATTATCCCTCGGTGCTGCTAATTCAGTGTTTGGGAAGGCAGGAAGCGGCTCCAGGGCTTTGGAATTACACCGAGCGTTGTCACCGCTCCCGTGAATAAAAAGCAATTAAAGTTCCCGATCCTGCTGATCCATCCCTGCCTCCTGCCTCTTTTTCTGTGGAATTCCGAGCCTTTAAAGGCACTAATTCCACTCTTTTCAGGGTTGTAGAGGAGCTGAGGTGGGATGAGCCCTCCCTGACCCCTTTGATATCAGCACAGCTCAAAATCTGGCGTTTTATGAGGTTTCCCCATCTCATCCAGTGGCGGGAACAGGAACCAGCCCTGATCAGGCCCGGAATGAAAAATAAATGAGCAGGAATTAAAAATAAACCAGGAGAAATTAAAAATACATCTCCAAGCTGCAAAATCAACCAGGTGAGGAAGGGCAGGGCCAGGCTGGGAGCATCCCAGGGATGCAGAGCCTGTGGAAGCACTGGGAGCTCTCCCGCCGGTGAATTTTTCATCAAAGGTGGCAGAAATGCTGCCCGGGGTTTTATCTTTATCTTTTATCTCTGCTGGAACGCCTGGAGCCAGAAGGATCCTCTGGAAGGATCCCTCCACCTGGCCTGGATGTTTTATACATCTGGAGAAAGGCAGAGCGCAGGTGGGACGAGCCAGGAAGGATCCCACTGGTTGGGAATATCCCAGATCTCTTCTGTGTTCTCTGCTCCTCCTTCTCCCCCTTGGAACCATTTCCACCTTTTTCCTCTTGTTTGGGACCCACAGAAGCCCAGGGAGCAGCAGGGAATGAGATGTGGGAAATCTGGGCTTTGGAAGCCACATCTCCTTTTATATTTCAGGCTGGGAGCATTTTTAATTTCAGGCATTCCGAAGTTTGCTGTGGAATTTCCCCTTGTATTTCCATGGGTGTTTCCTGCAGGGACCAGCCCCACCTTGGAGAGAAAATCCATGGATACCTAAAGGAGTCCTGAGGCCCTTGGTGGCCTCCTGAGCATCCCTTGCTCAGGCCTTGGATTTCCAGTGGGAATCCTTGGAAAAGCCAAGGCTGAGGGACACTCAGCTCCCAAACCCTCCTAAATACCCCCAAACCACTCCCATTTATTCCTCCAAAAAACCCTTTCCCCCTAAAATCCCAACCCATGAGTATCTCTTGCTCACACCTTGGATTCCCGATGGGAATCCTTGGAAGATGTGAGGCTGGAGAAGAGGGACTCTCCACTCCCAATCCTTCCTGAACACACCCCAATCCTTCCCATTTATTCCCCCAAAGTATCCCTTTTCCCCCCAAAACCCCAACCCCTCATCATCCCTTGCTCAGGGCCTGGATTCCCAGTGGGAATCCTTGGAAAACCCAAAGCTGGAGCAGAGAGGGACGCTCAGCTCCCAAACCCTCCTAACGACCCCCAACCCTTCCCACTGATTCCCCAAAAATCCCTTTTCCCCCAAAATCCCATCCTCGAGCAGATGGAGGCGTTTTGAGCTCCCTCCTCACAGCCCCTCCAGCCGAGTGGGACCGGGAAGAGCATTCCCAGGTCTGTTTTTCCCTTGAAAAGCAGGGATATCATTCCCGAGGAGGCGGACGCGGCGCGGGGAGGGAGCGGAGCACAAAGGGCTGTCACTCGACCGCAGCAGAACGGGGCCAGCAGCGGTGGCAGCTGAATTTCCTAAGCAACAAAGCTCCCGTTTTCATGCAAATATCCCCGAGAAATGAAATCCCGGCGAAGAGAAAGGCAGATCATGTGTTATATAAGCAGAATTATCTCGGCACAGACGGATTCTTCCAAGGGTTTGGGGTTTATCCGTGTTTTTTTATATTTATTTTGGAGCCCTCAGCGCCTCGACTGGGGCCGGGGAGGGGAGGCAGAGCAGGAGTTTTATCACCCACAAAGCCCCTCTGGATTGAATGGTGAACGCGGATAAAACTCGGGAAAAGATTCCGTGCCTCGATAGCGCGGCCTCGCTTCCCGCAGGATTCCGGAGCGCTCGGTAAACATCCATTAATGAGGCCTCGGAGGAACTCCTGACCCTGCGTTTTTGGAGAGGAAGGCTCCGAACCAGCGGGAAGGCAAACGGGATTGGGATGCGCCTGGAGCTGAACCCGGCTCCTCTCCCCCCTCAGCCTCTCCGTCCCTGCAGAGACAGCCAGGAAAAGCAGGAATTTTTACCTGGAGCTTGTCAGGATGCTCCGACGCTGCTGCCCTGTGGGATAATTCCAGCTCTGGGAAAAGTGGGGCCCATCCATTTCCCATGGAGATGGATCCATCCCAGCAGCTCCCAGCTCCTTCTCCCTTCCAGTTCCCATTTTCTTGAAGATTTTTATGCATTTTTGGGGAGTTTTGCAACAAAAACAGCCCCATTTGTCTGGACTGGGGCAGAGCAAACTGAGCAGGATTTACCATGGAATAGTGGAGGGAATAGCCAGAAAAACCAGGAATGCCAGGTGGATGAAGAGAAATCGTGGAAAATGAGAGGGGACACAGGGGCTGGGAGCCCTCATTTAATGAAATAAATCATGGAATCGTGGAATGGTTTGGGTTTCAGGGACATTAAATCCCATCCTTTCCACTGGAATGGACACTTTTCCATGATTCCAGGCCATTCCAAGCCCCATCCAGCTTGGAATGTTGGCACATGCGCACCCATAGTTGTCCATGTGTGCTTATGTGGGCACAGAATTACAATTAATTAAACCCTGGATGAATCTGAGCTAAGAGAATTCCCACAACTTCCCAAATCCCTCATTATCAATCCCGGGTTTCACTCCCCTGGTTTCCCCCGGGAATGCTCAGCGCCTTAATTCCCACTCCCACAATTCCCATTCCCAGCACATCACACGGAGATGATTTCCCCGGCAAACTCGGCTGAGTTCGAACTCCAGAGCTCCCAAATCCCTCTAAAATCAGAATTTTCAACCCAAGGATGGCAAAAATTTCTGTGGCCTTGTAGGGGCTTGGGACATCCTGGGATCACTCTTGTGTCCCTCCTGGCTCTTCCTGGCACCCTGTGCTCATGGAACTCATTCCCACCCAAGCAGGGCTGGAATTTGAGCAGATCCCACCAGATTTGGGATTTAAAGCTGATTCTTGGTAACTGGCGACCCTGTGGATCCTGGCACTGGGTACAACAACCCTCAACATCCCAGGAAGAACATCCTGGGAATAGGATTCAGGATCATCCACAGGCTTTTCCCCTCATTCCCACCAGGAGACACATCCCGTTGATCCCAGGAGAAGCCGCGTTCCCAGAGCGGGGGTGTCACCGTGAAACCCCTCAAATTTTGATTTCAAAGAAGGGCCGGCGCAAATATCTGAAATTTCTCCGCGTTCTCGCTGCAAAACCGCTCCGGGCTGGAAAATAGGCCAATTTCCACCTTATCTGCTGCCTCCAGCTGGGATGTGAAAAGCTCCGAGGAAAAAAAGCCCATCTCGGCTTTATCTCCTCAGCGCAAAGTTTAATTATCCGCGGCTGTTCCGCCGCATTGTGGCCGTGCCCGCGCGGGGCCGGCGGCGGTGACAGGGGCTGGGACAACCGCAGATGGCACCACCCAGGCGGCAATACCTGGCTTTTAGAGCTGGAATAGGTCAGGAATATTGGAATATTCTCCTTTCTTTTGCTTTTTTTGTGGTTTGTTTCTTTTTTTTTTTTTTTTTTTATATCTCCCGTCTGTGCAGAGGAGCTGGAATTTCTCAGCTCTCGCTCGTTCCGTGCCCACGTGCGCGGGACCTGTGTGGGATCCGTGAGGAGCCGCGGTGTCCATCAATTATTTATAGCAGGAACGGCTTCGTTTTGCTCCTCGTTTATTCCCCATTAGCTCCGCGGTAAATACAGGAAAAAAAAAGGGGATGGAGGCACTGAGGAACTCCAGGAATAAATCCGCTGAGGAGGGGGCAAATGTTAGGGAATGTGGAAGGGCTGGGAGTTGCAGGGAATAAAAAGCTTTAATCTAAGAAGGGTTTAAATACTCTTCTAAATGTCAGCTCCTTAATAGCTTGTCCTGAGTCCCGGCCTGCTGGGAAATGGAAATGATGGACAGATCCCGCTCCCATTCCCATCGGGAGCTTTCCCCCTTTTCAGTCTCCTCTCCCTGATTGTTCTAATTGGGCTTAATTCATCAATTTCTGTTTGGGTGAGGGGTTATTTTTTTATTTTTTAATTTTTTTTTACTTCCTCCTCCAACCTTCCCCTCTTCCTCTCATTTCCCTTCGGGATTCAGCCAGAAATTAAATTCTTGGGAAGATCTGGGGAGCAGCAGGGGAAGACTTTTTTTTATTTTAATATCCCCCCCACCCCCCAATCCGGTGTGGGGACTTGGGATCTTGTATTAACGGAATATTTAATGCAAAATGAGGGGGGAGAAAGGAGGAATTTTGCTCATGGATTCAATTCCAAACCCCTCCCAGAGAAACGAGGGCAATACTGGAGCCTGGGAGAGCTGTCTGGGCCTCCCAGGGTGGGGGTGAAAGGGCCAGAAATTCCATTAAACAAGCAAGGAAAAGCCAAGCTGGTGCCCTGGGTTAGGAGGGGGTGCTCGGATGGATGCGACATGCCCAGGATTTATCCCACTGAGCAGCAATTCGGGATTCCCAGCCCTTGGGATCCAGCTGTGTCAGTTTATTTCCCTTTTTTTCCATCTGCAGGCTGGAATTCCCTCCCTGGCTCTGAGGCAGGTTTTTTTATTGTTTGTGTTTATTTATCAAGGACACCGAGGTTTAGGGGAAAAAAATCCAAAATCCACAAAAGTTGAAAGGCGGAGAGATCAAGATCCATCATTTTAGGAGAAAACCAACAGTGACTGCAGCGATTCCCGGGAGGATCGGAGCTGTCACCGCTGTCACTTCCTGCTAAACAGCCCTCAAAGAGCATTTACATGGAAAACACATTTACATGGAAAAGCCATCGCCTCTCCCAGCAGGGGAATCCTGCTGGCAAACAGAATTCCAGAATGGAATAGGCTGGGAGGGATCTTCAAATCATCTCATCCCACCCCATGGGCAGGGTTCCACAATCCCGGGGGATCCCAACCTGGCCTTGGGCACTTCCAGGGATCCAGGAGCAGCCACAGCTTCTCTGGGAATTCCATCCCAGCCCTTCCCCACCGTCCCAGACAGGAATTCCTTCCCAATATCCCATCCAGCCCTGCCCTCTGGCAGTGGGAGCCATTCCCTGTGTCCTGTCCCTCCATCCCTTGTCCCCAGCCCCTCTCCAGCTCTCCTGGAGCCCCTTCAGGCCCTGCAAGGGGCTCTGAGCTCTCCCTGGATCCTTCTCCTCTCCAGGGGAACATTCCCAGCTCTCCCAGCCTGGCTCCAGAGCAGAGCTGCTCCATCCCTCCAATCCCTCAATCCAACATCTCCAGATCCTTCCTGGGATGGGATCCTGGAGCTGGAGCAGCACAATCCAAAGAGAATTTTGGGGCCAGTCCAGCCTTTTCCAAGGGAACAGGATCTGTTCCTTCCAGCCTTTCCCAGGGGTGAGAGCTGCTGGAGCTGAGGCTGAGCCCATTCTCCCATCCCCGCCAGCCCCAGCCAGGGCTTGGCATCCTCTGGGAAGAGCCAATTCTCCTTTCCCTGATCCCACAAACCGGGAACATGGCTCTGACTGTCCGTTGACATGTCCTGCTCCTAATCCCCAAGGCAGATCCTGTGCCTTCGGAAAAGGGGTTTGGATCCTTGTCTGGGGAATCAGGAGATGAGAAACGGTGCAGAGGCTGGGAGGGGTGGAAATTCCATCATTAACAACCACGACATCGGATTTTCCAAACCGACACTCATCCCTGTTCCCAACAGTTCCAGCTCCGCAGCCCCGACGAGGCTCTCAGTAGCTCCAGACCGTGCTGGATTTTAATCTCCCTGAAATCCATTTCCAACCATTCTTTGGGATCCTCTTCCAGGCCCTGTGGCTCTGGTTTGGGATGTTTGAGTTCCTGGCCTCAGAGTGAAACTCTGGGGCTTTTATCAAATGAAATCGCATCTTCATAGGGTTAAATGTATTTATTTTATATAAATATGGGGTGGAGAAAACTCAGCTTAATTCCTTGGAGGGAAAACTCTGCCAGGTGAGGGAATTTGGAACACCTGGATCAGCTTTGGTGGATTTTAAAGCAGAAGGAGCAGTGCCCGGTCTGGATGTCTGGAAAATGAAGCCAACCAAGCTCTGGTTGAAATAAAACCTGACCTGGTCATTAATCCTGGGATCCATTTCCAAAGGTCAGGTGTTGATTTAAAAACAGCCTTGCTCCTTCCCCGGGCAGCTGGGGATTCCTGGGGGAATTTCCATGGCCATCATTAGGTAAAATGTCAGGTTCAGCCTGGGAAGCAGCAACTTCTGCCCTTAAAAATGACAAATCTGGGCAATTTCGACCAATTCTGCTCTGAAACCCAACCTGTTCCAACTCCAGGCACTGCAGCTCTTTGTCCCTCCCGGTTCCATGGAGGGAAAGGATGGGAAAAGTGGAAAGACAGGAAAATTCTGTCAGTGACAGAGCGGGGACAGCCCAGCCACAAAGAGGGGACAGAACACCCCTCAAACCCTGCTGGAGGGAGGAGCCGGGATGAGCCCAGGGACACAAGGAGGGGGCTCAGCTCCCTGGGCTGGGATTAAAATCCAGCTTTTCCCAGTTTAGGCAGGGTTTTGTTGCTCCAGGCACTGGGTGCTCCCAGATTTTTTCTGTATGCTGAGGAAAATAAATAATGAAGCGTTGGATTGGGTGTCTTGGACCCAATTAGGGATAAAACCAGCTCCTCACACATGAGATCTGCTCCCAGACAATTCCAAACCCTCCTTTTTCTCCGGAAATAATTTAGGAATCATTTAGAAGGATAAATTGGGCACTAATCCCATCAGGGAGGGAGGCTCAGGCACATCCCACAGCCAGGGAGGGATTTGGGAGATAAAATGAGGAGATTCCAGCCCCACCCCGTCCCTTCCCGGTGATCCAGGGAGAAGTTTCCATCTGGCCAATGAATCCCGTGTCATTCCAGAGCACACAAATTATCCCAAATGGCTCTGGAGGAGTCAGGCTGGCAGATGTTGCAGAGCATTTCAGAGGCGCTGCAGGGGGGACGTGCGGGAAGCTCTTCCCCAGTGGAGACGCTCGGAAAACTGGGAAAAATCCCTGGGAACATGGCCAGGTCAGAGGGTCTGACTGGGTAAATCAGCAAAATTCCAGGGCCAAATCCCAATCCAGGAAAACGAGGGGAGACTCGGTACCGAGCAAGCTGCTTGGGTTCATTCCGACTTTGGAAAAGACCCAGGATGAGCCATGGAATCATGGAATGATTTGGGTGGGAAGGACCTTAAAATTCATCTCATTCCACACCCTGCTATGGACATGGACATCTCCCGCTATCCCAGGTTGCTCCAAGCCATTCCTTGGTTAAATCCAACCTGAAAACCATCCCAAGAAATTTCCTGGATTTGTGGAGGATTCGTAACTGTATCCCACCTGGAATATTTTCATCCCGAATTTTCTTTGGACCAAAAACCTGCTGTTAAATCCCAAAAAACTTAAAGTTCATCCTGTTCCACCCCATTTCTCGGACAGGGACACCTCCCACTGTCCCAGGTTGCTCCAAACCCTTCCTTGGTAAAATCCAACGTCAAAATCATCCCAAGAGATTTCCTGGATCTGTGGAGGATGCGTAACTTCATCCCAACAAAAGCATGGAAAAGCTGAAATCTGATGGATGAGGGACTCTGTCCCGTTGGAATCAATAAATCCCTGTTTTCCGCCCTTCTTTTGGCACACCAAGATGTTCCCACTCCACATTTGGCACCAGATTTCCTTTCTCCTGGAGAAAATCCCATAATTTCCATGCATTTAATCACAGAAACTCTTCCCTGATTAACGCTCCGGGCCCTTGGGGAAGGAGGGAGTGAAAAAGAGAAGGAAAACAACAAGGAATTGGAGCTGAGCTCTCTCCAGCAGCCAAACAAATAAAGGATGATGGATAACGAAAGGGAGGAGAGGGAATTGGGCTCTTCCCTTCTCCAGCAGTCCCACCAAATCCCATCCCTCAGTTCCCTGGTAATTCCCAGCCTCTGGCAGGGGGTTTCCCGATATTAATTAACTTTATTTATCGCTGCTGGCAGAGTGACTCCGGCAGTAAATCAAGCAATTAAAGCCTCAGGATTGCCCTGGGAAAAGGATCCAGGTGCCAGGAAGGATTTGCTTTCTGCTTCATGTTTAATTCACACTCTCCGCTGCTTCTGTCCGTATTGGAGGAGTTTGGCAGCAAAGAAATGCCAAGGAAAAGTTGAAAAGGCTCCCCAAAATCTCCCTCGGCCTTGGCATTCCCAGCTTGGCCAAAGAAAAGGATTCACAGCTCCAGGGTGAGGCTTGGAGAGGGTGAAACTTCTCAGCTTCTCCTGCTGGCGAAGCAAAAAGCTGAAAAAGTTCTAAAAAATATTAAGGAATGAAATTAAATCTGATGAAATTTATGAATTATGAAATCTGTGAATGATAATTTTCTTTTTCTTTCGAAAATTTATTCTTTAGGGATTATGTTTTTGCTTGGAAATTCTAAACTGGAAGTGGAATTGTTTAAAATAAGAAAGAAAAATGGGAAAATGGAAGAAGAAACCACGAACGGTTAAAGCTGCTCCTGCCTGTGCTCGGTCCCAATTCTTTCCAAAAACATGGAATCACCGAGGCTGGAAAAGACCCCCGGGATCATCGAATCCAGCAGAGCTGTTCCTTTCTGGGGGTGACAGGGACACCCCGGGGGCTCCGGAGCTGGGGGAGGATCCAGAGCTCGCCTGGGGAGGCTTTGGCTGCTCCCAGGGATTGTTGGCAGCGGGTCTGGATTTAATTGAATGTGGTGAGAAGAAAACACCAGGAAAAAACGAGGGGAAAAGCCCGAGTGGGATCCGAGGGAGACTCTTGGCTCCTCGCAGCGCTCACACTTCGCTGCTAATTACATGGAAAAAGCAGCAATCCCTGGGGGAAGTGGCGAGGGAGCGACTCCAAACCCTCAGCGAGAGTGGGAAACGTTCCCTGCTTTCAGGATTGTTCTTTTTTCTTCATTTTGACTTCTTTTTTCTTCATTTTAACTTCTTTTTTCTTCATTTTAACTTTTTTTTTTTTCATTTTAACTTTTTTTTATTATTATTATTTGTTTTCCGCGATTCCTGTGGCCTGGAAGCTCCATCACATTTTGCTTGGAGCGTGGCCGGGATGAGGAGATGCTGGAAAAAACGGGGATCAGGGAGGACCTTGTGGCTCTCCACGAGTCCCTGACAGGAACAGTCAGGCTCAGCTCCCAGGGGAATTCCTCCCAATCCGAGCATTCCTTCCAAGCTTCCCGAGCATCCCAAATAAATTCCAGCCCCCTGAGCAGTCCGGGCTCTCCCCTGGAGGTGTTCCCGAGGCTCCCATCAGGAGGTTGGAAATGCAGCGTTTCCAAGGATGTTTCCATGGGAAAGCCTTAACCAAAAAAAAAGAAATGTGGGGGAAAAAAGCGGAACAAAAACCTGGTGTGAAAATGAAAGATATTGTGGGAAGAGGTAAAATCTCTGTGCCCAGCAGAATTCCCGGAGGGTGTTGGCTCCCCGGGAAGTGGCTTTTCCAAGGGGCTGGGAATGTGGTTTGAGTTCCTCTGCGCTTTTCCCTCGTTAAAAATCGATAATTGGGCACCGCCGGGTGATAATTGGCTGATGCTTGCCCCTGTTTCTTTCCGTGCTTTGGGAAGGGCGGTTGGCACTGTTGGTGTCTCCGGGGCGAATTCCCAGATTTTGGGGCAGGCAAAGGAACAAAATAGGGAAGACTATCCCAAAAGTTGGGGTATCCCAAAGGTTCTGCAGGCAGGACTAGAGGCAGTGGAGAATTTGGGATCCGCCTGCTCCCTGGATCTGATCCTGATCCCAAAATCAAGGGAGGGAGAAGGGAAGGGGTGATTTTTGTAAAGCCGAGCTTGGCCGAGCTGCTGAAACCCAACCCGGGAGATTTTAGCTGGAAACCAGGAAGATCCATGTCAGGGAGAGCTTTTCCTCCTGATTTATTTGCTGCTGGAATTCCTGACGAATCCGAGCCTGCCCAGCAATTAAATTACATTTAATTGGATTAGATCAGAGCTGAGGGGAGCTTCCCTTTCCCTCCACAATGGCAGGGAAAGAAAAATGAAACATTTCAAGGAAAAAACACAATTTGGGTTTGAAAAAGGGGGGGAAAAAAACCCAGGCGAATTTATCCGGATGAAGAAAGGGAAATGTAATGAATTCCCATCAAGCAGGAAGCCTGCAGAGAGAATCCAAAGTTGGGGGATTCATCGAGGCCATAATTGCCCCGTGTATATTGATTTTCCAGAGATAACAAAACAAATGTTTGCGCAGATTGGGCTCCGCTTATTCCATTTATTTCCCCTTGGAGTTGATGTTTCTCTCTTAGAAAAAAAAAAAACAAACAAAGAAAAAGAAACCCGCAACAAAACAAACAGAAAAGAAAAAAACCCAAAAATGCTCTTAAATTCATTTTTCCGAGCTGGTTATTAAATTATTGCTGGATCCCACTGGCTTCATCTCCCTGCAAATTGGTTTGTTTGGAAGGAGCTTCCACTTTGCAGCCGTTTATGAAGCAGCTTTTTATTTTTCCTCTCTTAATTGTTGGTGTTAAAGGAGCAGGATCTGGCTCTGCCTGGTGGAATTTCAGAATCATGGAAAGGTTTGGGTTGGGTGGGATTTAAATCTCATCCAGTTCCAACCCCGACACCTTCCACGAGACTGGATGGATCCAACCTGGCCTTGGGCACTTCCAGGGATCCAGGAGCAGCCACAGCTTCTCTGGGAATTCCATCCCAGCCCTTCCCCACCCTCCCAGACAGGAATTCCTTCCCAGTATCCCATCCAGCCCTGCCCTCTGGCAGTGGGAGCCATTCCCTGTGTCCTGTCCCTCCATCCCTTGTCCCCAGCCCCTCTCCAGCTCTCCTGGAGCCCCTTCAGGCCCTGCAAGGAGCTCTGAGCTCTCCCTGGATCCTTCTCCTCTCCAGGTGAACATTCCCAGCTCTCCCAGCCCGGCTCCAGAGCTGCTCCAGCCCTCGGAGCAGCTCCGTGTTTGGCTCTGGACTTGCTCCAACAGCTCCAGGTCCCTCTGCCATTGGTGGCCCTGGAGCTGCGGGCTGGAATTCCAGCTGGAAACTCCAGATGATAACTCCAAATGATAACTCCACCTGATAATTCCAGCTGATATCTCCAAATGATAATTCAACCTGATAACTCCAGTTGATAACTCCAAATGATAATTCCACTTGATAACTCCATCTGATAACTCCAACTGATAACTCCAACTGATAATTCCAGCTGGTCACTCCAGCTGATAACTCCCCACTGCCCTCTTGGACCCCCAAATCCTGCCCCTTTTCCTTGCGGAGAACCTGGAGGGAAGAGCAGGGAATGAGCTGTCCATGGTACCCGATCCTTGGAAAAACTCATCCCGGAGCTGCGGCTTTGGCCCTGCACTAATCCCAGGCATTCCCGAGGCTCCTGGAGCCTTTCCCTGGATCACCAATCCCTTGCTTTAATCACAGCTCAGGCCCCGCTGTCTGCGCTGCAGCAACACTTCCAGCTCTGATTGATTGGGATTTAAGTCCTGATTTTCTCTCCGAGCATAATCAGGCCTGGATGGGGAGGTTTTGCCGGTGACAATTAAAATAATGAAAATGAACTTTAAGTGACATTCAAACACCGTCACCTGCTCCCGGCTCCTCTCTCTCCCCCCCGGCATCCCGGGAGCTGCAATTTGGAGCATCATTCACCGCAGGCTGATTGCAGCTGCATCCATTCAGCTGCTGGAGCTCAAATCCTGCAGCAGACTGAAAAGAAGCTGGGAAAATAAAAAAAAAAAAAGGAATTTTCAGGTGTCGGGACCTGCCCCTGCACTGAATTTCCAGGAAAGCTCAATACTGGGATACTCACAAAAACCTGGAGCGGGTTCTGGAGGAATTTTCTTGGTGTTTAGGGATGAGCTCATTTTGTTTGTGGGGTATAATTATGAGCGTTTATCGATTCCCAGATCGTTATTTCCGATGCATCAGACGATGAAATCCATGGAATTACTCATGTGGACAGGGTCAGGGGCTGCTCCAGAGCCTTGGGTTATCCATCCTGCTGGGATCCGGGGCTGGATAAATCCGAGCCCAACACGGTCCAGCTCCTCCTGCTCCATTTGTTGGAGAGTTTTGAGGCTTCCACCTCATCCGGGATGTGAATTCCCACCCCTCACTCCTGGTACTGGAAGAGTTTTCCTGCCTCTCCATCATCCCAGCACGGAATTGTTCCCACCTGGGCTTGGCAGCTCCTGAGGAATTCAAAGGGGGTTGGGGAAGGGGTTCTGGTTCTCCAGCACCGGGAAATCAGTGAGTTCCAGAAAAAAGGGGGTGGAAATTCCTCATCCCCCATCCCACCCCGTTCCAGAGATATTTGGGAAGGGATTTACCTCTCCAAAGCAGCTGCAGCTGCCCTGGCACCGGGATTCTCCCAGGCTTGGCCGCCTCCTCCATGGAATCAGCTCCAGGCTGGGATCTGCGTTTTGCTCCAGGAAAGGAAAGCAAATCCTGCCATCCATGCCCGTCACTCCAACCCTCCCAACAGCTCCCAGGCTGGCAGGGATGCCAGGACTGGGAGTTTTCCCTCTGCCTCCCTCAGATCCCAGGTTTTCCCCCTGAGGTGGCGGCGCGTGCACCTCGTTGATAAGGAGGGGCTGGGAGCAGCTTTCCCGAGCCAGGGATCGGTGCCAGGAGAGCTCTGCCGAGGGATTGCAGGGATTGAAGGGTGGCTGCAAAAGCTGGGAGAGCTGGGAATGTTCCCCTGGAGAGGAGAAGGATCCAGGGAGAGCTCAGAGCCCCTTCTGGGGTCTAAAGGGGAACCAGGAGAGCTGGAGAGGGACGGGGGACAAGGGATGGAGGGACAGGACACAGGGAATGGCTTCCAGCTGACAGGGAACAAGGTTAGATGGGACACTGGGAAGGAATTCCTTGCTGTGAGGGTGGGGAGGGGCTGGGATGGAATTCCCAGAGAAGCTGGGAATCCTTGGAAGTGCCCAAGGCCAGCTTGGGATAACCTGGGGCAGTGGGAGGTGTCCCTGGGCACAGGAGGGGTGGCACTGGATGACCTTTAAGGTTGTTTCCAACCCAAACCATTGTGGGATTCTGGGATGCTCCAATCCAAGCTCCTGTGGCACCTCAAGATGTGGCAGTGACACTGATTTGTCTCAGTGATGTTTTGTCCCCGAGTCGAGTCCCCAGGCAGAGCAGCTTTATCTCCAGCTCAGCAGGAGCGCTGGGAGCTGGGAAGGGCTGGGAAGAGCTGCCAGGCAGGAGCTGCCTCGGCTCCCTGGAACGTTCCCATCCATCTGCTGAGGGAGGTGATAAAGCCTTGGCTCGGGTCTTCCCAGCACGGCTGCGTTTGGAGCGGGAGATGCGAGAACTGGAGAGCATTCCCGGGAATGCCACCAATTCCAACAAATCGTTGGGAGTTGGCAAACCTCAGGAGTGCTGCTGGAATGTGGGAAAGGGCTTTGAGGGTTCCAAAGCCACGGTTCAGCTGACAGGGACACACTGTCCATTGTCCCTGCTCTCAAACATGTCACCCGCCTTGGCTTTGAGTGACCCTGCGCTGCTCCGTCCTTCGCTTCCCGATCATCTCCAGAGCTTCCTCCCCGCAGCTCCGGCCTGGGAATCCCCAGCCCATCCAGGCTGGCACAGGCACAGCTTTTGACCAGTTTATCCCAGTTTGTCTTGGGATGTGATGGGTGAGGGAAGTGCTTGAGGAGCTCCAGGGATAGAGGGGACAGAGCCCAAGGGTGAAGGGCAGAGCTGCTCCTGGGAAATCACGGCTGATTTTCCATGGAGCCTGAGAAGCCCTGGAATTCTCACCAAACTGGATACAGAGATTGTGGGATGGCACCTGTGGAGGTGTAGAAGGACTGGGAATGCAGGAAGGACCGGAAGCAGGAAATGAGGGACAAACCTCAACCTGTGGCATCAAAAATCAAATTACTGTGGTCCCCTATCAGCAGCTCTTCTCCTAATTACCCACAGATAACGAGCGAGCACGAGAGTGGGAGGTGTCAGCATAATTCACTGATCATCAAAGGAAAAAAATATTGGAATTGTTCGCCTTCAGTGTCTTCCGTACCAAAGATCCTGCCCAGGAGACCCTCCTGACAGCCCTGCCAAAAATCCGTCACAGCCATTAGCAACAAAGCTATTAGCTGGTAATTAACTCTGTAATTAACTCCGGCAATCAACACAGAGATCTAACGTGAACTCGAGTTAAATCAAGGGCCATTAATGTGCGCCAAGATCTCTCCACCGTGGCTGGGGCGACAACACCGAAGGTTTCCGGGAGGAGCGTTGGGAGCTGTTGGGATCATCCCAGTGGTGCTGGGGCTTGGCAGAGCCTTCTGCTCCCTCCTTCCCACGCTTCCGGCACAGGAATCCCACATTTCCAACTTCCAGCCTCTCTGCATCCGCTCCTCCTTGTGGATCTCGAGGAGTTTTTGAACTTTGATGAGTTTCTGAACCTTGACGAGTTTTTGAAGCTTGAGTGAAGTGCCAAATTAATTTCTCCTTTTCATGAAGGAATTGTCACCTCCTGGTCTCCAGGCCACTTTTCCATCATCTCCTGGTCCTCAGGCCACTTTTCCATCATCTCCTGGTCTCCAGGCCACTTTTCCATCATCTCCTGGTCTCCAGGCCCCTCTTCTCCCTGCTCTGCCCTGCAGCCCCTCCAGCTCCAGTGGGTTTTATCCCCCCAGCCTCTCCCATCCCCTCCCCATCCCTGAAGAAGCCCCTCTGGAGCAGCGTTCCCACTCCCAGCCCTGCTGCTCTTCCCTCTCCACGTGGAGAGCACCGGGAGAGGCAGCAGAGCCGGCATTTCCCGGAGCTCTCCTCAAGGACGCCGAGGTGGCACTTCAGGAATGATCCAGTGCCAGCCTGGAATATCAAACAGCAGCCCCGGAAGCCTCACGGATCTCCTGCAGCATTCGCGATATCCTGATCTGAAACGGGAATCAGGGGGAGGCCCAGCCCCTTCCAAGGGTGGTTTCTTCTTTTGTTTTAGAATTTCATTTTTTGCTTTTGCTGCCGGAAGTTTAACAGTAGTGAACAGAGATTCCAGGGAATCCTTTATCTCCAGCAGCAATCGGCTTAAACACGGCCCGTTGTCAGCTGCCGGTGTGGGACACGCGGCTGAGTGTGGATAACGAGGGGTAATTCCGTGGCTTTCTGGAATAACCTCAGCTGGCAGAGAGTGGGGATGAGCAGAGCAGGGAAAAGGTGTGGAAGAAACACATGGAGGGCAGGGAGTGGCTGGGAAAGGGGAGTCCCTGGCTCCTGTGATGAAATCATCCCAGGACACCCCAATCCTCCCAGCTCCCACCATCCTGGAACATCCCGATCCTCCCAGCTCCCACCATCCCAGGATATCCCGATCCTTCCAGCTCCCACCATCCCAGGATACCCCGATCCTCCCAGCTCCCACCATTCTGGAACATCCTGATCCTCCCAGCTCCCACCATCCCAGGATATCCTGATCCTCCCAGCTCCCACCATCCTGGAACATCCTGATCCTCCCAGCTCCCACCATCCCAGGACATCCTGATCCTCCCAGCTCCCACCATCCCAGGACATCCTGATCCTCCCAGCTCCCACCATCCCAGGACATCCTGATCCTCCCAGCTCCCACCATCCCAGGACATCCTGATCCTCCCAGCTCCCACCATCCTGGAACATCCTGATCCTCCCAGCTCCCACCATCCCAGGATACCCCGATCCTCCCAGCTCCCACCATCCTGGAACATCCTGATCCTCCCAGCTCCCACCATCCCAGGATATCCTGATCCTCCCAGCTCCCACCATCCCAGGATATCCTGATCCTCCCAGCTCCCACCATCCTGGAACATCCTGATCCTCCCAGCTCCCACCATCCTGGAACATCCTGATCCTCCCAGCTCCCACCATCCTGGAACATCCCACTCCTCCCAGCTCCCACCATCCCAGGACATCCCGATCTCCCTTCAGCCTTGGAATCCCCAAAATCCTGAATTATCCACATGCAACATCCAAGCAGCCACCAAAAAGTCTGCTCAGAGCTCCGCGCTGCCCATGGACTCACGCTGCTTCTCCCGTATTTCCGTAAATCCCTGTCCCGATGATGTTTTTCCCCGTGGGATGACATTCCCAGCGGTTCCCAGGATTCTCGGAGTGCCCGGAGCAGAGTCAGGCACCGCCACCTCTCTCATTTTCCCAACCTGTGAGCAGGGCCGAGCCTCTCCGTCTGTATTCCTTGATATATCACTTAATAAAACTTTATGGAGCCAGGACGAGGAATCCACACGGAACAGATGAACTGGGATTGAAATATGGCCCAATTAAGGCTGGAACGGGCCTGGCTTTGCTTGGAGCATCCTCCAGCTTGAAATGAAATCCTCACCCAGGGAGATAAATCAGAGAAACCCCAACCCTGCCCTGCTCCTGAGCGAGCAGGGATCAGCCAGGCCTGGGATTGTTGGGAAAAGACAGATTCCACTTGGGATGGGGATGTTTGCAGCTTTCTCCCTGGGGCTGGGCTCTTCCCCAGCTTTTCCTGCAGCTCATCCTCGCAGAGGGAAAAACAAACCCAGCAAATTGTTTTGCCGTGGTGCTCCCACAGCTGCAATTAAAGCCCATTCAGGCTCCGGGTTTATTTCCCCTCCTTCCACATTCTCTTTTTTTTCCCTTCAAGAAAAGGGGATTATTTTTAATTACGGTTTTACACTCGATTAACGAACCTCAACAATGTGCTAATAAACAGGATGCAGGCACCAGGACGTGAGGAGCTTCCATGGATTTCAGCGAGTTCCAGAAGGATTATTTATCCCCAGGCTGCCCTGTGCAGATTGGGAGGCAGGGATGGAAAAAGGCAGGTTGTGTTCTCCTGGATTCAGCCTGGAATATCCCAAATATCCTCACAAAGGGGTCCTGGGATGGCTCTGAGCATCCTGGGGGCACTGAGGGGGAACTCAGGAATTTTTCTGCCCCATCCCACACAAATATCCCGATGTTAATGCAAAATATCCTGGTGTAATTCCATGGAGTTAAAACCCCCGATTCCCAGTTTTTCGGTGCAGAAGGATCTCACCCGTGGAGCCGGAGGCTTTGTTTTTCATCAAACCCAGCTTTAGTCTCTCCCCCTCCGAATGCAAGGGAAGCTTTGGGTTTTGTGCATGTGGAAAAAGGTCATTCCAGCAAAAATCCCAGATCCTGGCGCGCGGCTTTTATTGAGGTGAGAAGGATTGAAATCCTGCCAAGCCCAGGGAAACAGGAAAAACAAACGCTCCAAAAACCCGGAGCAAACCTCCAGAACCCAAACCAAACACTGCCCACACCTTCCCACAGGGATGAGACCATGGATTTGGGACAGGGCATGGATTGGGCCGGCTCAGTCTCTCCCCAGCCCTTCCCATCCCGCTGTTCCTGCGGGATTTCCATCCTCAGGGGAAGCCAAGTTTAAATCCCAATGGAAAACTCCCAAATGCTCCCAGGGCTTTATCCATCCTTTCTCCTGGTTTTTCCTCCTCAAATTCTCCTCAGGAACCTGTTGCTCCTCTTTAGCTCCTGGAGCCACAGCTCTGGGTAGCCCTGAGTGGGAGAGAGGGATCGGGGAGAGGTTTGGGAGCAGGAGCGGAGCTGTGGGAATGGGTTGGGTGGGAAAGGACCTTGAATCCATACCGTGACACCTCCCATTATCCCAGGCTGCTCCAAACCCCATCTGACCTGGCCATGGACACTTCCAGAGATCCAGGAGCAGCCACAGCTCCTCTGGGAATTCCTTCTCATCCCCTCCCCACCCTCCCAGACAGGAATTCCTTCCCAGTATCCCATCCAGCCCTGTCCTCTGGCAGTGGGAGCCATTCCCTGTGTCCTGTCCCTCCATCCCTTGTCCCCAGTCCCTCTCCAGCTCTCCTGGAGCCCCTTCAGGCCCTGCCAGGGGCTCTGAGCTCTCCCTGGATCCTTCTCCTCTCCAGGGGAACATTCCCAGCTCTCCCAGCCTGGCTCCAGAGGGGCTCCAGCTCCTTGATGTGAGATTCCAGGCATCCCTCCACCCCTTTATGCCTTAAACCCCAGACCTGTCCCCCAAAATGAACAACTGAACATTAAAATCCCTTTCCCAAGTTTTCCTGGTGTTTCCAGGAATGCAGACAAGGACTGTTCCCCTTTAACAACTACTCTATGATTTTGGAGTTTTTTCCCACAGAATCCTCTGCCCTTTAAGCCGGGGATGCTCGGAATTCCCGCATCTCTGGATCCCAAACCCCGCTGGGTTGGGCAGGAATCCCACCCCTCCAAAAAAAAATATCAAAATAGGGAAAGGAAATGCAATTTCCCGAGGGAAAAAGCCAAGGAACCCCTGCGGATCTGCGCTCCCGCTCTTCCCTATCTCCAAGGCTCCGTGTGCTCCTGGCCCTGCCGTGATAAGGCTCCTTTGAATCCCTTTTCAATCCCTGTCCTCCCTTCCCATTGGCTGCTGCCTTCCCGAAAATCTGCCATGAAAGGGAAAGCGAAAAAAAAACAACCCAGCCCTGAAAGATGCAGGGCTGAGCAAAATCCGTTTGTTTGGGATTCACGGAGCGTTTTCCTGGGAAGGGAGGGGGATGTCGGCTCCGGGCTGGGAATGGGGGAGCTTGGGGCCCCCTTTTCCCACAGGGAATGGGGGGATCAATAAATCCCTTCAAAATGAGGGGTGAGGGATGGGATTTGGGATGGGATTTGGGATGGGATTTGGGATGGGATGGGATGGGATGGGATTTGGGATGGGATTTGGGATGGGATTTGGGATGGGATGGGATGCGATGGGATTTGGGATGGGATGGGATGGGATGAGATTTGGGATGGGATGGGATGGGATTTGGGATGGGATGGGATGGGATTTGGGATGGGATGGGATGGGATGAGATTTGGGATGGGATGGGATGGGATGGGATGGGATGGGATTTGGGATGGGATGGGATGGGATGAGATTTGGGATGGGATGGGATGGGATGGGATGGGACGGGACGGGATGGGATGGGATGGGATGGGATGGGATTTGGGATGGGATTTGGGGTGGGATGGGATTTGGGATGGGATGGGATTTGGGATTTGGGATGGGATGGGATTTGGGATGGGATGGGACGGGACGGGACAGGACAGGACGGGATGGGATGGGATGGGATTTGGGATGGGATTTGGGGTGGGATGGGATTTGGGATGGGATGGGATGGGATGGGATTTGGGATGGGATGGGATGGGATTAAGATGGGATGGGATTAAGATGGGATGGGATTTGGGATGGGATGGGATGGGATGGGATGGGATGGGATGGGATGGGATGGGATGGGATGGGATGGGATGGGATGGGATGGGATGGGATGGGATGGGATGGGATGGGGGAATTTGGGGTGGTTTGTTCGGTGGAGCCAAACCTGCAGCGGGATGTGGAATTCCAATCCAGCCTTCATCCCACCCCAACAATTCTCCTGGAGGAATATTTGGGGTTATTTGGAGCGTTTGAAGATTTATTAATTATAACCAGGTCTGGAATTGCATTCCCAGGATTTAATTGGCTCCTTCCCAGCACCAGCAGATGGGAGCCGCTGCCTTTACGGCCACCCCGCTGCTGGAAAATCCCCATTTCCCAGGAAGGGACAATGATCCGTGTCCCTCTGGAATGGCAGCGGGAGCAGGAGGGGACCTGGGGAGTGAAACATAAAAACACCCCATAAACCCCGTCATGAAGGAAAAGTTGTGATTTTCCTATAAAAACCCCGGAATGGGGCCTGGGGGTGGCCTTGGGTTTATGAACACCCAGGGGAATCCATGGATCCACAATTCTGTCCATCCTCAAGGAGGAAAACTCGGCTGGATTTGCGTTTTTAGCCCAGAAATGGTTTTTTAAAATAATTTTTCCCATTAATTTAATATTTTCAGGTCTGTGTTGTCTCAAAATTTTGGCAAATCCATGCTCTGATTTTCCATGATTTTGGGAAGAATTGTCCCAGTTTTGTGGTCCTTCAGCTCCTGAATTTTCCTCCTCTCTGCTTTTTCCTCCTCCTCCTCCTCTCCCACACCTTCCCAAATTCCAGTGGAACAAAAACCACCTTGGAAAAATCAGATTTTTCCGCAAAAAAAACCCCAACCCTGTAACTCCTTGAATTCCCAGCCGCTAATTCCATTAATTATGTTATGATGCAATTAAGCATTTCATTTCCTGCCTATTAGCGCCTCAATTATTAATTAATAATTACAGATCATTAACTGATAATGTTCTCTTGGCAGCTGAATTATTCATCTCCTGCCACGGAGTTTTTTTCCTTGACATTTGTCTCTCATTTTTCCTCGGAGTTTGGAGCTTTCCCAGCTCCGGGAAGAACCAAAATTCATTGGAAACTGCCTAAAAATCAGGAGGGAAGCAGCTCATTCCCGGGAATCATCCCTGATCCATGCAGGAGGAAATTCCTCATCCCCCAGATGGAGAAGTGGCTGCTCCAAGGGGTCCCCAAATCCGTAAATCTTGGGAGCAGTCGGGTCATAAACCTCGGGAAACTGGAATTGTGGAGCATTCCAGGGCCAGGGAACGGTGGGAGAAGGGCACCTGGAATCTTGGAGAACTCCAGGGCCAGGAAAAGGTGGAGAAGGACACTTGGAATCCTGGAGAACTCTGGGATCAGGGGAAGGTGGGAGAAGGACACTGGGAATCCTGGAGCTTTCCAGGGCCAGGAAAAGGTGGAGAAGGACACCGGGAATCCTGGAGAACTCTGGGATCAGGGGAAAGTGGGAGAAGGACACCGGGAATCCTGGAGAACTCTGGGATCAGAGAAGGTGGGAGAAGGACACTGGGAATCCTGGAGCTTTTCAGGGCCAGGAAAAGGTGGAGAAGGACACCGGGAATCCTGGAGAACTCTGGGATCAGGGGAAAGTGGGAGAAGGACACCGAGAATCCTGGAGAACTCTGGGATCAGGGAAGGTGAGAGAAGGACACCGAGGATCCTGGAGCTTTCCAGGGCCAGGAAAAGGTGGATCCTGGAATCCTGGAGAACTCTGGGATCAGGGGAAAGTGGGAGAAGGACACTGGGAATCCTGGAGCTTTCCAGGGCCAGGAAAAGGTGGAGAAGGACACCGGGAATCCTGGAGAACTCTGGGATCAGGGGAAGGTGGGAGAAGGACACTGGGAATCCTGGAGCTTTCCAGGGCCAGGAAAAGGTGGAGACACCCGGAATCCTGGAGAACTCTGGGATCAGGGGAAAGTGGGAGAAGGACACCGGGAATCCCGGAGAACTCTGGGATCAGGGAAGGTGAGAGAAGGACACCTGGAATCCTGGAGAACTCTGGGATCAGGGAAGGTGAGAGAAGGACACCGAGGATCCTGGAGCTTTCCAGGGCCAGGAAAAGGCAGGAGAAGCATCCTGGGAATTTTGGAGCATTCCAAGGTCAGGGAAAAGCGGGAGCAGGACACCTGGAATCCTCCCCACGGGATACATCCCTGCATTCACCATCCCTTTATCCTCATCATCCCCATTTCCCCATCTGACATTCCCATTTGGAATTGGAGACGCTGCTCCCCAAATCCCGAGCAGGGAAATATTTATTTACATCCAGGCATTTATCGGGATGAACAGGGAAGAGCCGATTTTTGGGAAAACAAAGGAACAAACAAAGCAGCTCCCGGCCTTATCAGCTCTGAGCTCTCCTTATCTGCTCCAGAATCTTCATCATTTCCTCCGCTTCCCCTCGGAATGTTTGTGGCTCCGGAGTTGTTTCAAGGTTGTTTACAACAATTATGGAAGGAGGGAGGAAAATTCTATAAACAGATGGAATTTCCTGTGAAACAGACCCGGAAAAATAAAAAAAAAATTCTTTTTTTTGCATTTTATTTTTTATTTATTTTTTAATTTTTAATTTTATTTATTTTATTTGTATGATTTTGGTTTTTATTTTAATATTTTATTATTGCTGTTATTTATATATTTATATAATAATTGTTATAAATTATTAGAGATTTTATTGTTTGTTATTTATTATGTTATTTAATATTTTCATTTTTTATATTTATTATTTTATATTTTTATCTGAATATATTATTATTTAACATTTTATTATTTTTATTTATATATTATAATTTAATATTTTTATTATTTATAGCTAATATTTTATATTTTTATTTGTATATATTATTATCTAATATACTCCTTATTATATTTATTATTTTATATTATATTTATTATCTATTAAAATACTGGCTTTTATAGATTATTTCTTTATTTTGTATTTTTTATTATTATTATTTTGTATTTTTTTTAAATATATATTTTTTATTGTATTGGAATCGTGACAGAAATTGTGAGAGGGAATTCCAATGGGAGGCGGGTTCCTGATTCCGTTTTCCTTCTGGAGGCATCCAAGAGGATTAACGACGGAATATTCGGGAAGAGGAGAAAATTGGGGCATCCGAGGGCAAAACCTGGTGGGAGAGGGATGGGAACCGGGATTTCTGAGGATGTGGGATGGGATTTGAGGATTCAGGATGGATTGAGGGGATGCAGGATGGGTTGGGGGGATTTAGGATGATTTTTGGGGATGCAGATGGTTTGAGAGGATTCAGGACGGTTTGGGGGCATTTAGGATTTTTTGGGGGGCATGCAGGATGACTTGGGAGGATGCAGGATGGTTTTTGGGGATGCAGGATGGTTTGGAAGGATCCAGGATGATTTTGGAGGATTCAGGGCAGTTTTTTGGGAATGCTGGATGATTTTGGAGGATTCAGGGCAGGTTTTGGGAATGCAGGATGGTTTGGGAGGATCCAGGACGGTTTTGGAGGATTCAGGGCAGGTTTGGGAATCCAGGATGGTTTTGGAGGATCCAGGATGGTTTTTGGAGGATTTAGGGCAGGTTTTTGGAATGCTGGATGGTTTTGGAGGATTCAGGGCAGGTTTTTGGGAATGCAGGATGGTTTTGGAGGATTCAGGGCAGGATTTGGGAATGCAGGATGGTTTGAGAGGATTCAGGGCAGTTTTTTGGGAATGCAGGATGGTTTTGGAGGATTCAGGGCAGGATTTGGGGAATGCAGGATGGTTTTGGAGGATTCAGGGCAGTTTTTTGGGAATGCAGGATGGTTTTGGAGGATTCTGTGCCTCCCCAGGATGAATTTTGGCAGTGGAAGAGCAGCCAGAGATTTGGGAAGCCGCAGCCCCTGCCAGGCCCCGCCTTGAAGCCACCTTAGAAGAGAATTCCCAATGAATCCATGGGGGCCCAGCTGGCCGGGAGCAGCTCCAGGGGTGGATTCTCCTCCCATTCCCCCGAGTGCAGCCAGGGAAATTCAGGGGCTGGAGACAAAAGAAGGGGATTTTCCCCCCTTTTTTGAATTTCAATTTCAAAGTTTCTGAGTCACTGCGGGCCCTTATCAGCCCTTCCACTTCCCGAGGATCCCATTCCCTTCCCCTGTCCCCCGCGAGCTCCAGCCTGGATCTGAGGAGCTCTTCATTATCAGCTTTGCCTCTGATAAGCTCCTGTTTATCATTCCCCTCCCCTCCCAGAGATCTCCATTTGCTCGGTGGAGTTTTCTTTTGTTCCTTCTGATTTTTAATTTCTTTATTTCCCTTTAATCCGCAGATAAGGAATTTTCTCCTTCCTGGCTCCCTTCCAGCCCGGCCCCTCCCGGCTCTGCTCCCTCCCCTCCAGCCCTGGCACCACCACGGGGATGAGGTTTTTGGGTGGTTTTGAGGAGTTTCCTCACCTGGAGCACCCCACGAGGGGATTTTCCCACCCCGACCTCCAACCTGGTGGGAATTTCGTGTTCCAAGGGGCGCGGATCCCAGGGAGGTGCTGGAGGGTGCAGGAGGATTCAGGGAGACGCGGGAGGACTCGGAGGGTGCAGGGAAATTCAGGAAGATGCTGAAGGATACGGGAGGATTCAGGAGGATACGGGAGGATTTGGGAGGATCCAGAGGGATGCAGAAGGATCGAGAGGGATGCAGAGGCATGCAGGAAGATCCAGAGGGATGCGGAAAGGTCCAGAAGGATCCAGAAGGATGCAAGAGTGTGCAAAAGATCCAGAGGATGCAGAGGGATGCAGAAGGACCCAGAAGGATCCAGAGGCATGCAGGAGATCCAAAGGGATGCAGAAGGGCCCAGAAGAATCCAGAAGGATCCAGAGGGATGCAGGAGGATCCAGAGTGATCCAGAGGAATGCAGGCGAATCCAAAGGGATGCAGAAGGACCCAGAAGGATCCAGAGGGATGCAGGAGGATCCAAGAGGATCCAGAGGGATGCAGGCGAATCCAGAGGGATGCAGAAGGACCCAGAAGGATCCAGAAGGATCCAAAGGATCCAGAGTGATGCAGGCGAATACAGAGGGATGCAGAAGGACCCAGAAGGATCCAGAAGGATCCAGAGGGATGCAGAAGGATTCAAAAGGATCCAGAGGGTTGCAGGAGGAAGCAGCTCCAGGAAGCTGAGGCAGAACAGCTCCGGGGTGTCCCCTCCTGCCCCAGCAGGAAACGCTCCCATTTCCTGGCGCTCCATCCCTTCCCTAAGCCAGGCTTTGTTAAACCCGGCCTCCCGAGGAGGTGACAGCTGCGTCCCCCCGGGAATATTTCCAGGCTGCCGAGCTTCCCGGTAATCCACCGGGGGCGGCGGGAGGGCCCATCCGTCAGCGCTGTCACCTCAGGGCCTCGCTGCTCCCGGGAAGCGCCAGATCCATCACCCGCATCCCGCCAAGGACCGCCCGGCAAGGTCCCGCCAGCCCGGAATGTTCCAGCAGCGCCAGGGCCACCCCGGGCCGCGACACCGCCCCCGCTGCTGCCCCCGGGATTGTCCCCACCCAGGGAGGAGCTGCCCGGGCAGGGACAAGTGGCTCCTGTCGGGCAGACGGGGACAGGGGGACAGTGAGGGGACAGGGGACAGCTGGGGGGACAGGGGACAGCGGGGGGGACAGGGGACAGTGAGGGGACAGGGGATAGTGAGGGGGACAGGGGACAGCGAGGGGGACAGGGGACAGACTGGGGGGGCAGGGGACCGTGGAGGGACAGAGGACAGCTGGGGGGGACAGGGGACAGTGAGGGGGGACAGGGGACAGTGGGAGGACAGGGGACAATGGGGAGGACAGGGGACACACAGGACACGCCCAGGAGACACCCAGAGGACATCCAGGAGACACCCCAGAGACACCCAGGGCTCACCCGGGGGACACCCCGGGGATATCCAGGGGGGCCAGGGGACACCCAGGGGGGACAGGGGACACCCAGGGGGGGACAGGGGACACCCAGGGCTCACCCGGGGGACATCCAGGGACACACCCAGGACACCCCGGGGACATCCTGGGGGGACAGGGGACACCCAGGGCTCACCCGGGGGACACCCCGGGGACACCCGGCGGGCACAAGGCCCTGGGAAAGGGAGCCCGAGGCAGGAGCAGCGGGGGAGGCGGCCGGGAATGCTCCAAAGAGGATCAAACTTGGATCCTCATCCCGGGCCGGGAATGGAGCAGCTCGGCCCTTCCCAGGGCTCGGGAGTGGCCGGGATGGGGACGGATCGGCGGGAGCGGGGACGGGACGCAGCCCTGATTTTTGGGAAGGAATTTGTTGCCATGGAAACGCATCCCGTCCTTTTTTGACCGCCGGCGCTGAGGTGGGAGATCCAGCAGGAGGGGGGCGGCTCATAAACCGGGAAAAATCGGGAAAAATCGGGATAAACAAAGCCTGGCACAGGAAAAACGCCTCAGGGAGGCCGGACCTGCTGATCCCGGCTGCTCCCTGGATGTGCCAAAGCCCTGGGATCATCCTGAGGGGCTCTCCCTTGCATCCCACCCGGGATATTCCTCATTTTTCCGGCTGCCTGGCATTGAACTTCCCTCCCGGAGCCCCCTGATCCCGAATTCCTGCTGGAACCGGCCCCGGCTGTACATTTTCTTGGAAGCAAGGGTTGTTCTGGCGCGGATTGACCCCGAGGCAGAGTTAAAGCAGCCTGGAAATGGTAAAAAAAATCCCCCAATTCCATTTTCCAGCAAAGTCTTCCCGAGTCTTTTCTTCTCCCGTTTCTTTCCCCCTTTCCCTGCTCACTGGAGGATTTTAAGGTCACGGAGCCGCCTGGCTCTGCGTTATCCAATCATTCCCACAATAAATTCCTTCCCTCTGTGGATCTGCCCCTGATAAGGAATCAAATGCCAGGGCAGGGACGGAGGATTCGGGCCGGGTTTTTTCGGGAAGCAGCGGGAGCTGGAATGCCAGAGGTGAGAGCGGCCGGGGAGGGGCGAGACATGAGAAATCCCACAAGAAACCCTGGAATAAACCCTTGGATGAGCCATTTATTTTCCCGGACTTTGACTCGGAGCTGCGGGGCGGGGTTTTCCAGGCTGGTGTTGGAAGCTTTGCAATTCCCACTGGGAATGTTGGTCCTGCCCATCCCAAGGAGCTGCCTGGCATTCCTGGGGTGCAGAATAGGAAAATTCTGCTCCAGGGTACATTCCCAGGGCATTCCCAGCGAGGCTCCCACCGCATCCTGGATGGGCAGGAAAATGATCCCTGGGCAGGAAATGATGCCAGGCTCCGCAATGAGCATCCCTGAGATGTCTCTCATCCCATCCCTGCCTGTGGAGAGGGATCACATCCCCGCCCTTTTCCCGGGATTCCCACCTCGTGGTCCCATCCCGAGCATTCCCTGTGTCCCCTCAGGAGCTCCGGGGGCTGAGAGGGGCTGGGATGGAATTCCCAGAGAATCTGCGGCTGCCCTTGGTTCCCTGGGAGTGCCCCGAGGCCAAGGTTGGGAAGGGAAGGGAAACAGGGAAAAGCTTTTTGCTCAGGAGTTTTTTCCAGGCTCGCATTCCTGCCGTTCCCCCCAGGAATAGGCTCTCATGAATTTACTGAGGCTGCTCCGTTTGCGGGATGTGAATCCCGGGCAGAATGCAAATGATGGGATGGGAGGGAGGGAAAACAACCCTGGATGCTCGGAATTGAATTTTCCTGAGTTTAGAAAAGGTCCAGACATGCCCAAAGTCCCGAAGTTTCCATAAAACCCTAAAAACGACATGGGGATGGAGGGATTTGGGATCACAGATTCCAGGGATTGAGGGATGCCTCAAATACCCCTGGAGTATCTGCTGGAAAAGGAAAATACGAGAGAAAACCACTGGATTTTGGCTGTCAGTGGTGGTGCTCCAAGTGGGAATTTTGGCAGGGAATTTGGTACTTAAAATGAGGGATTTGGCTGTTAATTGGGGGGAGATTGGGACAGGGGAATTGGGACAGGAATTGTGATGGGAATTGGGACATGGAATTGTGATGGGAATTGGGACAGGGAATTGTGATAGGAATTGGGACAGGGAATTGTGATGGGAATTGGGACAGGGAATTGTGATGGGAATGGGGACAGGGAATTGTGATGGGAGTTGTGATTGAGAATTGTGATGGGAATTGGGAGAGGGACTGTGACAGGGATTGTGATGGGAATTGTGACAGGGACTGTGATGGGGAATTGGGGCAGGGAATTCTGATGGGAATTGATAGGGAATTGTGACAGGGATTGTGACAGGGATTGTGACAGGGATTGTGACAGGGATTGTGATTGGATTTGGGACGGAATTGTGGTGGAAATGGTGACAGGCAGGGTTTGGGTGGCTCTGGCAGAGGGAAAATGCGGGGAGCTGCTGGGGATGAACGGAGCCTCCTCCATGCCGGAATTCTCATCCCAAATCTCCTCATTAACGGTCGGGATTAGCAGCTGCTGGGGTTGGGGCTGAGCCATCTCCTCACGGCAGCCGGGCCGTGCTCAGCATCCTGAGCAGCTTCCCAGAATCCTGGAGAAATGAGCTCAGGAATTCAACAACAACATCCCAAAAGGATCCTTTGGATGGAGCTGTTCCTTGCTCTTGGAGAGGATTTGTTGGTGCAGTTCCTGCTCATAAATCCCGGGATTTGGGCTCGGGATGTGGATCCCAGGGTCAGGATCTTATTCCTGCATGCTCCTGGTGCTGTAGGGATGTTCCCCTCCCCAAAGCCATTCCCAATCCCTTTTCCAATGGCTGTTGGTGTGTCCAGGGAATACCTGGATGTGGCACCAGGATTGGGCACAGCTGGGACTCAATGGCCTTGGAGGCTTTTCCAACCCCAATATTCCACAATCCACCTGAGCTGGCTCTTCCCAACCCCTTCCCAATCCTCCCAAACTTCCCATGGGAACGCAGCTAAAAATTTGCTGTGGGTTCTTGGGAATGTTCACCCCAGCACAAGGATCCTGGAGAGATGCCAGACATTCCCGAAAACACTGGGATTTTATTCCTAAAAATGAGTTTAGTGTTGGCTCGAGCCGAGCCATGGCATTTCCCGCTCCATTGCTCCATCGATGTCCCTGTCTGGGAATAAAGGCTCCAAATCCCGATCAATACCAGGTCAGGTTTGATCCATCCCGGGAATGCTGCAAGGGGAGCAATCCCTGGAATCAGGGATTATATCAGGAAAATAATTTGGGATTTCAGGCTGAGCTGGGGAGACAGAGCTGCCCCACATTCCCGAAAAACCCCAGCAAAGCCACGTCAAACAAATGAATGCTGTTCCCTGTAAATCCCGGAGTTCTCCGCAGCTCCGGAGCTGCTGCTCTTGTCGTTCCTAATGCTCCCCGACAATTCATTAACTCCAACAACCACCTCGATCCCACTGGAGGAAGGGAGGGCTCCTGCTCCGAGCGCTGCGGAGAATCCCAGAATTCCTTTTCCCAGTTTTCCATTATGTCCCCCTTTCCCTGTGTGTTCCCATCGTTTCCCCTTTTCCAGCTATCCCATTATTTTCCCCTTTTCCCGGGATTCCACCATGAGCGTTTTCATTCCAGGCAGCTTCGTGGCTCCCTTATCGCTCCCGTTCCCTTCCCGTCTCCAAATATTTATCCCAGAGTTTCATTCTGCCAGTAAATAAATGCTCCCACCTCCTCTCTTCCCTCACCTTGTCTCCCAAATTAATCTCCGCCCAAATTAATCTCCGGAAATAATTGGGAAGCGGAGGAAGGAGCTGGAGTGGGGGAGGAGGGAGCAGCAAAACAAAGAGTTTTATTTAAATCCTTTCTTTTTGTGGAATTTCACCCAGAATTTCAACATTCACACCCTTCTCCTGAATCCCAGAGTTCTCCTGGATCCCATCCTGCCCCTGGATCCCAGAGCTCTCCTGGATCCCACCCTTTTCCTGGATCCCAGAGTTCTCTTGGATCCCATCCTGCCCCTGGATCCCATTATCCCCAGAACAGGCCAAGTTTGCAGCATGGGAAGAGCGATCCAAGGCTTTGGCCCCTTTACAGCTTTGCCATAAACTGGGAGCCACGGGGGGGCTGAGGAGGGATTTTCCATGAGGTGTTAAAAG
>CM063629.1:2389665-2632911 GCA_032357785.1 Periparus ater | reverse complement strand
GATGATGGATGGATGATGGATGGATGGATGGATGGATGGATGATGGATGGATGGATGGATGGAATGGATGATGGATGGATGGATGGATGGATGGATGGATGATGGATGGATGGATGGATGGATGGATGGATGGATGGATGGATGAGATGGATGATGGATGGATGGATGATGGATGATGGATGGATGGATAAAGGATGGATGGATGGATGATGGATGGATGGATGGATGGATGGATGGATGATGGATGGATGGATGGATGGGATGGATGATGGATGGATGATGGATGGATGATGGATGGATGAGGGATGATGGATGGATGGATGGATGGATGGATGGATGGATGATGGATGGATGGATGGATGGATGGAGAGGATGGATGGATGGATGGATGGATGGATGGATGATGATGGATGGATGGTTGGATGGATGGATGGATGGATGGATGGATGATGGATGGATGGATGGATGATGGATGGATGGATGGATGGGATGGATGGATGATGATGGATGGATGGATGGATGGATGGATGATGGATGGATGGATGATGGATGATGGATGATGGATGGATGATGGATGGATGGATGGATGGATGATGGATGGAGATGGATGGATGGATGAGATGATGGATGGATGGATGATGGATGGATGATGGATGGATGGATGGAGGATGGATGATGGATGGATGAGGATGATGGAGGATGGATGGATGGATGGATGATGATGGATGGATGATGGATGGATGGATGGATGGATGGGATGGATGATGGATGATGGATGATGGATGGATGGATGATGGATGATGGATGGTGGATGATGGATGGATGATGGATGATGGATGATGGATGGATGGATGGATGGATGGATGGATGATGGATGATGATGGAGGATGGATGGATGGATGATGGATGATGGATGATGGAGGATGGATGGATGGATGGATGATGGATGATGGATGATGGATGATGGAGGATGGATGGATGATGGATGATGGATGGATGATGGATGGATGGATGATGGATGGAAGGATGGATGATGGATGATGGATGGATGATGGATGATGGATGGATGATGGTTGATGGGATGGATGATGGATGGATGATGGATGGATGGATGGATGGGATGGATGGATGGATGGATGGATGGATGGATGATGGATGGATGGATGGATGATGGATGGATGGATGGATGATGATGGATGATGGATGGATAAGGATGGATGATGGATGGATGGATGGATGGATGGATGGATGGATGGATGGATGATGGATGATGGATGGATGGATGATGGATGGAGATGGATGATGGATGATGGATGGATGGATGGATGGATGGATGGATGGATGGATGATGGATGATGGATGATGATGATGGATGATGGATGGATGGATGGGATGGATGGGATGGATGGATGGGATGGATGGATGGATGGATGGATGGATGGATGGATGGATGATGGATGGATGATGGATGGGATGGATGATGGATGGATGGATGATGATGGATGGGATGGATGGATGATGGATGGATGATGGATGGATGATGTTGGATGGATAAGGATGGATGATGGATTGGTTGGATGGGATGGTTGGATGGTGGATGGATGGATGGTTGATGGATGGATGGATGATGGATGGATGGATAAAGGATTGGATGATGGTGGATGGTTGGATGATGGATGGATGGATGGATGATGGATGGTTGGATGGATGATGTTGATGGATGGATGATGGGATGGATGGATGATGGATGGAGGTATGGATAAAGGATGGATGGATGGAAACCAGGATAGGGATGGATGGATCAGAGCCAGCATCTCTTGAGCCTCCTTCAGGAGCCCCTAAAGGGACAGTGGTGGCACTTGGGTGGCTGCCAGGCCACAACCGAACTGGGAAGGACATTCCCGCATGATCCCGGTTTTTAGGGATCCTTCCTACCCTTCCCATGGGTCGAGCGGCGCTGTCCCCACCCCGCTGTCCCCAGGCCTTGGGGCCTCCCAGGCTGGCGCTGCGGGATCCCAGGGGATCAGGGGCTGCCATCCATCAGCAATTCCCGCAGCCCTGCAATCCATCCGGTCATTTCGGGATCACGGCCGTAACTCAGCCCATTCCACGCTCCGATCCCATTTTTTATCCATGTTTTATTCATGGAGGGGGGTCAGGTTTATATCGAAGGATCAATAAAAGCCTCCATCACAGCTCATTATTAATTAATGAGGAATCCATTATCTGCAGCCAGCCCGGCCGCTCCCTCGGATTTTCTCCCTGGAGAAGCTTTTTGGGGGCAATTCCGAAAATTTACAGCGCTGGTCGATCTCCTTCCCTCCCTCCTCCCCTCCCTCCTCCTGCCCAGGGATAATGGGAACTTTATTTAGCACCGGCTGTCCTTTGTCCCCGTTGATGTCCCCACTGCTGTCCCTGCCCTGCCTGGATCCTCCAACGGCCCTAAATCTGTGGGAAAGGCAGGAACACAGGAAGAGCGTTCCGAACTCCCTGGTGCTCTGTGTATTTGGGATTATTTGGCTGCATTCCCTCTTCGTTTATGATTTTTGGAGGGGGAATGAGTTTGTGGCCACCCCCAGGACCGGACGGTGATGGGGACATTGCCTGTGGGAGGGAGAAATTGGAGGCAACAAAAATTAGGAAAACTCAGGATAAATCCATAGGAAATGCAACCCCCCAGCACCAGAACAACTCAGGCTCCTGCTCCAACCCTTCCTCTCCCTCTGGAATTCCAAAGAAAGGATTTCCCAGCCTTTTTTGAGTTTTTTGCTGCCATTTTGCCCTTGGGAAGGGCTGGAAGGAGAATTCCCACTCGGTTCCCGCTGGTTTTTATGGATGGCTCCTTGCAGAGGTGCCCAGGGATGGGGAGAAGCCACCACAGACATTCCCGGGATCCCAAAGAGCCGGGAACGGGCACGAGGGGACGGATTTGCCAAGGAATCCCTGGGAAGGGACATAAAATCCCTCCCAAGAACTGGGGACAATGCCGGTGACCCCGTCCCCTTCCACGCTGCACCTGCTCAGGAATCCAACCCTAATCAGCACTAATTAGCTCTAATTAACGGACAGGGAGGAATTATGAGGGGAAACCTTTATGATCCTTTGCCTGGGGAAGCCTGGGACAGGTCGAGATTTTGGGGAGAACGGGAACTGCTGGACTCATCAGAAATGATCCCAGCTCAAGCGCTGACCTCCCCCAGCTAATTAGCAGCCCGGTAATTAATCATTCAGCAGCTTTAATGATGTGGTTCTGCCCTCTGCTTGTGCTGGAAAACACCAGGATGGGAATGATCCGTGCTGGGGATTCATCCCAGCTGGAAAATCAAGGAATGAGGGAATCCTTGCATATTGAAAATGGATTTTCCTTCCCTGGCACCTTTGGAATTCAGGACCTTTCAGGAGAGAAAAACCGGGAATGTTTGGAGCCAATAAATGCTTTGGATTTCAAGTTTAACTTAATTTCAATTTCAATTCCAATTCCAATTTTGATTTCAGTTCTATTCCAATTCCAATTCCAACTCCAGATCTGATTCCAATTCCAATTTTGATTTAAATTCTACTTCTCTTTCTATTTCTAATTCTATCCAATTCCAATTTCAGCTTCCATTCTGATTCCAATTCCAATTTCCATTTTGATCTCAATTCCAATTCCAATTTCAATTCTAATTTCATTTTCATTGTTATTTTTAGTTTCATTTTTTCTTTTTAGTCTTAAAAATCTCCGGGTTTTACTCCCTCTTTTCCTTAAATAACGGCAGCAATTCCCAACCTCTCAGGCATCCAAAACCCAGCCAGGGGAGTTTGGGAATGTTTGGGCCGGAGATAAATCCGGGATAAGGGTTTGGATGGATACTCCTGGAATAAACATCGGCTTTGTGTCAGCTCTTTCCTGGAGCCTGAACAAACCCAACCAGGAATTGATTTTCTAAAAATGTCAAACGCACACAAAAAATAAAAGTAAAAACCCCAAACCCTCCGCGGATACAAAATGTTGGTTTGTGGGGAATAATTGAGCTCCTTTCCTGCCTCCCCAAAAATCGATGGCAAGAGGACATGGAAAAAACACAGTGGGGTTCTAAAGTGTAAATAATGAGAGGATGTGATTTAAAAATGGCTCAGCACCATGGGGCCGAGGCCAAACTTCCCCGGAATAAAGCTGGGAATGCAGCAGATTCCAGGTGAGGAGGCTGAAAACGCAGGAATGAAGGGAAAAAGAGGGAAAAATGGGGCTGGGAATGAGGAGGGAAGGAGAGGAAGCAGCTAGGGAAGAGCAGCGCTTGGCCAGGGTTGTTTTGGAGCAGAAAACCTGGGAAAGAATGGGGGGAAAATGTGGAATTAAATCAAAGTTTGATGCTGGAATACGTGGAAAAGGAGCAGCTCAGGGTTTGGGGTTTTCCAGGGGTTTGGGAAGGGAGGAGGTTCTGGGAGCAGAGGCAGGGTGGGAAGGAGCAGGGATCATCCCATCCCACCTCCCATGGATGCAGCTCATCCCAGCTGATCCCTCCAGGTCATCCAGCAGCAGGAGCAGCTGGGAATGCGTTCCCCTAAAAGCGCTCTCCAATCCCATTTCCATGCAAATGTCACCTCCATAAAGAACCGGGAAGTTCAGCTCAGGCTCCGGGCTGGAATTGTTCTGGAATATGTTTGGTTTGGGAATAAATCCCAGTTTTTCCCATAGTTTTGAGCTCCCTGGTGCTCCAACTGCTCCTTTAACCCTCTCCAGCGCTCGCTGCTCCCGCTGGCTCCAACTCCACGAGTGGGGGAGCTCTGGCTCATCCAGCAGTGGGAATTCCCAGCCCTCACCCCTTCCTTTTGCCCGTTATCCCTGGAATGTCACCCTGGGAGTTTCCTGATGGTCACTGGGAGCTGCGGTGGCACTGCCACCCTCCCTGCCCGGCTCCATCCCCCGGAGCATCCCACAATGACAATTCCTGCCTCCCGTTCCCACTGGGATGAGTCCTGGAAAGGACCAGGGGACAGTTGGGAATGGGGAACTGGCGGAAAGGGAGAAGTGGAGCCAATTCCGTTGGGATTTCACTGGGGGGACCTCGCTGTCCCATCCCAGGATTTACCTGCAGGCAGTGGGATGAGCTCCTCCTGCTCCACCTCATCATCCTCTCCATCATTTACCTCTCCTGGCTCATAAAATGGGAATTGCTCCAGCTGGGAGGAGCCCCCATCCCATTCCCATTCCCATTCCCATTCCCATTCCCATTCCCATTCCCATTCCCATTCCCATTCCCATTCCCATTCCCATTCCCATTCCCATTTCCCTTCCCATTTCCATCCCCATTTCCATTCCCCTTCCCCTTCCCATCCCCATTTCCATTCCCCTTCCCATTCCCATTCCCGTTCCCGTTCCCGCTCCCATTCCCATTCCCATTCTGCCTCCAGTTTGATCTCCTGGTGCAGAGCAGCTGCTCCCAAACCTCTGGCACAGCTTTTGGAAGTGCTGAGGATATCTGGAGGGAAGGGTTTGGATCCTGGGGGGATGCAGACAGAGTCTGGACCTTCAGGAAAATTCCAAAATCAGCTGGAAAATGGGTGTGGGATCGCTGGATCCAGAGGGGGGCACACAGGGATGCCATGGGAAATGCTCTGATCCCAAGGAGAGTCAGATCCTACATGGAGGCGGCAGCTTCCCGATGATCCCACGCAAAATCCACACGGGTGCTGGGGTGGGCACGGAAAAGCTGCTCCCAAGGGAATTCTGCTGCCCTAAAACCAGGAATTGTGGCTGTTACCACCCATTCCCTCCTTCCAGGCATCTTCCCACACTCCGAGCCCTCATCCCTGAGGGCTGTGGGAACGGGAAGGATCCCAGCAGAAAAACCCCGGAACAAACAGCACCACCGAGCTTTTCAACGAGGCCTTTTTGATATTTTTATGCCAAATCCCCCAAAGACTCGATCCCAATTCCCCTTGAAATGGGCAAACCAGAACAATGTGGAATTGTGGCCGTGGGAATTCGCCACGGATCTGAGATGGATTGAGCACCTCCATCCAGCAGCGGAGCCTCCTTTTACAGGGAATTTATCGGTGCCATAAATTCCCCCGGCTGGGATTGCAGCGAGTGCCATAACGCATCCTCCAGCCAATCTTTTACCCATCAGCCTTTGTCCTGCTTTTTTGGGGGAATATTTATGGACTAGGAGATGTTCTGGGAAGAGGGATCGCTCCTGAGGGCGTCTCCGGCTCTCCCCGGCCATGGATAATTCGCAGGAATGCTCAGCCCTGCTCCAGGCTCTGCTTTTGAGGATTTTTTTGAACTTAATTCAGGCTCAAAATTTGATTTCAGGGACTCCCAGATCTCCCGTTTTCCCTAAAAAATAACTCCATGGAAAGGGGGATCCTAAAGCTCCAACCAATCCCAGCAGGAGACTTTAAACTCCATTTTCCAGCACTTTCCTTGGATGGAAAAGGAAATGGACTTGGAATGGGTGAACAGAGAGAGGAATTTTCCCGGATTGCAATTCCCATTCCCATGGCTCTGTCCCAAGGCTCCTGGCTGGGAAAAGGAACAGAATCCAATCCGAGCATGGCTGCTTCCATGAAAAGGAAGGAGAAATCCGGCTGGAAAAGCACCCAAGGCTCCCAAAATTTAAATTCAAGCTTCTCCTCGCAGCCCTGTCAGCAGCCAGGGAGCTCCATCTGCTCCCGAATCCCGCCTGGAGTCAGCTGGCAAATCCCACCTTCCTTCTCCACGGCAGGTGCCAGGGCTAAAAATATTCCCAGAATTGACCCTTTCCTTGGCAGCCTCCGGAAAAGCTGGAACTGCAGCAGGATGAGGCCTGGGAAGGAGCTGGGAAGGAGTTTTTAGTGGGATTGTGATCCAAGATTTTCCCTGCTCCTGGATCACTTTAATTAAATGCAGTGAATCAACAAATCCCATCAGGAATAAACAAACCAAATCCCAACCCCAGTGCGGTATTCCCAATGATCCTGGAGTGTTTTCCGTGTTCCCATCAGGAATTAAAGCTGGATGGCTGCTGAGGGAGGAAATCAAATTTGGGATTGATTGATTCGAAGTTTGGGGGAATGAGCTGTTCCCACACGGACTCCGGATGATCCCTGAAAAAAATCTGGATTCCCATTTTCCAGCCAGGCCAAAATAACTGGGAAACGTGGGATTTCCATGGTGAAATAAAATAAAACATCAAATAAAATGGAATAAAATGGAATAAAATGGAATAAAATGGAATAAAATAGAGTAAAATGGAATAAAATGGAATAAAATCAAATCCCTGGAGTTGCTGCTGCCTGAACCATCAGTGTTCCCGGGAGTGAGATCCCTATCCAAGGAAAGTGAGAGGTTTTGGCTGCACAAATTAGATTTCCCCAGGCAGCAGCTTAATTAAAACTATCGAGTGTTCCCAGCTTTTGGAAATTAACTTGGAAAGTGTTTGGATAAAAAAAAGCCTGGATGGGTTTTTTGTTCCTTTTCTTCTCCCCAGAGTCAGGCAAAAAGAGAAAAAATGGGATTTTTTTCCCTCTGGATTCTTTGGAGGGCAGGAAGCAGCAAAAGGGGGGGCGGGTTTTATTGGGATAAACCCGGATTTATCAGGATCTTGGGTCAACCTTCTCCAAAATATTTTATTTGGAGCTGCCTGGATCTTTTGGGATGGTTCCTCTGGTTTTAATCCTTACCCTGTGCTCCAGAACACTGCGAAAATCCCTAAGGAAAAAGAAAAAAACAATGGGATAACACAGCCAAAACCTGATCCAAACAAGAGGAGACAGGAATAAAAATAAGAGGGAAAAACCACTCGGCAGCGGAGCAGGAGCCATTAGGGAGCATCAGGAGGAATCAGATCCGCCGGGATGAGGAGGCTGCTCCAAGGAAACAGCAGCGGGATGATCCCGAGCGGAGCCGCGGCCTCCTTCCCGCGGGAATTCCCGGCAGGTTGGAGGTGAATTATTCCCAGCTGTGCTTTCTCGGCTCCGATTTCACGGCCCGGCGGTGATGGAGCTGCTGATATTCCAGAGGGGGATGTTCCCACCTGGAGACTCCGTGGGAAGGAGGATGTGGAAGTATTCCATGGCTGAACACACCATGGATGGATCCCGGTGGGGATTTATGGGATAAAACACATCCAAAGGAACCTGGGAAAGAGGAGCAGGGAATGCTGATCCCACGGATGGATCCCGGTGGGGATTTATGGGATAAAACACATCCAAAGGAACCTGGGAAAGAGGAGCAGGGAATGCTGATCCCATGGATGGATCCCGGTGGGGATTTATGGGATAAAACACATCCAAAGGAGCCTGGGATGGGGATGTGTCACTGGGAATGCTGATCCCAGTGGGATCACCCTGGGAATGACCAAGGTTTGGGGCAGAGCTGGAATCTTCTCGGTGCCAACGTGGATGGGCTCCATGAGCCGCAGTTTTCCCAAAATCTCACCCCATTCCCTTTGGGATGGGACACTTCGGAGTGTCCGGCTCCATCAGCATTCCCAAATCCCAGCAGGGATGCAGGGAAGGGGCTGGAATTCCCTGCCAGAGGATCCCACCCAACACAACCCCAAATCCCAGGAAAAAAAGAGGTGAATTTCCACCATTTCCCACAGGGAAAAATGCCCAAATCCCGGGAGATTAAACCCAAACCCCCTCCAGCACCCACTTTCCATGGGCATCCACCCGGATCCAGCCCCAGCATTCCAGGGAAAAGATAAAACCAGCAGCAGGGTCGGACGGAGGGAACAGAAGTGGGAAAGGAATATTAATAAAAAAAATCCTTGGATAAAACAAAATCTCCTCCCTGGAGGAGGATTCCAAAGCCATTTTTAATTAACTCCGTGTTCCACCGGAGCTCAGCACGGAATTATTGTCCATTAAATAAACAGCGGCTGATTATTGGGAACACATTCCCGGGGCTGCAGGTCACGGCTGCAAGCTGCTCCCGACACTTGTTCCCGGGAATTCCTGCTTTGCTTTACGTTTCTAGGGAAAAGGAGCCAGCTTATGGGGAAAATCAATCCCTGATCCTGGGGAACCTCGGGATCTCCCTCTGGCACAGGGGCAGGGTGGAAAAGGAGCCGGTTTAGGGTGGGGAAACCATCCCTGATCCCAAAAATCCTTGGGATCTCCACCTGGCACAGGGACTGAATGGAAAAGGAGCAGTTTTATGGGGAAAACCATCCCTGATCCCAAAAAACCTTGGGATCTGCCCCAGCACAGGGGATTGGATGGAAAAGGAGCAGTTTTAGGGAGAAAACCATCTGTGATCCCAAAAATCCTTGGGATCTCCCCCTGGCACAGGGACTGAATGGAAAAGGAGGCAGTTTAGGTGGGGAAAAACATCCCTGATCCCAAAAAACCTTGGGATCTCCTCCGGCACAGGGAGTTGGATGGAAGAGGAACAGTTTTAGGGGGAAAACCATCCCTGATCCCAGGAAACCTCGGGATCTTTGCCTCTGCAGCATTTTTCCACAAGCCAGGGAAGGGAGGTTTTATTTTTTTTTCCCCTTCCATAAATTGTAATTGATTTCTTTTTTAATGGAATATTGTAATGGAATATTGTCCAACGTGCTCAGACTCCCGGGATAAATTATTCAGCAGCACATTTTTAAATAATGCAGCCGCTTCCTGCTCGGATTTCCTGCTCCTTAAAACTCGGGATGGGAAGGAATCTCCACCTCTGGAGTCTCCATGGCTCCATGCTCCGAGCGAAGCTGTTGGGAATTAGCAATTGGAAAGGTGAAGATTCATTCAGGTCGTTATCCAGAGCCTGGATTCACTCCTTGCTCCAAGAGCTGGGGGTGGGAGAGGAGCAATTCCCGCTTTTCCAGAGGGATGCCGGATCCAAGCCTGGGGGTGGCGAAGAGGAGATGGAAGTGGAGGAAAATCCAGGCAGGTTCTGGGTGGAATCCAAGTGAGGATGAGGTGATCCATGGGAGAGGGAAAAACCCCGTGTGGGAATTCCTGACTCCTGGAAATTCGTTGTTATTCCAAATTCCTGTCAGTTATTCCATGAGGAGCAGTGGGAAAATGGGGGATTCCGGGCAAGGCCTCGGGCACAGGAGATTCCCACACCCCTCGGATGTTCTGGGAATGCTTCATTCTCTATTTCCCAGCTCCTTCCTCTGAACTTCCCCGAATTCCAAGCCCAAGGCTGAAATCCCCTCCACAGCTGCCTGGGGATGGGGGTGGGGGCAGATTCCTGCCTCATTCCCACATTTTCCAGACCTGGATATTCCCATGATCCACATCTGCCTCAGTTTCCCCTTTCTCTAATCAGGGCATTTCCTGTGATCCCTGGATCCAGGTGCCACCATTCCCACATGGAAAAAGCTCCGGGCTGCTCCAAAGGCTCTCCCACATCCCAGGAGGATCCTTGGGGAAAAGGCACTGGCGCAGTCCCAGGGAATTTGCTCCAAATCCCCCAAATCAATGGATTCAATCCCAAATTTTCCTGCTGGGACACTCTGAGCGCCGGCACATCCCAAGAGATGAGTTCTGCTCGTTCCGCTCCCCTTCCCAAATCCAATTAAATCCCTTTATTGGTTCCCTTTGGACACAACTCCTGGCACAATTATGGAATCGTTTCCAAGCACAAAATAATTGCCTTGTTCCATCCTCCCTCTCCAAAGACTTCAGCTTCCATCCCACTTCCCTTTTGTTTTCTTTGGGATGGAGAGGGAGAAGGAACTCGCCCAAATCCCTAAAAATAAGGGGGAAAACCCAGCTGGGAGCTCTGGAACGGGGCTGGAGCCTGTGGAAGGGAAGAGCTCCAGCAGGATGTGGGAATTGGGCTGTGATCCCAGATATCCCGGAGCTTCCAGAGCTCCTCTCCTCATCCTGAGGTACAAATCCCTCATTTCCTCAGCTCCCAAGGACCTGGCTTAGCTTCGGTTCCCTGATTTTAAGCAAATTTCAGCTTTTGGCTCCTCGTCCATCCCTGATTTTCGCTCCTTTTGGATTCTCTGGATCCACCCAGGATGTCTCAATGGATCAGGGACAGCACCTGTTGGATCCCTGACCCTCATTCCCAGTTTTGCCCATCCAGGCACATTCCAGCTCCTTTTCCAACAGGATTTTTCCTCATTACCACCCCACATCCACCAGGATTCCGGGTTGGACACAGAAGTCGATGCCGCCTGTTCCCTCTGACGGATTCCCGAAGCTCCAGGGATTCAATCAAGGGAAGGGACATAAATCACATTAATTAAAGAATTCCCAAACCCCTTCCGCAGCCCTCAGAATCCGGCCATGGAATGGGAATGTGCCCTCGGCATTCCAAGCACTGCCTGCTGGCTGCTAGAATATGATCAAATATTCAAATCCTTGGAATAATTGATTTCCTGAGTCCGATTTTTATGGATGTCACAGCCCCGGGATCATCGGAGCAGGGTAGGATGGGTTTAATCAGCAGCTCTTTTTTGGGAATTGTGGAATCATGGAATTGGGAAGGGATCTTAGAGCCCATCCCTGGAAAAGGACACCTTCCCTATCCCAGAATCTCCAACCCGACCTTGGACACTTCCAGGGATGGCAGCAGGAATCAGGATCCGCTTTGTTTTCCCGGGATCTCCAGCCGTGTCCTTGGTGATCCAGGATCCCGCCTCTTGCTCCTTAAATCCTGGGAATCCGGGTGTTCTGGAGCATTTTTAGGGATCAGAATCACAAATTGATGGCTGGGAGGGAATTCTGCTTCAAGAGGTGGTCAGAGGCACTTTGGAATTTGGAATGTGGGATGTGGGGTTTGGAATATGGGGGGTTTGGAATGTGGGATGTGGGGTTTGGAATATGGGATGTGGGGTTGGGAATGAGGGATGTGGGGTTTGGAATGTGGGATGTGGGGTTGGGAATGTGGGATGTGGGGTTTGGAATGAGGGATGTGGGGTTTGGAATGAGGGATGTGGGGTTTGGAATGTGGGATGTGGGGTTGGGAATGTGGGATGTGGGGTTGGGAATGTGGGATGTGGGGTTGGGAATGTGGGATTTGGAATGTGGGATGTGGGGTTGGGAATGTGGGATGTGGGGTTGGGAATGTGGGATGTGGGGTTGGGAATGAGGGATGTGGGGTTTGGAATGAGGGATGTGGGGTTGGGAATGTGGGATGTGGGGTTTGGAATGTGGGATGTGGGGACATCCCTTGACCTGGAGCTCCCCCAGCCACACCTCCGTGGAGCTCCAGGCTGGATTTTCGGGATTGTGGTGGGATTATCCTGCTCTGCTCCTCCCTGGAATGCCGTCAGGCCTGGCCGTGTAATGAGCTTGCAAATCCATGGGAAAAAAAGCTGGGACAAATCCAAGGCTGCTCCAGGATTTCACCAGAGGCTCTGATGGGATGAATCCCAGCCTGAGGGAGACCTCCCGAGACTTGGTCTCCCAAGCCTTCCCGGGATGGGGCAGCCACAGCTTGGGATCCTCCCCTCCCAGTTTTTTCCCTTTGTTTTTGTGTTATTCCCAAAATTTCTTCCCTCTCACATTTGGGAAGCTCCTCAGGGCTGGGAAATCGAGGTCGCCTCTGGGATCCCGCGCTTCCAACTGGCAGCAATCCCATCCAGGGATTAGTGAGGGATTTGGATGTGGAACAGGACTGATAATTAATTAATGAGCAGGAGGGATAATGAGAACCAGCAAACTGGGATTAACGGATCCAGGTTTTTAAGGGAAAAAAAAAAAATATTGGAAAAATTCTGCTGGCCCCTCATCCCTTTTGTGCCCTCCATCTCCAGAGCCGGATCCTGCCACCATTCCCTGCTAGATAAACAGGGAAAAATCCCACAAGGAACGCGGTGATTCCAAAGGGGAGCGGAGATCGGAGCCTGTGGGACGCAGCTCCAAGGGGATTCCAGGGATTTGTAGGAATCCTGAGGCCAAAATCCAACATCCTCCAAATTTTGGGACACACACAGGTGACAGAGATGTCCCGGCTCCTGCTCCGAGGATGGGAGGTGAAGAATCCCATTCCCAGTGGGAATCCCAATCCCAGCTCCCCACAGAGTCCGGGACAGTGAGGAAAAGCAGGAGGGGAGCAACTCATAGGAGTTCCTGGGAATGGCTCCACAGGATCCAGGAATTCTGCTGGAGACACTGGGCTGCCGAATTTGGATGGATCTGCCACCAAATCCCAGTGAATTTGGATGGATCTGCCACTGAATCCCAGTGAATTTGGGTGGATCTGCCACTGAATCCCAGTGAATTTGGATGGATCTGCCACTGAATCCCAGTGAATTTGGGTGGATTTGCCACTGAATCCCAGTGAATTTGGATGGATCTGCCACCTAATCCTGGCGCCGCTGGAAGAGACAGGAACTGGAGAATTTCCCGCTGGAAAACTGCACCTTACACAGGAATTCCTGGGGCTCGGAGCCTCCCTGTTCCTGCAATTCCTCTTGGGAGTGAGAATTCCAGAGCCCAGCAGGAATTCATTATCCACCCACCCGAGATCCATGGGGTGAGAAGGGCTGATCCCGCCTGGAAAAGAGCAGAGCCGAGCATCCACCTTCTCCTGGTGGGAAAAATAATCCCCAGTGCATGGAAATAATCAGGGAGAAACAGAATTCCCACGTTCCAGCTGGATCTGGCTCCAGAAGGACAATTCCCGTCCCAAACATCCAGCCCTGGCCATCTGGATCCGATTCTTTTCCTGGAATTTGTCCTCCAACACATCCCAGGAGTTTTTTTCCCCTGGCCCCACAAGCTGCTCTTGCTCCTGATTTCCCTCTGCCCTATCCCTGTTTTTCCAGCTTATTTATGAAATCATCACACCATTGATTTCCTGACAGCTGCCCTGACCTTTAGGATTTTATAAAATCCAGCTTTTTCCACAGCTTTTTTCCCTGGGCCTTGGCAGCCCGGCAAAGGTGACGCAGGGAATTATTGTGGATTTTTCCGGCTCCTGGGAAGCGACAGGATCCGTGTGGGAAGGGACTGGCAGCGGGAACAGCATCCATCACCTTTTCCAAGCGAAGGGCGAGCGGCGGGAGGTGGATGGAGCCCTGCTGGGACGCCGGTGAAGCAAAAAATTCCCTGGAAAAACAGTTTGCACGTGGAATTAACAGGGAAGGTGGCAGCTCCCTCGGCACAGATCGGCCGAGTGGTTTGATCCCAAAAAAAGCCCCATCCAGGCTCCAGGAATCTTGCTTTGCTCCCACTTTTCCTCTCCAGGAGGGCTCTCAGGGATTCACAGGGAATTTTGCCCCTGGAAAAGGGAAAGCGGTGGGAGATTGAAGGGAAAGCAGAGCCAAGGGAAAAGGAATTAAATCAGCTCCATATGGAAAGGTTTTTTTCCCAGAATTAGGATTCCAGTGAAAACACATGGAAACAGCCACAATTTCCAGCCGTGCGGAAAACCACAGCGCGGGAGGAGGGGGGAGAAATCCCCCAATCCCACTTTCCCCGCTGGTGGCTCAGCAGGAAATCGGGAATGACGCCAGTGCCGGGTGATGGACAGGGAAGGACAGGGGGTGGTTTTCCAGCCTCTGGAATCGTGGATTTCCTGGGATTCCTGGGGGCCTCCTGCACAGCTCTTTGGGGATCCCGGGAGTGGCTGTGTCAGGTTGGAAATCCCTGGAATAAATCAGGATGGCACCTCCGAGCAGCGGGAATTGCACGGGCGAAATTAAAATTGATGCTCAGCTCCCGGCTCGGCGAGCTGCTCCTGACCCACTTCCAGCTGGGAAGAATCCTGGGAAAGGTTTGGTGGAGGTTGGAATTCCTGCCAGACTTCAGCTGTCCCTGTGGGGAGGGGACCTGTGCCCAGAGCCGTCCCCAGTGCCACCACCCCATGGGCATGGTTTGGGGTGTCCCCAGTGCCACCATCCCCACCATGGAGAAGGTTTGGGGTGTCCCCAGTGCCACCAACACCTCCATGGGAAAGGTTTGGGGTGTCCCCAGTGCCACCAACCCCTCCATGGGGAGGGTTTGGGGTGTCCCCAGTGCCACCAACCCCTCTGTGGAGAAGGTTTGGGGTGTCCCCAGTGCCACCAACCCCACCATGGGGAAGGTTTGGAGGTGTCCCCAGTGCCACCAACCCCTCTGTGGGGAGGATTTGGGGTGTCTCCAGTGCCACCACCCCATGGGGAAGGTTTGGGGTGTCCCCAGTGCCACCACCCCATGGGGAAGGTTTGGGGTGTCTCCAGTGCCACCAGCCCCTCTGTGGGGAAGGGTTGGGGTGTCCCCAATGCCACCAACCCCTCCATAAGGAAGGGTTGGGGTGTCCCCAGTGCCACCAACCCCTCCATGGGGAAGGTTTGGGGTGTCCCCAGTGCCACCAACCCATGGGGAAGGTTTGGGGTGTCCCCAGTGCCACCAACCCATGGGGAAGGTTTGGGGTGTCCCCAGTGCCACCAACCCATGGGGAAGGTTTGGGGTGTCCCCAGTGCCACCATCCCCACCATGGAGAAGGTTTGGGGTGTCCCCAGTGCCACCAACCCCTCTGTGGGGAGGGTTTGGGGTGTCCCCAGTGCCACCAACCCCTCCATGGGGAAGGTTTGGGGTGTCCCCAGTGCCACCAACCCCTCCATGGGGAAGGTTTGGAGTGTCCCCAGTGCCACCAACCCCTTGCAAAAGCCACTGACCCAGCTGTGCTCACCCTTTGAGCCAACCCAAAATTCCTTCCCTCGCTTCTCCCTCTCCCCCAGCTTTACCCTTTGGATCTCTCCCGGACTTTTGTGGATGTGCCCCACCCTCCCCTGATGAGCGGCGCTAATTACGGATCTCCATTAACCCCGGAGCAGCTGGGGCCGGCTCTGACCGCTCCGTTTTTCCCTCTCTCCAAAATCCCATTTTTTTTTCTCCCTGCTCGGCAAAACATCCACGAGCGATCCGCAGGGCCCCGCGGAGAGCGCGAACCTTCCCGTAATTGCCCGTCCTTCCCGGGGCTCTTAAAAGCTTTTCCGAGGAGGAGAACAGAGGCTCCCTGTCAGCCACGAGCCATTACCCGGCTGAGAGCGGCCGCCCTCCCTCGCCTGCCGCCTTTGGCCTCTGGAAAGGTTGGATTTTCCGCTCGTTCCAGAGGTTTTCCTGCCCGGAGAGGCGGCTCCGGGGGGAGCGGGCCAGGGACAGCAACCCCTGCATGGGCAGGGGACCAATGGCTGGAGATGTCCCCAGTGCCACCAACTTCTCCATTCTGGAGGGGACCAATGGTCAGAGATGTCCCCAGTGCCACCAACCCCAAATTCTGGAGGGGACCAATGGTCAGAGATGTCCCCAGTGCCACCAGCCTCTCCATGGGGAGGGGACCAAGGTCAGAGATGTCCCCAGTGCCACCAACCCCAAATTCCGGAGGGGACCAATGGCTGGAGATGGCCCCAGTGCCACCAACCCCAAATTCTGGAGGGGACCAATGGTCAGAGATGTCCCCAGTGCCACCAGCCTCTCCATGGGGAGGGGACCAAGGTCAGAGATGTCCCCAGTGCCACCAACCCCAAATTCCGGAGGGGACCAATGGCTGGAGATGGCCCCAGTGCCACCAACCTCTCCATGGGGAGGAGATCCATGCCCAGAGATATCCCCAGTGCCACCAACCCCTGCATGGGGAGGGGACCAATGGCTGGAGATGTCCCCAGTGCCACCAACCCCTGCATGGGGTTCACATTCCCGACCCCTTGGGAGGATCAGGGCAGAGTGGGTGTGGATTTTAAGGGATAATTTTAGGAATATTCGAGATTCACACCCAGAACCCCTCAACCACACCAGACCTGGGCTGGACATTCCTGGAGGGGATTGGGAAGGAGCTGGAGCAGCTCCAGGTGGGAATGATGGCATGGGATGTCTTGGGGTCAGTGACAGCGCCATCCCAAGCATCCCACGGAGTTGGGAATGTGAACCAAAAGGCTTGGGATGCTTCGTTTGGAAGCACTGAGAGGCTTTGGGATGCTCCAGGAGCCTCATTTGCAATCACAGCCCATCCTCACCCATGGGATGGAGGGGCTGGAACGGCTTCAATCCAAACCCTTTTCCAACAACTTCAATCCAAACCCTTTTCCAGCATCTCCTTCCTCGCGTGCCTGAGATCAAACCGTTGCTGACTCACAACGCCTCATTAACGATTCTCTAGCAATTAATTCATCTCTTGATGCTGCTGGGTCACTCCTGGGTTGTTCGCATCCCTGGATCAGCGCCGATTGCAGCCCCACACCCCCAACCCTGCCAGGAATGCGCTGATCGGACAAAAATCTGCATTTTCCCTCACTTTTCCTCACTTTTCCTCATTTTTCCTCATTTTTCCTCTATTTTCCTCATTTTTCCTCATTTTCCCGCATTTTCCCGCATTTTCCCACATTTTCCCACATTTTTCCTCTTTTTCCGCTTTTTTCCTCATTTTTTGCTCCAAGACCTGAGCCCAGAGTCCCCCAGGGCTGAGGGATGGGACTGATCCAGCCTGGCACCACTGGGGCTGCTCAGATTGGGCACCTTGAGGCAAAGGAAATCGGGATTTTCCCTCTGGAGGAGCTTTCAGGGGCAGGCGGAGGCGCCGGATGGGAAAGTCGTCGCATTCTCCCTGGAAAACGGGAATTGGGCCATTCACGGAGCCGCGAAGGCACCGGCGCTCCTTTGCCAGCCCCTTGGAGCGGCCTCTCCAGGCAGGAAAGCCTCTGGAATGAGCGCTGGGCAGGAAAACTGTGCAGGGCAGCCCCAAAATGCAGTGGGAAGAGAGGAGGAGAAGGGGGATTTGGAAACCCCCAAGGTTTCACCAGCTGGGCCTGAAAAATCGGGAATTTTGGGATCAGGGGAGGAGGAAAACAAAGGGGAAGCAGAGTTGGAGAAGTCAACAGGGGGAAAACTGAGGCACAGAATAATTCTGTGTAGAAATGCACGTTTTAAAAGCTCAAATCTGGTAAAAATTGATCCCAGCAGAGCAATTCCTATCCCTGTTCTGTCCTGGGATATTTAGCCTGTGGCAGATCCAGTTGGGGTTTGGAAAACTCTGACAAAATTTGGATTTAGGGCTGGAAAGGAGTGGACAATGTCCCTTTGTCCCTGCTGCTGTCCCCGGAGGAGCTGGCAGCGAATCCAGGTCCTCTCTGATTCCAGCGGAGGAAATTTCTCTTGGCCTGGAATTGCCTCTGTTTCCCTGCCTGATGCTTCCCGAAGGGGTTTGGAGGGAAGGGAATTCCAAGGTGGGCTGGGACAGCCATGGGAATTGGGGGAAGGGAAGGCAAAAACACGGGAAAAGTGATCCAAGGGATGCTCCAAACCCGACATTCCCAACTCCCAGGGATTTTCCAAACCCAGCATTCCCAGCTCCCAGAGATGATCCAAGCCCAACATTCCCTGTCCCCATGGATGTTCCAATCCTCACATTCCCGGCTCCAAGGGTGCTCCAAGCCTGACATTCCCAGCTCCAAGGGGTTCTCCAACCCCAAGCTCCCCCTTTGGATGCTCCAGCCCCATTCCCAGCCCCTCAATTCCCAGTGGGATCCTCTTTGCAGGGTCAAGCACCTTCCCTGCAGCCTTTTCCCTGTTTTCTGGGGGGTTTGGGATGGGAATTGCACTCTGTAAGAGCCTCAAGCTCTCCCCTCCTCCTTTCCCCACCAGCCACCCCCAATTTTCCATATTTTCATGCCCTTCCTTTGTTCCGCCTCCTCCTTTCACACTTCCCCCACTTTCCCCCCCAAATGTCACTTCAGGAGAAGAAAAAGTTGGGCCGAGAACCCAAAAGACTCAAAAGCAACAGGAAAAAACCCAGCCAGGATTATTTTTAACAGGAACAATTCCCACCCTAACGATTAGCTTGGATTTTTTTTTCCTACCAGGAACAGCTCCTGGGATAAAGGAGAGGAGCAAAACCAGCAAGGAAAGGGCAGATTTTTCCCAGATTTTAATTGGATTTTCCTGCAAGTTTCAGCTGGATCCAGCAGCTCCTCGTGTTCCTCTGGAGTGGTGGCACTTCCCATTTTTCCTGGGGATTTTGCTTTGGGCTGGGAGAGCCCCCAGCAGGGGAAGATTTTGGGCTCTGTGGTGGAGGATGAGGGAACTGGGATCATTCCCAGATTTTCACAGAGCCGGGTGGCCTCAATCAGGTCCCTTCCATCCTGGATCCCTCTGGAAGGCCTCACTCATCCCTGGTACCTCCCGGATGAAAAGGAACGGGATAAGGACAGCGGGAAAATGGGATGGGAGGAGCAGAACGGGATGGGATGAGCGCAATGGGATGGGATGAGCAAAATGGGATGGGATGAACACAATGGGATGGGATGAGCAAAATGGGATGGGGATTCAGGATGGGAGAGTCTGGAGGGGCCACAGGCCCCCCAAAAGACCACACTCTGCCTTCCCATGGAAATTCCAGGCTGGAAATACATTCCCGGTGCCTGGAGATCATCAGGGATGTTCTACTAAACCGGGATAACACGTTTCCAGTGCCTGGAATGTTAAACCCTGAGCCCCTAAACCGAGATAACCGAGGATTCTACATCCAAGGATCCTAAATCCAGGCTCATCCTTCCCTTCCCGTCCCCACTCCCTCATCCTGACCTCCCTGCTCCCGCTTCTCCCGCAGCTCAGCACTTTTTCCATGTGAAATAAATGTTATTTTCTCCCCGGCCGGAGCCCAATTCATCTTCTTGTCAGGGGGAATCACGGCGAGAGGGCGAGAGCAGAGCCAGCGAGTGCTTACACACGGAAAAATGGGATAACGCAGCTCCCAGAAATCCTCCCTCCCCTGCTTAATCAGCCTCGAGCGCAGCTTGGCAGAGAATTTAACTGGAAAAAAAATTTAAAAATGAAACTGGAGGTGGAAAAAGTGATCCCGGTCCCCTCTCCGGCCCCTTTTGTTCCGGAAAACCCTGGGAGATTTTTATCTTTCCATAAAGTTTTATTGGAGCTGAAGGCGGGAGGGCGATCCAATTAAACTCCCCCTAATCCCGCTCTCAACTCCACGGCCCCGGTGGGAGATCGGGAACGGATCAAGGTGACAAATGAGGGGAGATAAATGGGGGCAGAGCAGGAGGAGGGAGGGCATGGAAAAAATGGGATTTAACTGGAATGTTGATACCCCTGGAACTGGGGGTTCTGGCTTTCTGCAGTGGGAGCTGGGAAAGCTGGAATTAAACATATCCAGGGATTTTCCTGCTGCCAGGTGGGGCCAGGGATGCCCCAGGTGAACTAAAATAGAGTAATTAATAGATTCTTAATTAATATCTTTAATAGAATTAAAGTTTCTAAGAGGCTTCTCTGGGGTCTCACCCCCCAAGGACCGGAGCAAACAAATCCAGGGATGTGTTTATCCAGCTGTGATCATGGATCCATGGCATTCCCAAATCCAGCAGCCCAGCCCCTCCTCATCCTGCATGGAAGGTGAAGATCAAGGAATGAGGGAATGCTTTGGGTTGGGAGGGACCTAAATCCCATCCAGTTCCAGTCCCAACACTTCCCACTATCCCAGGTTGCTCCTGCCTCGCCTTGGACATTTCCAGGGCTGGGACAGCAGCAGATTGTCTGGGAATTCCAGGATTCCCTCATCACCCTCCCAGCCAGGAGTTCCTTCCCAAAATCCCATCTCACTCTGCCCTCTGGGAAGCCATTCCCTGTGTCCTGGCACTCCAGGCCCTCCTTCCCAGCACATTCCCGGTGTCCAGGGCTGTTCCTGCAGCACCCACTGATGGATGGGAAAACAAAACCCTGCAATGGTTTGGGTTGGAAGGACCTAAAATCCCACCCCAGCCACGACACCTCCCCCCACCCCAGGGTGCTCCAGCCCGGCCCTGGACGCTTCCAGGGATCCAGGAACAGCCACAGCTTCTCTGGGAACTCCACACCACTTTGCCTCACACCCCAACCCCGCGCTCCAACTTTTCCAGAAAACCCTGGGAAGAGGGAAAACGAGGTGAATCCCCCCCAAAGCCGCTCGGGGCCGGTTTCCTGGGAACAGCTTCCCTGCAATCCACGTGCTCCCCTCCCGTTCCTCGGAGCAGAACTGAGCTTGGCCTTGAGCAGGAGCTGCTGCTTTTAATTCCCTTCCCACTGAGTCACCCTTCCCTTCCCTTCCCTTCCTTCCCAATCCGCGCGCGGCACTCCAACGCACCGCAGCTATTTTGACACGCTGAGCAAATATCAATTAATTCGCCTCTCGGAGAGGAAAAAAAAAAATAAAACCCCCACAAAACACACACACACAAAAAAAAACCCTGAAAAGAAAAGCTTAATTGAAAAAACTCCCGGGCCGGATTGGCAGCCCGGCGTTTGCTGCGGTTTCAGGCTCCGCTGTTCCGCGAGCGCCGCGGATTTTGCGGCTCCCCCGAGGAAAAGCTTTCTCTGGAGGAGCTGCGTGAGTCACCCGAGTCAGAACGGGGGGAAAAGGGGGGAAAGAGGCCCTTCCAGAAGGGTCTCACCTCCCGCTGGCTCATCTGGGATAAGGGAGGTCATGGGAGGACCCCAAAGCTGGGATCCATCCTGAGGCTGAGGCAGAAGGATGAGGACACAGATTTGGGGACCGGGGAGGCTGCGGTTGTTGGGATCCTCCCCAAACAGCCCCAAAACCCCAAATCCGCCCCAAACCTCGGGGGTCTGAGCAGCTTTTGTGGGCTCGTCCCTGCATCCCCTGGCAGGAGGTGCAGGAATTTAATGAGAATAACCAACCCCCAAATCCTCAGCCCCCGCAGAAGGACGGGATTGAGTCGATCCACGGCTTTGACTCACGGAATTATTTTGCTGTTAAAACACAATTAACTGATGGCTCTTGGCTTTGTTTGGGGGCTTTTCCTCCACACCAGCACCAGGAGGGGACACAGAGGCTCCTGGCCCTCCTGCCAGTGGATTTTTGGAACAGGAAAAGGCACAAGGAATGAAATTCCAGAGTGGTTTGGGTGGGAATGGACCTTAAATCCCATCCTGTTCCACTGGGCCACCTTCCACTATCCCAGGTGATTCCAACCTGGCCTGGGATGCTTCCAGGGATGGGCCAGCCACAGTTTTCTCTGGGAATCTCCCAAAATCCCATGGATCCCTGCCCTGTGGCGGTGGGAAGCCATGCGCCTCATTCCGAGCACGATCTGCTGCTAACCCCCACCCCCCAAAAAAAACCCCGCAGTGGGAAAAGGGGAATAAAAATCCCCACACCCCAAAACAATCTGTTCACGCTCCGACACCCTTAATTAGGGCCACCCTTGGAGCAGCACAGGAGGGATTTTGAATTCCAAGGAAAAGGCAGAACGTGCCAGACTCGCCGTATTTTTAGCCGGCACAACCCCACACTTCCCACCCTCCCCTCCCGCCCTCTGCTCTTCGCAGCTGCCCCGAGCCGGAACGTCAGCGCTTCCCGAGTGAGAACAGGAGCAGGGAAAGGTTATCCAAGCTGTCAGGAAGGGTTTTTTCCTGTCTCCCAGAGATGGGAAAACAGCGGAATGTGTTCGGCGTTGGCGCTAACAAGGAGCCGGTCCTGACGCTGAGCGCGGGTGACACCAGGGATGGCCCTTGGTGGCAGCGAATTCCCGCGGTGCCTGAACGGATTATCCCGAGTGTCTGGCGCTGGAAAGCCGCACTCGGGGAATATTCCAATGGTTCGAGCTCAGCTCCGCATCCCAGCGTGGTTTGGAGAGGGGAATTCCAATGGGAAGAGAAGGATTTGGGATGTTTCTTCACCGGGTGTTTGTGAAACGACTGGGAAAATTTCGGACAGATTCCCATTAAATGCTTGTTCCTCAATTTCAGGGATTCATTTTCCCTCAAACCAAAATCCCCCAGAGCTTGGTGTCAGAGCAGGAATTTGCGGCTCCATGTGGGACCTTGGAATTGTTTGGGTTGGAAAAGGCCTCAAATCCCACCCAGTCCCATGAGCAGGGACACCTCCCACCACGCCGGGGGGCTCCAAGCCCAGGGACAGTGTCCAAGGAACGGCTTGGACAAGGAATTTGGGATGTCGGGGGATGGGCAGCTCACTTTGACCCAGAAATCCAACGGAGTCCTGGGATGAGCAAAGACTTGGAGTTACTGGAGAAGGGAAGGATCCAGGGAGAGCTCAGAGCCCCTTGCAGGGCCTGAAGGGGCTCCAGGAGAGCTGGAGAGGGACTGGGGACAAGGGATGGAGGGACAGGACACAGGGAATGGCTCCCACTGCCAGAGGGCAGGGCTGGATGGGATACTGGGAAGGAATTCCTGGCTGGGAGGGTGGGGAGGGGCTGGGCTGGAATTCCCAGAGGAGCTGTGGCTGGTCCTGGATCACTGGCAGTGTCCAAGGCCAGGCTGGAGCAGCCTGGGCCAGTGGGAGCTGTTGTGGCTGGAAGTGGAGGGGATTTATGGTCCCTTCCCACCCAAACCATTCCGGAATTCCATGACTCCATGATTCCCCCTGAGCTGCTGACATCCAGGCTGCCACTCCTCTATCCCCAGCCCCACATCCCTTCTCCAAATCCCATTTTTCCAGCACTGGAAACAACTCCCGGGCACTGTTCCTGCTCCCGTTCCCGGATTTCGGAGCCCGTGGGCAGCTGCGATTTCCCAGCTTTTCCCACACGGCAGCAGGTGGTGCCAGGGAGGATAAAGGATAAACAGGGATAAATATGTACACAGGAGCCTCTGGAATTCGCCCGGATCCGGGAGCTCCGGCCTCCAGGCTCCGCTCTGGAATGTCACCAAACCCGGCATTTAAACCTTTCCTATCCTTGTCTTATCCATTTGGAATTAAGCCCAGCCCCAAACTCAGTATTTAAACCTTTCCTATCCCATCCAGAATTAAACCCAGCACCAAACTCAGCATTTAAACCTTTCCCATCCTTGTCTTATCCATCCAGAATTAAACCCAGCACCAAATCCAGCATTTAAACCTTTCCCATCCTGTCCAGAATTAAACCCAACCCCAAACCCGACATTTAAACCTGTCCTAACCCTGTCCCACCCCTGCAAAATGCGGCCCAGGAGCCAAACCTGATATTTAAATTTTGATTACCCCGACTCCCAACCCTGATTATTTTTAATTCCTTTTCCATTTGTGCTACCGGAGACTTTCTCCTTTTGTTGGGAATTAATTTGCTCTAATTTAGGGAAGCGTTTTTGATTGCTTTTGATTAAGTTTAACAAGCAGGGAGGGAAAAAAAAAGAAAAGCTTCAGCTTTAGACATCAAAGCAAACAAATCCTTGGGCTGGGCTTAATTAATAACGGCTGGCACTCCCCGAACAGGGAATTTATCCATTATGGAACAAGAAATTCCGTGTTGGAATCATTAATCCACACAAAAACACGGCTTGGGCAAATCCAAGGATTTCTGGATGGCGAAGGCGCGTGTTGGTTCAAAATCTGGGATTTGGGGCGACACTCAGGAGTTCAAAAAATGGGAATTTTCTATCAGAGAGGAGAGAAGCCACACGTGGTTCCCACTGGAAGGACAGAAATTCCTGGTTTTTCCTCTTCCCTGCAGTCCCGGTTCCCTGCTGTCCATGAATCCTTTTATAACTCCCAAAGTAGGGCAGGACAGAATTCCAGGCTCAATTCTGCTCCAGCCAGGAGTGGGAAGCAAAAATCCCGGTGTTCCAACACCTTTTTTTTATTTTAGGGAAACCTCCCATAACCCAGGCTGGGAATCCATTCTGGGATGGATCCTGAAATGGGGAATTGGATCCTACTCTGGGAAATGGATCCTTACCTGGGAAATGGATCCTAAACCAGGAATTGGATCCTAAACTGGGAAATGGATCCTAAAATGGGGAATTGGATCCTAATCCGGGAAATGGATCCCAACCCAGGAATCAGATCCTAACCCAGCTTCTCCCAGAATAAGGCATGGAAGTCTCTGGAAGCTGCTCCTCGTAATTAGAGGAGAAGCTGCCCCAAATGCTGCTTTTCCATCTTTCCCACGGAAATCTGTGGATTGATCCCTTTGCCATTGGATTTTATGGATGGAGAGAGCGGGAAATGGTGGATGTGAGGGAATAACCTCCCAAGGCAAATCCTGGAACAAGGGAAAAGCCCTGGAGAGCCGGCACCAGTTCCAAGCACATGGAATATTTATGGGCCCCGCCTGTGAGGAGCTCCCGATATTGAGCGGAAGCTTTTTCCAGGGAAATTGAGAAGGAGAGGGATGGAGGGGAGGGTTTATGGGGAGCCATAAATCTGCAGCTTCCAGGAATTTTATCCCGCTGGATCCATCCCGCTGGATCCATCTCGCTTCCATTACATCCCATTTCCACTGGACCCAGGTTTCATCCCCCTTCCTTTTCCCAACTTCCATGGCCCAGAGATCCCTTGGAATGCTGGGGGGACCTTTCCGAGGAGAAACCGAGCTCTTGCCTTGGTTCTTCCCCTTTATTTTTCTCCCTCACCAGTTCAGCAGATGGAAAATCCCTTTCAAACACTCCAAGGAATCCCCAAAATCCATTTCAAACATTCCAAGGAATCCCCAAAATCCCTTTCAAACACTCCAGGAAGTCCCGACATCATAGCCACCCCTTCCAACAGATTTATTCCAAATTTTCAACCTGGGACAGGGTTTGGGAAAGGGAAACCATGGATCTGTTCATGTTTTGGGAGCAGGAGCATGATTTGGGAAGGCATCTGGGATAATTTGGGATAAATCCCGGGAAACCCAAGACTGTGGCATGTGGATACCTGGCTGGAGGTTGAGGAAGGAATTTTTTATTCCACATAAGGAATTTTTGGTGTTTTTTAATTCAGGGAATCAGAGGAGGAGCAAGAACAAGAGGGGGAAATTCGGGAGAGAGGGAATGGGGAGAATGGAAAGGGAAAGGGGGAAGGAAAGGAGGGGGAAGGAAAAGGAGATGAACAAACAAACAAAAAAAAATTCCCAAATCCACCCGAGCGGAGGCTCCAAAACAAATTAACGTTGCCGTGGCAACGGGGGCTGTGTGGGCAGCTCCAACGCACGGAATTAAAACCGGCGTCATGTTCAGCGCTTAATTAAACCCCGGCCCAGCGCTGCCTCCCCGGGACACCCGGAATTCAGGAATTGGGGATATCGGGACACCTCCGCACTGCTGACGCCGGGAATGGGGCTGGGATCGCATCTCAAATCCTCGGAATCAGCGCCGGGGTTGATTCCCAAATGCTCTGGGTTGCGGTTGATGCTCGACCCCCAGCCCCATCCAGGCATAGGGAGGAGATCCAGTGGGGAAATTCCAAAGTTTTCTCCCCCTTCCCACTTCCTATCCACTTGATTTTCTCCAGGAGTGGCCGAGCGAGGTCATCGAGAGGACCCCGGGCCGCGGGGCCGATGGAGACAGCGGAGCCCTTGTTCCCACCCGGGCTCCCCAGGGATCAGCCAAGGCCTGGAGCATCCTCTGGAAAATGCTGCCTTTATGCCTCGAGGTCTGGGAATGGGGCCGGGAGAATTCCTGGAGCTGAGGGATCCGACCCCATTTATCATCCCGGAGAAAAACAGGGAGCAGGACACCGTGACCAGTTCAGGACCAGCCTGGGGGGAATTCCCTCTTTGGGAGCACTGGGAAGGAGTTTTCCATGCTGCCCCAGGGAAGTCGGGATGCTTTTGGGTTCAGGAATTTTCCACTCTGCCCCAGGGAAGTCGGGATGCTTTTGGGTTCCATTCCAGAGGGATCCATCAGCTTTTCCGTGCACGGGCTTGAAATCCACCTGTGACTTCCCAGCTCCTGGCTTAATCCTCCTTGACATCCCAGCTGCTGCTGCCGCTTCCATAATGAATATCCAGACAGGGAATTAGGGCTGGGATTCATTTCACCCACCGAGTCTAATTAACGGATGCAAAGATGCAGAGCTGGAGCGGGAGGCAGGGATAATTCCAGAATAATTCTGGAATAATTCTGAAGGACACGGAAAAGGCTCCACGCAGGCCTTGCCCCGGCCATGAGAGCGACACCTCCCCCTACGGAGGCTTGGGAGAACTTTTCCCGGTTTTCCAGCCCTTTAAAAGGCTCCCAAATCCAAGGAACTGGAAGGCAGCGCCCTGGGATCGTGGGAGGTGTCCCTGCCCCTGGCAGGGGTGGGATGAGAGGAGCGTCAAGGTCTCTCCCAACCCCAAGCATTCCATGATTCTGTGAATTCCTCTCCTGGAAAAGGCTTCCGCTTGTGCCCCTACTCCCACTCCGGGGTAACGTCCCAGCTGGCAGGGAATTACTGCCGGCACATTCCAGGATTTGCTTTATTTAACCCCGTGTGAATCCCGAGAGCTTTTCCTCATCTTCGTGGATTTCTCCCCGAGGCCGAAGGTTAAACGGGAGCTCTTCCATGGCTGTCATTTTTCCTGGGTTTTTATTTTCCAAGGAGCCTCCAGAGAGGGATTTTACTGGAATTGACTGGGATTTGAACCTCCTCCACTGGAAGGTTTGGTCTGTCCTGCGAAGTTGTTGGAAGAGGAGATCGTGGAATCCTGGAATGCTTTGGGTTGGAATGGGCTTTGGGGATGAGCCACTTCCAGCTCTGACAGCTCCCACATTATCCCAGCCTGGCCTTGGACACTCCAGGATCCAGGAGCAGCCACATCTTCTCTGGGAATTCCATCCCAGCCCCTCCCCACCCTCCCAGCCAGGAATTCCTTCCCAAAATCCCATCCAGCCCTGCCCTCTGGCAGTGGGAGCCATTCCCTGTGTCCTGTCCCTCCATCCCTTTTCCAGCTCTCCTGAATTCTCTGGATCAAAATCCAGCCACGCTCCCCCTCCAATCCCAAACAGCTGCAAACCCTCCCATCCCTCTCCCACATTTTCACCCCTTTTCCTTGGATTTTCAGGACTTGAAGCTGCTAGGAGAAATCCCAGAACAAGACCCCCTCCAATCCTGCAATGAATTGATCCCAATTTTCCAGAAAATTCTTTCCCCCCTGCTTTGAGGCTCCCTCCTGACGTCTTCCCAGATTTCTCCTCCAAAGATCCTCTATTTTTAAAACCCTCCCTAAAATCCTTTTCCATCTATTTTTTCCTCCCTGCTCCCACTGCTTGGCATTTCCTCCAAGGAGCACGGGGACTTTTCAACCGCTCCAAAAACCTGGATGCAAAAAAAACTCCTGGAATATTTCCTTTGGAAGGGCCGGGCTGGGATTTACAGCTCCGGGAAGAGAGAGAAGGAATAAAAACACCTGGAGAGGCAAAAATTCCTTAAGGAGCCAAAATTCCTGAGTGTTCCTGGCTGCTCCCAGGAACCTGGGCATGGCCAGGAGGGAAAAGCTTGGGAATTCACGCGGAATATTCCAGGAAATGCTTTGTTTTCCAAAGAGGTTAAATGGATTTTTATTCCCCTTGGAATTGCTGCTCCAAGGAATGTCTGGAATGAGGGATTCCAGGTGGGAAATGGGGGAATTCCTCATGGAATTATCTATTGTAATTTGAGGATTTGCGGGAGTTTTGGAAGAGGCACCACAAAATGACCCCAGCGACACAAAATATTCCTTTAAAGTCCTCCAAAATTTCAAATGATCCCGCAAAAAAGCCTCACTTCCCAGCAATTCCTCCTTGGAGCAAACCCTGTGACATTCCCACTCCAGCTGATCCATCCTAAAATCCCAGAATTCTCCTTTTAGCCCCAAACCCAACATTCCAAGGACAGGAGGGCGATGCCAAGCTGGAATTCTGGAGCATAAACTGGGATTTATCCTCTCCTTTATCCCAAGAAGGAAAAGTTCTCCCAGGAAAAGCTTGAGTGGATTTTTTTCCGTTATTATTTTTTGCCGCGTCCCAAAAAAAAAATAAAAATTGTGTTTTCAGCACTTTCTCCTATCGGGAAAGTAATTGAGTCCAAATGAAGAGGGAATTATCTCCGGAGTTAATTATCCATCCCGGCAGCCGGGGTTTTACATCCCAGCATTTTGCACTTCCACACAAAGCACGGGAATTCTCCTCTCCTGTAATTAACGTGCTGGGAATGCGGCGGAGGAAGCACCAGGGGCTGGGTTTTGGGTGGAGTTGGGGAGATTTTGGGAATCTGAGCAGAGAGAGGATGGGAAGGACTCCAAACCCCGGCACAGAGTGGTGCTGGAATCACCATTCCTGGAGGGAATATTGGAATCACCATTCCTGGAGGGAATCCTGGATCAAGACCCCACTTCCCGTGCTGGAACAGCCATTCCTGGAGGGAATCCTGGAGCAAAACCCACTTCCAGTCCTGGAATCGCCATTCCTGGAGGGAATCCTGGATCAAGACCCCATTCCCCGTTCTGGAATCACCATTCCTAGATGGAATCCTGGAATTGCCATTCTCGGAGAGAATCCTGGAGCAAATCCCCATTCCCAGTAGTTCCCAGTAACCCCAGGATCTCCACAGGTCACAGCGGAAAACTCCGGAGCAGGGAATACCGGGAATACCAGGAATACCGGGCAGTTCCTACTCCTGGAAAAGCCCGGAGCACTCTCAGCTTTCTCAAGGAAACACTCAGGAATCCACACTGGATTTTCCAGCCTCTTTCCCAAGGAAACCCGGCAGCGCTCAAGGCTCTGAGGCCAAACTGGGAAAGCTGGGAACACTGGGATTGGGAATCACCCCCAGGAGCGATCCCAGATTGTGCTGTGCAGCTCCCAAATCCCTTTTTTCAGCTGCTCCACACCTGGCTCTGGCTCAGAGCCACCCCTTCCAGGGATGGAAGGAATTCCAGGAGAAATAGGATTTATGTTCCCAGTGCCAAATCCCAAATCCCCACCATTGAATTTTCCATGCTGGAAAAGGGAATGTTCATCCCTCCCTCCCCTCTTCGTCAGCTCCAGCTCCAGCTCTGGGATCCTTCCATGGCATTTTCCACATCCCTGGAATGTCCAAGGCCTGCCTGGAGCAATCTGGGATAGTGGGAATTGTCCCATGGCAGAGGCTGGGATGAGGTGATTTTAGGCTCCATCCCAACCCAAGCCAGTCTGGAATTCTGTGTTTCCACAATTTTACCATCCCCAGGCTCCCAAGATTCCCAAAATCCCTTTTTCCTTGGGCACAGCTGGATGGGAATTGACATTGCTGCTCCCAAAACATCAAAATGAATAAAAATCCCAAATAATTAAAAAGTTCCGGACACTCGCTCTTCCTGTGCTCCAAATCCCAACATTTCCAGCACTGCCAGGTTTTCTTGGGAGAAAAAATTTCCCAGCACCATCAAGGGAGGGGCTGGAATTTGAAACCTGAAATTCTTGCACATAAAAATTCCCAAAATACCACCAAAAATTGGGAATGAGGCAGCTCCTTGGGAATGCCTCCCTGTTTGTTGTCTCCTGCAGGAATAAAAAAGCCGGGAATTGTTGAATTCCAACCCAAATTTTGGTATTTCTGCAGCTGAAGGATTCCCGTTTTCCACCCCCCACCGGATATCAGGATTTTTATGGAATCTTGGATTTTGGGGCTCTTTCATTTCTTGGTTTGTTCTCCTTGGTTTATTTTGGTTTGTTTTTTGTTTTTTTTTCCATTATAGACATCGTTAAAAAAAATAAATTTTCCAAGAATACATTTGGAAGTTGTGGGAATCGTAGGAATTGAAAGAAAGAAACAAACAAAAAATAATAATAAAAAAAAGAAAATAAAAGAGAAGAAAATAAAGAGAAAAATAGGAATTAAAAAGCCACAGGATGGGTAGGGTTATGTATATGGGAATATCTGTATGTTATGTGTATATAGGAAATAAAGTGGAGAGGGAAAATAGGGAATTCCGACCCTGGATGGGTCAAAATCCACTCCCAACCCAAATTCCAAATCTGAAAAAAAAATAGAAAGAAGGAGAATGGAACCTCTCCCCCCTGGAATGATTGAAAACATCAGCACAACCTCACACGTTTCACACCGGTTTCTTTTCTCTTCCATTCGGAAACTCTCCGAGGAAAAATCCCAACCAAAATCCCCCAAAAACCAACGGGAAGAGCTCTGGGAGTCCCCTCCAGGTGGCTCCCGATGGCGCCTTCATCCTCCGGGATGTTCCCATGCAGAATCCTCGTTGTCCCTGTGGTCACCCTGGTACAAAAAATCCTGAAATTCTCCTTTCCCAAAGCTTTTCTCCAACTTTTTTTCCCTCCCCGGCACCGTTGGCAGCTCCAGACCCCAATTCCAAGCCCTTTCCAAGGAGTTTTCCCAGGAGCCGCTCTGGAAAACCGACCCAGAAAAGAGCAAAACCAAACAAAACTGGGAAAAATGAAAAGTAGGAAGAAAACCACCAAAGTTTCCCAGCGTGGTGAGGGCTCCTCCTGCCTCTCCGGAGCTCGGCATTCCCGGGATTTGGGAGCGTTCCAGTCTCCGGCGCAAGCGCGGCACCGGTGGGCGCCGGTCCGAGCGTCCCCGTCCCACCGGCCGCTCCTTCCCGCCCCTCTATAGTCCCAAGGCCGGGATCAGGATGGGAATGAGGAGCAGGATCCGGCTCTCCCGGCGCCGGCTGCTTCCCCCCTTGGGATCCGTGAAAGTCTTCTGGTCCGGCATCATGTCCGTGGTCAGCTGGGCCTGGGAAGGAGGGACAGGGATGGGATTTTAGGGAAAAGCATCCCAAAGTTGGAAAACACCTCCAGGCGGTGAAGCCGGGATGTCGTTCCCAAGCTGTTTGCTTTGGGATGGAATTCCCGGCCCTGGGATCCCCTGAGTACCTCGGAGTAGCACAGGCTCTGCTCCTTGGATTTGTTGGGCTTCAGGCCTTGTTCCTGGCAGGAGAAATGGGAATGGTTAGGGTGGGAACGTGCCCCTGGATCGGGGAGGTTTGGGGTCCCGAATTTCCCTGCAGGAATCAGCTTGGAGCGGGTGATGGAGCTCAGGGAGATTTGGGAAAAGCTCATCCCATCTCCACAGGCAGCTCAGGGGCTTCTGTAGATCCCACTTCACTCCCACTGTCATCCTGCCCGGAATCCTGCCTGGAATCCTGCCGGGAATCCTGGGACACCCCACCAGTCCCCATCCCACTCCTCTGCACTCCTGGAACATCCCCGGCCATTCCCCAATCCCATTTCCCTCCCATTTCTGGGACTGAACATCCCCAGCCATTCCCCAAGCCCATTTCCCTCCCATTCCTGGAACATCCCCAGCCATTTCCCAATCCCATTTCCCTGAATTCCTGGAACATCCCCAGCCATTCCCCAATCCCATTTCCCTGAATTCCTGGAACATCCCCAGCCATTTCCCAATCCCATTTCCCTGAATTCCTGGGACTGAACATCCCCAGCCATTCCCCAATCCCATTTCCCTGCACTCCTGGAACATCCCCAGCCATTTCCCAATCCCATTTCCCTGAATTCCTGGAACATCCCCAGCCATTTCCCAATCCCATTTCCCTGAATTCCTGGAACATCCCCAGCCATTCCCCAATCCCATTTCCCTCCCATTCCTGGAACATCCCCAGCCATTCCCCAATCCCATTTCCCTGAATTCCTGGAACATCCCCAGCCATTTCCCAATCCCATTTCCCTCCCATTCCTTTTCCACCCACGGAGCAAAACATGGATGCCCAAGCCCAGTGCTTGCGGATTTTCCAGATTTCCCAAAAAAAACCCATGGAATTCCAGCTCCCAAGCGAGGAGCAGTCGGCCTCAGGGAGTCACCTCAGCAGGTGAGGGGGGCAGGTGGGCGGGGAATCTCTCCCTCCCCATTCCAGACCCCAACCAGTGCCCGGATCCTTCCGGCCCCGGGACGAGTCCGACATTTTCCCATCCCATGGGATGCATCCAATGTCCCACCAGTGCTCCCAGTGCTCCCAGTCTGGGGCCTCACCTGGAGGGAGGTGCAGGTGCTGATGACGCTGGTGTCGTACGCGGTGTTGCTGTCGTTGACGTCGTCCGGCAGCGCCGGGCTCTTCTCCGCCTTCGGAAGCACCGTCACGGCTGGATTGGGATTTTTGGGAGCCATGTTCACGTCGGTGCCGTTCCCAAAAGCTTGGATGGCGTTTCCTGGGAGCGGGGTGAGATTTAGGAAGGATGGGGGTGACAAAACGGGGTAAAAGGAGCGGGGCAGGGAAGCGCCTTACGGAGACAGGGATTTTCCGTGAAATCCCGCAGGAATTTCTCACACTCCTCCTCCATATTCCCGCTGCCTTTGCAGGAGCACCAGGGCGAGATGGTGATGCTGGTGGTGCTGGCGTCCACGTAGTTGGGGGTGATGTCAAATCCTGGCGAGGAGGAGGAGGGAACGGGGATGAAATCCCAGCGGGAAAAGCCATTCCCGATCCCGACTCCCGGCACTCACCGATGAGCCCCGCGTAGGAGCCCAGGCACGCCTGGAAGTTGTCCCCGGGACAGCTGGTCAGGGACTGGAAGGTGGCCTGGCAGTTGGTGTGGAAATCGGCCAGCCGGGATCTGGAGAGGAGGAAAAGTGGGAAAACAACGGGATTTCAGCACCGCCCCCACAGACAGAAGGAATTTTTGAACGGAATAAAAGGGCCCCGTTCCCAACATCCCCACACAGGCTGTGAAATTCCGGGGAAATTCGGGCTCTTTGGCTGGGTTGTCCGAGTGCTCCCGAGAGGAGACAGGATCCAGGGAATGGCCGTGCTCATCCGCACCTCAGATCCCAATTAAACACAGCCGGAATCTCCTCGGGAAGGGAGGGAATTGGGGTGGGTTTGAGGGGCTGTGCCATGATGGGGATGGGAGGATGGGGAAGGAGAGAAAGCTCGGGATGAAGCAGAAATTCCAGGAAAAAACAGGATTCTGCAGTTTTGCTGTGGTGCACGAGACAAGGAGGAAACTTCCTCCTTCTCCTTCTTCCTGGAAATAAAACTCCCTCATCCCGAGAGCGCCGTTTCCACCTTTATTTTCCTTCCTTGAGACTCGGCCCATGGAAAACTCCCCACAGAGCTGAGAGGGTCTGGGAGCTCCCATCCCGCTCCCATTCCCAGGGCAGATCCTCAGCTCCTGGATGGGGATTTTCCTCGCACAAATCCCAGAAAAGCTTTTCCAGGGTTTTATTTTGAGGGGGATGTTTCACCCTCCCTGCAGCCAAACCTCAGCTCCAGGGTGGGAATGGCAGAGATCCAAAAACCTGCTCCTTCCCCAGCCTCTCCACGGGAGAGGAATAAAACTTTCCGACAGCATTTCCCTCTCTTCCCAAATCCGAGGCGAAAGGACGTCAATTCCCCGCAGGAAGCGCGGCGAGTTCAGCGCCGAGCGCCAGGAAAATTTGTCACCGCTGCTCCCCGGGGCTCCGCTCCCAGCCCGGAGCATCCTCCGAGGCAAAAGTTATTCCTTCCATAATCCACGAGGATGCAGCTGGGAAATCCTTCAGGAATATCCAAGCCAAACGCCACCCTTCCCGCTGGACTTTGGGAGCTGCTGGATGGGATTCGCTGCCAGGAACAAAGGCTCGGCCTCGGCGCAGCGGATTTTGGCTTTTTAAAGGCTCCGAAGGAATGAAAAATAGGGAAAGGGAAGGAGCCAAGTCCATCTTAGCAGGAACACGGAGGAATCGGTGCCAAATTGCTGCTGGCAGCTGGAGGAGGCAGGTGGGGATGGCCTGGAAAGGTTGGGAAGAGCCAGCTCTGGATGAGGGATGGGGGAGGAGGATTTTCCTAAGAGTTGTCCCCAAAAAAAAACCTGAAAAACCCCCAAAGGAGCGGAAAAGGGATTAAAAAAAATTAATTCTGGGCATTGTCCCATCCCAAACCCTCTCCAAGGGCTGGATTCCCAATTAGGGGCTTCCAAACTGCTCCTCTTGGATTCCTGGAGGAAAAGTGCCAGGAAAAGCAGCCCCAGGATCCTGAGGTTTAACAGGCCCTGCTCCCAAATCCAGGCGCTTCCCAAAGATCCCTGCAGGGCACCTGGACTTCAATATCCTGAATTTAGGGGTCTTTTTAATTCCATGCTTGTATTCCCAGTGCATAAATCCCAAATTTAGGGGGTTCTGTGCACCTGTACATTTATCCCAAGCGCATAAATCCCAAATTTAGGGGACTTTTTGTGCCTGTAAATATATCCCAGATGCCTAAATCCCAAATTTAGGGGCTTTTTGGTACCTGTACATTTATCCCAAGTGCATAAATCCCAAATTTAGGGGATTTTTGGTACCTGTACATTTATCCCAAGTGCATAAATCCCAAATTTAGGGGATTTTTTTGTACCTGTACATTTATCCCAAGTGCATAAATCCCAAATTTAGGGGATTTTTTGTACCTGTACATTTATCCCAAGTGCATAAATCCCAAATTTAGGGGCTTTTTGCTCCTGTCCTCCCACCCCCAGCACACATATCCCAAATTTAGGGCACTTCAAGCATCCCCTACAGGGACCACCTGCCTCAAACTCCTCTCCCATTCCCTGTTTTCCTGCGGGAATTCAGCACCACCAAAACCCCACTGGCTCTGACATCAAAATTTACCAAACACGGAGGTTTTGGGAGGGTTTTTTGGTGATTTTTTAAGCGCTTAATTGAGCGTTAATTACTCCCATCCCCCCAAGCCGCGGTGATAACTCAGCACGCATCCAATCCAACAGCATCCTGCTCCTGAATATTTCATGGAAAAGACGCCGGGATTCCTCCAGAGGTGGAATTTTTTTTTTTTTCTTCTTCACGGGCAATTTACAGGGGCTGAAGGAATTTTTTCAAAACAAAAAGCTGGGAAAAATCCGCTCTCCCTCTCCTGCCGAGCTGAGCATGTTCAGGAAGCTGTGACAACACGGAAAAAACTCGGCGAGACACAAAAATCCCGCTGGGCATCGCCCTCCCAACATTCCCGTCCTGCTGGAGAGGGATTCTTTTGAAGCCGGGAGATGCTGAGATTAAAAAAATTCCCCTCAAACGCTCCCAGGTAAATTCAAAGAGTCCCAGGGAGCTGGAGCAGCTGAAGGAATGAGGGAAGCTGGAATAAAACCCGGCTTTTGTGGATGACCCGCTGCCAAATCGAGCAAGGAGTTCACAGGGGAGGGAGAAAAGATCAATGGACGGATTTGTTTTATCCAGGAAAAGTTGTCTGGGGAGAGGAGTCACCTGTTCTGGGCTGAGCCAGGCGGGCTTTGAGGGAAAAGGAATTCTTGTCGTCATCCTGAGGCTCTCGGCCTAAATTCCAGAGGAATTTTCTTGTGGAAAAGGGGTCAGGATTTGGAAGGAGCTGCCCAGGGGGGTTTGGAGTCGTCATCCCTGGAGTGTCCAGGGAGCCCCTGGAGGTGCCCAAGGAACCCCTGGAGGTATCCAAGAAATCCCTGGAGTGTCCAGGGAACCCCTGGAGGTATCCAAGAAATCCCTGGAGTGCCCAGGGAGCCCCTGGAGGTGCCCAGGGAACCCCTGGAAGTATCCAAGAAACCTCTGGAGGTGCCCAGGGAACCCCTGGAGGTATCCAAGAAACCTCTGGAGGTGCCCAGGGAACCCCTGGAAGTATCCAGGAAACCTCTGGAGGTGCCCAGGGAACCCCTGGAAATATCCAAGAAACCTCTGGAGGTGCCCAGGGAACCCCTGGAGGTATCCAAGAAACCTCTGGAGGTGCCCAGGGAACCCCTGGAGGTATCCAGGAAACCTCTGGAGGTGTCCAGGGAACCCCTGGAAGTATCCAAGAAGTCCCTGGAGGTATCCAAGGAACCCCAGGGGTGCCCCTCAGAGCTGGGCTGGGGACAAGGAGGGGATCCAAGGCTGGACTCTGCTCCAGAGGGCTTTTCCAACCTCTGGAATGTCCATTCCTTGCTCAGGGATACGGACACAGCAGGAAAAAGCCAAACACACAACAAACCAATGTAAAAATTCCCAAAGCAGAGGAAACCCAGCGAGAGGGAAAATAATTAAGACAAGAACCCAGCGCAACCTCCGAGTTACTAATTAACAATTCCCTTCTCCGTGCGCGGTTCAGGCCGCCGCGTTCGGACCCCGGACGCCTCAAAGGCGTTTTTTGGGTGGGATTTTTTAACCCTGGAGCCCCGCGGCTCCCCGGGAGGGGGAGGACGGAGCGAGGCGTGGTTTGGTTTTAATTGCGGGCCCGTTCTGTGCCATTGAGCCGCTAACTGAGCCCAACAGGAGATGGTGTTTACACAGCAAAGCCCGGCTCGAGCCAGACTCGCTGCTGTCACATGAAGTCAATACTTGGGAAGCCTCTCGAGTTAATTATTCAGCGAGGATTGATTGATTCTCGTGCTAAGAGCCTGGCGAGCCCGCAGGGAGCTGAGCCCGAGCCCAGCCGCCTCCTCATGCTGGGGAAGCCCCGGGTGCTGCCCCTCCACTTCCCAAATCCAGCGGATTTGGGGCTTTTCACTGATTCCCCAATCCCAAACCGGCTTCGGAGGCTCCTCCACTCCCTGTCCTGTCCAAACCCGAGCTCTCCCAGACCCCATTAAATCCAGGAGCAATTTTTCCCTGCTCCTTCTTCTCCCCCAGCCACCTCCACACATGGGGGACCCCGCGGTGCTGCCTCTCTGCTTCCCAAATCCAGCAGATTTGGGGGTTTTCACTGATTCCCCGGTCCCAAACTGCATTTGGAGACTCCTCCACTCCCTGTCCCGTCCTAGCCCGAGCTCTCCCGGGTCTCAGAAAATCCAGGAGAAATTTTTCCCTGCTTCTTCTCTTCTTCCCCATCTGTGCCCTCATGTGAGGGACCCCCCTAGTGCTGCCCCTCCACTTCCCAAATCCAGCAGATTTGGGGGTTTTCACAGATTCCCCAATCCCAAACTGTCCAGCAGATTTTGGGGTTTTCACAGATTCCCCAATCCCAAACTGTCCAGCAGATTTTGGGGTTTTCACAGATTCCCCAATCCCAAACTGTCCAGCAGATTTGGGGTTTTCACAGATTCCCCAATCCCAAACTGTCCAGCAGATCTGGGGGTTTCACAGATTCCCCAATCCCAAACTGTCCAGCAGATTTTGGGGTTTTCACCGATTCCCCAATCCCAAACCGGCTTTGGAGGCTCCTCCACTCTCTGTCCCCTCCGAACCCGAGCTCTCCCAGCTCCCATTAAATCCAGGAGCAATTTTTCCCTGCTCCTTCCCCGGCAGGCGAGTGCGGGGCTCTCGTTCCAGGGAGGAATGGGAAAGTGGAGCTGCTGTTTATCCAGGGAACATCCATCGCGGCTGTTTGCGCTAAACAAAGGCCGCGTTCTGTTCCCGTGTTTGGCGTTCCGTCAATTCCCAGCCAGCCTGGATCCCGTTCCCTCCTTCCCGAGGCAAAGCTCCATCCCAGCCCCGGCCAAAATCCTTGACAAACAAATATCCCGGGAGGGGCAGCATCCCTGACCCCCTCAGCTAAAGCTGAACACACCAAAAACTGGGATAAAAATCCGGGAAATGACCCAAAACCCCCACTCCAACCCCGGCCAAAATCCTTGACTCCCAAATACCCCGGGGAGGAGGAGCATCTCTGACCCCCCCTGGATTTAAACACAGCAAAAACTGGGATAAAAATACGAGAAATGACCCAAAACCCCCACTCCAACCCTGGCCAAAATCCTTGACTCCCAAATATCCCATGAGAGCGAGCATCCCTGACCCTCCCTGGACTTAAACACAGAAAAAACTGGGATAAAAATCTGGGAAATGATCCAACATCCCCACTTTGGATGCCGAGGAGCTCCAGCCAGTGGAGGCTGGGAATTTCTTCGGCACCGGCACCACTGGAGCGTGTAAGAGCAGATTATTTGTGTTCCCGACTTGCTGATGCAAGATGAAAAATCCAGCGAGCTGCAGCTGCTGAAATCAGCTCTTTTCTCCCCTTCCCTTCCCTTTCCCCTTCGCTGAGGTTTGTGCTTCGCCAAAGGTTTTTGTATTCCGGGAGCTAAAACCTGTCCCTTGCAATCAGCCGCAAAAACTCCGGGACTTTGTCAGGCTCCTGCGAGCCGGGAAAAGCTTCCCGAGCTGGGAAAAGCTGGGAAAAGCTTCCCGAGCTGCACAAATCACGGCTCGATTGCTCCCGGAGTCCTGGGGCAGCTCCCGCGGGATTTGCGGCCGGGTCGAGGCTGCTGGAATGGATTTATATGGAGCAGAAAACCTGGGATTTCAGCCCAGGATAAGCCAGATCCTGCACTCCAAAGGTCCTGTGCCCTCGGCAGGGTGTGAGTTCTTGAGGGGACACGAGGAGGGACATCCTGGAGCCTCCAGAAGGACAACAGGGAATGTTGTCCCCTCCTGCATCCAGAACATTCCACATCCAGAGCCATTCCCGGCAGGATGGAGCATCCCGTGGCTCCCTTGTGACCTTTGTGGCCGAGGGGACGGGGCTGGTGTCCAAGCCCAGCAGCCCCACACAGCTGGAGAGCAGCACGGAGGGCCAGGAAAAGCTCTGGAAGGGCTGTTTTCCATGCTGGAATAATCGTTTTCCCTCTCCTCCAATTCCTCTGCTGCTTTTAGGGGTGGAAGTCTTGTCCTGCAGGAGCAGCAGCCGCTGGATCGACCTCCATGCAGGAAAAATCCCTCTGGAAAATCTTATCCCGGCACAGAGGGTTTTCCCTCATTAGGCTTTGAGCCAGGAGGGTTAATTAATTACCCTGGCAGGTTAATTACTCTGGCAGGAGAATTATCTCATCTCCTGTCACCTCCGGCTCTGGGAGCACTCGGGATCTGCTCCGGCTCCAGTGCCCTCGCCAGGCCCCTGTCGGATCAGGATTGAGCATCGGGCTGGGATGTGGGATTGAGAAACTCATGGATAACGGGAAATGCCACAGCACTGCCTTTTCCTTCGGGATGAGGGGACACGGAGGGGTTTTAGTTATCCATAAACTCCTGGATAACTGGAAATGCCACGGCACTGCCTTTTCCTTCAGGATGAGGGGACACCGAGGGGTTTTGGTTATCCATAAACTCCTGGATAACGGGAAATGCCACGGCACTGCCTTTTCCTTCGGGATGAGGGGACACAGAAGGGTTTTGGCTGGATAAACTCCTGGATAACTGGAAATGCCACGGCACTGCCTTTTCCTTTGGGATGAGGGGACACCGAGGGGTTTTGTGTCCCATCATTCCCAGCTGCCAGAGAGGAGCAGATGGGATGGGACTTGCTCCTGAAAACCCAAGGAGTGCATCCATGCCCCATCCCAAGGCAAAAAAATCCCTGAGGTTACAGCAAAACCAACACAAATAAATCCCAGATTTGGGGATTTTCCAGAGCAAGAGCCCCCATCCAGCTTCTCCCACGCTTCTCCCAAAAAAACTGCATTTCCACCTTGGAGCAAACGCTCCCAGCAGCTGCCGCCCTTTCCCCCTTTCCCTCCTTGTGTGGGGATTTCATTCCATGCAGGAATTAAAGCTCGTGGCCTCTGCAGCCCCCCCAGCGCCGTTATCCCTCTCCGAGCGCGGATCCGTCGGCAGCATCCACCTCGGAGCGCGCTGATGGAGAGGAGCTGCCATTCCCGGGTATCTTTTATTCATGGACACCGGCTCCTTGGATTACTTTTTGATAAAAAGCCACATTCCCACATTTCAAACATCTCCGCTCGCAGCCCGAGGAAAACCCGGAGCTCGCATTTATTTCCCTGCCGAGCGCCGGGAAACTCCATCACCTTGATGGGAGAAAGATCCCGCTCCCGGCAGGAGCCGGAGCCGTTGGGAAGCGGATCCGGCTGCCGAGGGGAGCGGGAGGGGTTGTGCCCTGTGACAAATGGGTTTCATAAGGAACAGGAGCCTCGGCTCCCAGCTCTGCGCTTCCAAGGGGGAAAGAGCCGGAATTTGGCAGCCGGGAAAGGTTTTGGGGGATGCAGCTCCATCCCTGTTTCCTGGGATTTTCCCCGTGGATCTCCCCAGGGCATTGTCCGGGTGCCGCTTCCCGAGGAAATGCAGGGAAAAACAGAGCTGGGGGTGACACCAATGCTGGGGGGGTGACATTGATACCAGGGGGTGACACCAATGCCAGGGAGGTGACACGAACCTTGGGAAGATGACACCAATGCCAGGAAGATGACACCAATGCCAGGAAGGTGACACCGACACCAGGGTGGTGACACCGACACTGGGAGGATGATACCGATGCCAGGGAGATGACACCAATGCCAGGGAGATGACACCAATGCCAGGGAGGTGACACCAATGCCAGGGAGGTGACACCAACATCAGGGTGGTGATACTGACACCAGGGTGGTGACACCGACACCAGGGGGATGACACCGACACCAGGGTGGTGACATCAATGCCAGGAGGATGACACCAATACCAAGAAGGTGACACCAATACCAGGAAGGTGACACCAATACCAAGAAGGTGACACCAATACCAGGAAGGTGACACCAATACCAGGAAGGTGACACCAACATCAGGGTGGTGATACTGACACCAGGGTGGTGACACCGACACCAGGGTGGTGACATCAATGCTGGGAGGATGACACCAATACCAGGAAGGTGACACCAGTACCAGGAAGGTGACACCAATACCAGGAAGGTGACACCAATGCCAGGGTGGTGACCCCAACACCTGACCCATGCCAGAAGAACCCCCCGCACCCTTTACCTGCACAGGTGATCCGTCCGGCAGGCACCGCGCAGGTCCAGGCAGTTGGGCTTGTCCTTGTCCTCGTAGGAGCAGGAGGGGACGATGGTCTGGCGGCGGCGCTCGGCGCACGCCGGGTCCTTGCAGGAGCAGAAGAGCAGGCGGAAGGTGAACTCGCCGGGCACGCGGTCGAAGAACTGGCGCAGGGCCTTGTGGCACTTGCGGCGGCTGCAGGGCTCGGTGGCCGACAGCTCCCGGCTGCAGGTGGAGATGTAGCCCGAGCGCAGGCGCTTGCAGTTGTCGTTGAGGTTGCAGGCCTTGGCCGCGTCCAGGCAGTGGTTGCTCTTGGAGGTGGTGGCTGGGTCCATTCCTGCCCGGGGACACCGAGGGAGACGGGTCAGGAAGGTGGGGACGGAGGGGTGGGACGTGGTGGCAAAGCTGGGGAGGTGCCCTCAAAGGTGGGAGGTGGTTTGGGAAGGTGGGGTTGAGGTGGGGGAAAGGCTCTTGTCCCCAGGAGATGTCCTCGAGGATGGGGAGATGTCCTCAAGGCTGGGGAGATGTCCTAAAAGCTGGGGAGATGTCCTCAAATCTGGGGAGATGTCCTTGAGGCTGGGGAGATGTCCTCGAGGCTGGGGAGATGTCCTCGAGGCTGGGGAGATGTCCTCAAGGCTGGGGAGATGTCCTCAAAGCTGGGGAGATGTCCTCAAGACTGGGATGGGAAAACTCCCTTGAGCTGGGATTGGGAGATTCCCTCAAGGCTAGGGAGATTCCACCAAAACTAAGATGGGAAGAAGCCCTGAAACCTGGGATGGGAAACACTCTTGACACTGGGATGGAGAGAATTCCTCAAAACTGGGGAGATGGCCTCAAAACTGGGATGGGGAAATGCCCTTGAACTGGGATGGGGAGAAACCTTCAAACCAAGGGAGATGTCCTCAAACCTGGGGAGATGCCCTCAAAAGATGCCATCAAAACTGGGATGGGAAGAGGCCCTCAAACCTAGGAAAAACCCCTAAAACCTGGGGAGAAGCTCTAAAACCTGGGATGGGAAACACCCTTGGCCCTGGGATGGAGAGAATTCCTCAAAACCAGGATGGGGAAACGCCCTGGACCTGGGGAAGATGTGACGGCACCAGTGCCACCCCTCTGGCATCGGTGTCACCTCCCAGCACCTCCAGCCCAGCCCGGGATTGATCCCATCCCATTCCCGGCACAATCTGTAGGATCAACACCCCCCAAGCCCTCTGGGCAGAATCCAGGCTGTGAACTTGCAATATTTCTTTCTTTTTGTCAATTCTTCAAAGAAGAATTAATTATTAATTATTAATTAATAATTATTCAGCTCCAAAAGCAGAATAATCAACTCAACTCCGCTGTGGCCCCCACAGCCCCTCCTGGGGCTCCCCAAAACTGGGACAGCTCCAGACAGGGATGAAAGGGATGAGAGGATCAATCCCGTATCCATCCCGGGAATTCCTTCCCTCAGGAGAGGACGGACGAGGCCGAGCCCCAGCCTGGGAACAAACGCTGAATTTTCCTTTTTTTTTAGCTCGGAATGATGGATCACGCTCCGTGGCCCAGGTGCTGCTGCTGCAGCCACCTCATCCCTCATTCCCTCCTCCCCTCCGCAGCCAAATCCATGGATTCTCCTCCGCCGGCTCCCGGCTTCTGCTGGCTCCTAATTGGCCTAATTGCAGGGTGCTGCTAATTAGCAAATGGCAAATCCTGGGTGTCCCCCAGCCACCCTGAAGGGGACAGTGCTGGGGTGGGGCTTTCGTCCCTTTGTCCCCAAGCTGAGAGCCACCAGCACAGCCCTGCTGGGGATCCCGAGGATCCAGGGATCCGGAGGATTCAGGGATCATGAAGGATTCTGGGATCCCGAGGATTCAGGGATCCCAAAGGATTCATGGATCCCAAAGGATTCAGGGATCCTGAAGGATTCAGGAATCCTGAGGATTCAGGGATTCTAAAGGATTCAGGGATCCTGAAGGATTCAGGGATGCTGAGGATTCAGGGATCCTGAAGGATTCAGGAATCCTGAGGATTCAGGGATCCCGAGGATTCAGGGATCCTGAAGGATTCAGGGATCCTGAAGGATCATGGGATCCTGAAGGATTCAGGAATCCTGAGGATTCAGGGATTCTAAAGGATTCAGGAATCCTGAGGATTCAGGGATCCTGAAGGATTCTGGGATCCTGAAGGATTCTGGGATCCCAATTAAAAGGCAAAGCCCCTTCCTGGTGCCATCCCGACCTCCTGCTGCCCCCGGGGGACATTTGGAGTTTTTTGGGGCTCGGTGCCACCGGTGCCACCCCACGCTGTGACACCAGAGAGGTTCCCCTGTCCCCTTCACCCAGGCTGTGCTGCCAGGAGATCCCAAATCCAGGGGGAAAAGCTGTTTGGAGACAGCCCTGGATGTGCCAAAGGCGCCGCTCCAGAGCTGGACACCCCTGGAGGTGTTTGAGGGTTCACCCCCGTCCTGGCAGCCAAACCCCAAATCCGGGAGGGGGCAGGGATGGATGGTTTGGATTTTCTCCAGAGGATGGAAAGAGCTGGAGGGGAAAAAGGGGATTGAAGAGGTGGGGAAAAGGAGGATTGAAGAGGTGGGAAAAAGGAGGATTTAGGTGGGGAAAAGTGGATTGAAAAGGTCGGGAAAAAGGGATTGAAGAGGTGGGGAAAAGGAGGATTTAGGTGGTAAAAAGGGGGGTTTAAGAGATGGGAAAAGGGATTTTAGAGATGAGAAAAAGGGATTTCAGAGGTGGGAAAAAGGGATTTAAGAGGTGGGGATATCTGGGTCTCTTCACTTCCCCTGGTTTTGGGGGATGCGTTGAGCCCTCCCTGCAGCCCAGATCACCCCGGCCCCGAGCCCTGGGAATGGCGAGCAGATTTCCGGCACAAAGCCGGGATTTTGGGACCCGTGGGAAGCTCCAGCCCATTGTCTCATCCTCGGGAGCATCGCTGCTGCCCTGCCCGAGACCTGCAGGGACCCGGCTGCATTTTAATGGAGCCGCGGCTTTGGAAGCTCCGCGCTCCTGGGGAGCTCATTAATAAAGCACGAGCATGAAAATTTCATGAGCAGAGAAGGAAACGGGGCCCGAGGAGCGGGGCCGGGGGCTGGGGCCACCAGCTGTCCCCTCTGAGGGTCCCCACGGCCGCCGGGGACAGCGGCAGAGGAGGAGGAGGAGGAGGAGGAGGAAGGGCTGGATGCCCACCCAGAGCTTGGGTGTGGTGCCCGCAGGGAGAATTCCCAACGGGAGCTCGACAGGCTGTGATTTCCTCGGGATTCACATCCCGGGATTCTCTGCCCCCGCTGCCTGGGGAGGGTGATCCGCTCTTTTTACACGCGGGTTACACGGGGGTTACACGGGGGTTACACAGCCGATTTAAGCACCTCTTAAATCTACTTTTTCCTACCTAAATCCTCCTTTTCCCACCTAAATCCTCCATTTCCCCACCTCTTAAATCTCCTTTTCCCCACCTCTGAAATCCCCCTTTTCCCACCTAAATCCTCCTTTCCTTCACCTCTTTGGTTCCCTTTTCCCACCTAAATCCTCCTTTTCCCCACCTAAATCCTAATTTGCCACCCAAATCCTCCTTTTCCTCACCTAAATCCTCCTTTTCCCCACCTAAATCCTCCTTTTCCCACCTAAATCCTCCTTCTCCCACCTAAATCCTCCTTTTCCCACCTAAATCCTCCTTTTCCCCACCCAAATCCTCATTTTCCTCACCTAAATCCTCATTTTCCCCACCTAAATCCTCATTTTGCCCACCTAAATCCTCCTTTTCCCACCTAAATCCTCCTTTTCCTCACCTAAATCCTCATTTTCCCCACCTAAATCCTCATTTTGCCACCCAAATCCTCCTTTTCCTCACCTAAATCCTCATTTTCCCACCTAAATCCTCCTTTTCCCCACCTAAATTCCCGTTCTTCCCGGCAGCTCCAACGTTTTCCTGACTCCAATGTAATCCCAAAAAGGAGACGGGAGCGGGGGGTGGCAGCGTCATCCCAAAACCCCGCGGGAAAATTCACCTGGAAAAGCCGGGAAAATTCACCCGGAAAAGCCAGGGAAATTCACCTGGAAAAGCCGGGAAAATTCACCTGGAAAAGCCGGGAAAATTCACCCGGAAAAGCCAGGGAAATTCACCTGGAAAAGCCGGGAAAATTCACCTGGAAAAGCCGGGAAAATTGACGGAGGGGCCTGAAAGGCAGCGGGGGGAGGTGCCAGCCCCACTCCGAGCCGTGCCCAGGTGAGTTTGGGGTGTCCCAGGTGAGTTTGGGCTGTCCCAGGTGAGCTGGGGGTGTCCCCAGGTGAGCTGGGAGTGTCCCCAGGTGAACTGGGAGTGTCTCAGGTGAGCTGGGGGTGTCCCCAGGTGAGCTGGGAGTGTCCCCAGGTGAGCTGAGGGTGTCCCCAGGTGAGCTGGGGGTACCCCCAGGTGAGTTTGGGGTGTCCCAGGTGAGCTGAGGGTGTCCCCAGGTGAGCTGGGGTTCTCTCCAGGTGAGCTGGGGGTGACCCCAGGTGAGCTGGGGATGTCCCAGGTGAGTTTGGGGTGCCCCAGGTGAGCTGGGGCTGTCCCCAGGTGAACTGGGAGTGTCTCAGGTGAGCTGGGGCTGTCCCCAGGTGAGCTGGGGCTGTCCCAGGTGAGCTGGGGCTGTCCCCAGGTGAACTGGGAGTGTCTCAGGTGAGCTGGGGGTGTCCCCAGGTGAGTTTGGGGTGTCCCAGGTGAGCTGGGGGTGTCCCAGGTGAGCTGGGGTTCTCTCCAGGTGAGCTGAGGGTGCCCCAGGTGAGCTGGGGGTGTCCCAAGGTGAGCTGAGGGTGTCCCCAGGTGAGTTTGGGGTGTCCCCAGGTGAGCTGGGAGTGTCCCCAGGTGAGCTGAGGGTGTCCCCAGGTGAGCTGAGGGTGTCCCAGGTGAGTTTGGGGTGCCACAGGTGAGCTGGGGTTCTCTCCAGGTGAGCTGAGGGTGTCCCCAGGTGTGGGGACAGCAGGACCCCCCCAATCCCAGTGTTGGGAAGGGTCAGGAGAAGCGAGGAGGAGCCGAGGCAGCGCCCAGAGGATTTGGGAAGGGGCTGAGGGGTGACCCGGGAACGCCGTCACGGGAATGGGTGGGAAAAACAAAGTTCCCGGTGCTGGTGGAGTTTGGATTCCCTGGAGGAGGAAAAAAGGGACACGGGGATGCTCCAAGGGGATCAGGGACGTTCCAAGGGGTTCAGGGACGTTCCAAGGGGTTCAGGGATGTTCCAGGGGTTCAGGGATGCTCCAAGGGGTTCAGGGACGTTCCAAGGGGTTCAGGGATGCTCCAAGGGGATCAGGGATGCTCCAAGGGGTTCAGGGATGTTCCAAGTGGCTCAAGAATGTTCTAAGGGACACGGGGATGTTCCAAGGGGACACTGGGATGCTCCAAAGGACTCAGGGATCTTCCAAGGGGTTCAGGAATGCTCCAAAGGGACACAGGGATGCTCCAAAGGATTCCAAAGGGCTCAGAGATGCTCCAAAGGGACACTGGGATGCTCCAAAGGGCTCAGGGATGTTCCAAGGGGCTCAGGAATGTTCCAAGGGGACACTGGGATGCTCCAAAGGGACACTGGGATGCTCCAAAGGGACACAGGGATGCTCCAAAGGGACACTGGGATGTTCCAAGGGGCTCAGGAATGTTCCAAGGGGACACTGGGGAGATCCAAAGGGTTCCAAGGAATGCAGGGATGTTCCAAGGGACATTGGGATGCTCCAAGGAGACACAGGGAGTGCTCCAAAAGGTTCCAAGGGACACAGGAATGCTCCAAAGGGACACAGGGATGCTCCAAAGGGTTCCAAGGGACACAGGGATGCTCCAGGGGTCTCAGCACCCCTCTCCCAGCAGAATTCCCAGAGCTGGGCTCGAGGCTGCTGCCCCAGGCAGGGAACAGCAAACGGAGCCGCCCCAGCCCCACCCCATCCTGAGGGTCCCAAATCCTCCGGAATTCCGCGTGGAACGGGAGCGGCTGCACCCCGCTGGAGCCGGGGCTAGGGTTGCGCAACACGGATTAAGGGAATTCCGGGAATTCCAGGTTTTCCAGCAATTTTGTATAAACCCAACCTGGAGGCAGCTGGGGCCAAGAGATAAAATCCTAAATCCCGGCCTGAAACAGAAAGAATCCACCCCAAAATGCATCCAAGCCCCAAAAATGATTCTGGGGAGCCCCAAATCCGGGGAGAACGGGAGGGAAGGAGAGGCTGGAGGAGCTGGAGGAGCGAGGGATGAAGGCCGGGGAGGGAGGGGGAGCTTTTCCCTGGCTGGGAACGGCTCTGCCTCGGCAGCAGGAGATAAAACACGGCGCTTTTATTACCTGAGAAAATTGAAGCGAGTCTGAATATATCAGAGAGACGAGAGGTGACCGGCTCGTACGGGGAGGCTTCATAAAATTCCTCTCCTTCGGTGGGAGGAAAAGGAGGGAAAAAAAGGGAGGAAAAAGCAAATTAAAGCTGGCGGTGAATAATCTCGGGCGGCTCCAGGGACAGGCACCCCCCCATCCTGCCCCGGTTCCCGGGAAGGGGAAAGCAAAATGGGTCGGGAATTAAAGGAAAAGGGGATTTGGGATTGGTTTGGGGGATTTGGGAGGTCAGGGCTGTGTTCTGAACGGTTTCTGGGAGCTGAGGGAACTGGGATTGGGAATTCCATGGGGATGGGCACTGAGTTCTAGGCTGGAAGGTTTGGGGTTCACACTCAACTCTGGGTTCTTTTATTGTTACAAAATGCCCTAAAACCGCTTAAAACCTAAAAAAAAACCACCCTAAAAACCTAAAAAACCCTAAAAAAAAATCCTAAAAACCATAAAAAATACCTAAAAGCCTAAAAAATCCCTAAAAACCTAAAAAAATCCCCGAAAACCTAAAAAAATCCCCTCTAAAAACAAAAAATATCCTAAAAACAAACAAACAAAAAAAAAACCCTAAATACAAAAAAAAAGCCCTAAAAAACTGAAAAAAAACCCAGACTGCAGGATGGTTTTCCACCCCATTCCTTGGGAAAATGGGAATATTTCCATGCCCCTCACCGCTGACCCCTCAATTGGGTTAATCCCAATCCACCCCTTCCAGAAGGACCCTGATCCAGGCAGGAGAAAAATCCGCCCCTCTCCCACCTTTGATTTCAGGGTAAATCCAGGGGGTTTTGCTGGGTTTAACCCCAGGAAAAAAAATGGGGAAAAATCAGATTTCAGGACAAGGAGCTCTCGGGGGAGGAAAGGCTCTCCCCAAACCCCAGCAGCCGCAGAAAAAACATAAATAATGGAGATAAAAATAGAAATAACACAAATAAATAATCATTGGCTGGACTTTGAAAGCTCCAGCTTGGAGGCCGCTGGAATATCGATCCCGCTCTTCCAGGCATTCCAGAATCCCTGCATGGATCCCAGATGGTCCCAAATCTTCCAGAACACGAAAAATTCCAGGTGGAATGGGAAGGGCTGGATCCTGCTGGAGCCAGGACTGGGATTGTGCCTCCCCTCCCTGCCCGCCCCAGTGCTGGGGATAACGGGAATTCCGGGAATTCCAGGTTTTCCACCAAAAGGATCCCGGAGTTGTCGTTGTCCCAAGGCAGAAACGTTTTTCCTGCAGAATTCAGGGATCACTTGGAAACCCCCGTGTGGGAACGGAGAGGGGGAGCAAAGAGGGAGGGTTTGCTCCGAGCCCAGCGACATTCCCGGGAAATCTGGGAAGGAAAGATCCCACTGGGATGTCCCAGTTCCCTGCGGGATCCCAGCGGTGTCACCGCTGCTCTCAGGGAGATGGAATTTGGGAATTTGGGAGTTCGTCAATTTGGGAATTTGGGAGTTCATCAATTTGGGAATTCAGGAATTCGGGAATTTGGGAATTCTGGAATTTGAGGATTTGGGAATTTGGTAATTTGGAAATTTGGAACAGCCCAAGGGTGGCTCTGGCCGCTCCTGATCATCACTGGGAATGGGAACAGGATCCAAATCCTGCTCCGCAGCAACATTCCTGGGAAATCTGGGAGGGAAAGATCCTGCTGGGATGTCCCCGTTCCCCATGGGATCCCAGTGGTGTCACCGCTGCTCTCAGGGAGATGGAATTTGGGAATTTGAGAGTTCGTGAATTTGGGAATTCAGGAATTCGAGGATTTGGGAATTTGGTAATTTGGAAATTTGGAACAGCCCAAGGGTGGCTCTGGCCGCTCCTGGTCATCACTGGGAATGGGAACAGGATGCAAATCCCACTCCGCAGCAACATTCCCGGGAAATCTTGGAGGGAAGGATCCCACTGGGATGTCCCCGTTCCCTGTGGGATCCCAGTGGAGTCACCGCTGCTCTCAGGGAGATGGAATTTGGGAATTTGAGAGTTCGTGAATTTGGGAATTCGGGAATTTGGGAATTCTGGAATTTGGGATTTTGGAACAGCCCAAGGGCGGCTCTGGCCGCTCCTGATCATCACTGGGAATGGGAACAGGATGCAAATCCTGCTCCGCAGCAACATTCCTGGGAAATCTGGGTGGGAAAGATCCCGCTGGGATGTCCCCGTTCCCTGTGGGATCCCAGTGGAGTCACCGCTGCTCTCAGGGAGATGGAATTCGGGATTTTGGGGGTTCGTGAATTTGGGAATTCAGGAATTCGGGGATTTGGGAATTTGGTAATTTGGAAATTTGGAATAGCCCAAGGGCGGCTCTGGCCGCTCCTGATCATCACTGGGAATGGGAACAGGATCCAAATTCCACTCCGCAGCAACATTCCTGGGAAATCTGGGAGAAATCTGGGAATCTGTGGGATCCCAGCAGTGTCACCGCTGCTCTCAGGATGATGGAATTTGGGAATTCAGGAATTTGGAACAGCCCGAGGGTGGCTCCATCCACTCCCGATCATCCCCGGGAACGGGAGCAGGATCCAAATCCCTCTCCAGGCCATTCCCTCTGCCCTCTCCGCCTTTCCCACTTTATCCGAGCGCGTTCCGGCGGCCCCGTGCCCTCCCCTCCATCGCGGCCATAAATAATGGAACACCCGCTTGACTCCTGCTGCTCGCCGGGGAAATTAGCGAGCGTTGGAAGGGCACCGGGCCTGCCTGGAGCTCAATTAACCCCCAGGAATGAGGCTGGAGCCTCCCAAACAGCAGGGAGAGCTCGGATGGCAGCGGGGGAACCCCGGAATTGCCGCTAAAAGGCCCAAATTTGGGTTCCCGGTGGCTTTTCTTGGTTTGTGTAAAGGATCGCAGCAGAGCTTCCACCTCTCCTTAATCCCTGCCCTTCCCTCCTCCTCCAGGTACAATTCCCATCCCTGTTCCCTCATTCATTCCCGAAAAACCCTGGGAAAAGGTTCTTAATGAGGGGGAGGAAACAATTAAGGCATAATTCCCGCTCTGGGCCGGGTTTGGGGCTCGCTGCTTCCTGCGCTGACCCAGATTGGGAGGGAATTGTGCCCAGGGGAGCTCAGGTACGGCTCCCACACATCCTCTGGAACAGTTTCCCACCCTCTGGAACAGTTTCCCACCCTCTGGAATGGTTTTCCCACCCTCTGGAATGGTTTTCCTACATCCTCAGGCACAACCCCTCCATCCTCAGGTCCAGCTTTCCCATCCTCAGGCACACCTTGCCCATGGAATTCCAGAATTCCCAGCCTGCTTTGGGCTGGAAAGGGGCTTAAAAATCTCATCCCAAACCCCCTCCCGCCTCTTGGAGCAGTGCAGGGCATTTTGGCACAACCTCAGGTGGATTTGGGGCTCCCCAGTGCTGAGTCTGAGGTGCCCATCTGAATTTCCTGGGGGTTTCATCGGAATTTCTTGGGGTGTTCACTGGAATTCCCTGGGATTTTCACTGGAATTTCCAGGAGTGCCCATTGCTCTTTCCTGGGGTGCCCATCTGCCCTAGCTGAGCTGCTCACCTGGGGTTTTAATCTGAATTTCCTGGGGTTTTAATCTGAATTTTCTGGGGTTTTAATCTGAGTTTTGGGAGTTTTAATCTGAATTTCCTGGCCTGCTCACCTGCCCTGCCCGAGCTACCCAACCACCCCTCACCCCATTTCCCCCAGCTCACCCAAACCCCCTCCCCATCCCCAGCACCCCCAGGGTGCTCCCTTGGGGACCCCTCCCCATCCCCAGCACCCCCAGGGTGCTCCATCGGGGACCCCTCCCCATCCCCAGCACCCCCAGGGTGCTCCCTTGGGGACCCCTCCCCATCCCCAGCACCCCCAGGGTGCTCCCTTGGGGACCCCTCTCTCCTGGGGTGACTTTTCCCGAGCCAGCCGGGAGCGGGGCCGCTTGATTCTGCTTTTTAGAGGCGCCCCTTTGGAATTTTCCTTCCAAATTTGTCCTAAACCAGGACAGGACCCCTCTCCCCATCCCCATCACCCCAAGGCTGATCCATTGGGGTCTCCCCATCCCCAATCACCCCAGAACTCTCTATTGGGGACCCCTCTCCCCATTTTTAAGCCCCTTTCCAAGGCTCTTCAGCGGGACCCCTCTCCCCATCCCCAGAACTCTCCATGGGGACCCCTCTCCCATCCCCAGCACCCCAGAACTCCTCACCAGGACCCCTCTCCCATCGCCACCGCCCCAGAACTCCTCACTGGGACCCCTCTCCCATCCCCAGCACCCCAGAACTCTGCACTGGGACCCCTCTCCCCATCCCAAATCACCCCAGAACTCTCCATTGAGGATCCCTCTCCCCATCACCCCAAGGCTCTCCATCGGGCTCTCCCCATCCGCATCACCCCCAGGGAGCTCCATTGGTGTCTCCCCATCCCCACCACCCCAAAACTCCTCACCAGGACCCCTTTCCCCATCCCCACCCCCCACAACTCCTCACCAGGACCCCTCTCCCATCCCCACCCCCCACAACTCCTCACTGGGACTGCTCTCCCCTCTCCCCATCCCCAGAATTCCTCACCAGGACCCCTCTCCCATCCCCACCGCCCCAAAACTCCTCACCGGGACCCCTCTCCCATCGCCACCACCCCAGAATTCCTCACCAGGACCCCTCTCCCATCCCCACCACACCAAAACTCCTCATCAGGACCCCTCTCCCATCCCCATCACCCCAGAACTCCTCACTGGGACCCCTCTCCCATCCCCATCACCCCAGAACTCCTCACCAGGACCCCTCTTCTATCTCCACCACCCCAGAACTCCTCACCAGGACCCCTCTCCCATCCCCACCACCCCAAAACTCCTCACCAGGACCCCTCTCCCATCCCCACCGCCCCAGAATTCCTCACCAGGACCCCTCTCCCATCCCCATCACCCCAGAATTCCTCACCAGGACCCCTCTCCCATCTTCATTCCCAGAACTCCTCACCAGGACCCCTCTTCTGTCTCCACCACCCCAAAACTCCTCACCAGGACCCCTCTCCCATCCCCCCAGGCCGCCCCGCCGCGCTCTGCGGTACCTTCGGTCAGCCCCAGGTGGATGCTCCAGTAGATCTGAAGGCACTGCAGCTCCTTCTTCATGCCCCTCTTGCAGCGGCAGTGGTACAGGGCGCTCTCCTGCAGCACCTCCAGGGCCGCCTGGCACTCCTTGTTGGCCAGCATGGTGTTCCTGTCGCGCCCGGCCAGGCACTGCCGCAGGGTGCGGTAGCGGGAGCTGCAGCCGGGCTCGCCCGCGCACAGCTCGTTGGCTCGCACGCAGTCCACGGGCACTCGCCAGCCCGGCGGGGCCGGCGCTGGAGGCGAGGGGGGCCCGGCCAGCGAGCGCAGGATCTCATCTGGGCCGGGGGGAGGCGAGGGAGGGACAGAGAGAGGGAGAGAGAGGGCACAGGTGAGGGAGGAAGGTGAGCAACATCTTTCAAGAGCAGCCTCTGCTCCTGATATCTTCCTTCAGGAATATCCTCACCTCCTGATACCTTCCTTCAGGAATATCCTCACCTCCTGGAACATCCCCACCCCCGGTACCTTCCCTCAGGAACATCCTCAACTCCTGGAACACCCTCTGGAACATCCTCACCCTCTGGAACATCCTCACCCTCTGGAACATCCTCACCCTCTGGAACATCCTCACCCTCTGGAACGTCCTCACTCCGCAGAACATCCTCACCCTCAGGAGCATCCTCACCCTCTGGTACCTTCCCTCTGGAACAGCCTCACCCTCTGGAACATCCTGACCTCCTGGAACATCCCCACCCTCTGGAACATCCTCACCCTCAGGAGCATCCTCACCTCTCTGGAACATCCTCATCTCCTGGAACCCTCCTTCAGGAATATCCTCACCCTCTGGAACATCCTGACCTCCTGGAACATCCTCACCCCCTGGAATAGCCTCACCCTCAGGATCATCCTCACCCCCTGGTACCTTCCCTCTGGAACATCCTCACCTCCTGGAACATCCTCACCTCCTGGTACCCTCCCTCAGGAACATCCCCACCCCTGGAACATCCTGACCTCCTGGAACATCCTCACCTCCTGGCACCCTCCTTCAGAAGAACCCTCACCTCCTGGAACATCCTCAGCCTCTGGAACATCCTCACCCCATGGAACATCCTCACCCCATGGAACATCCTCACCCTCTGGAATATCCTCACCCTCAGGAGCATTCTCACCTCCTGACACCCTCCCTCAGGAACAGCCTCACCTCTTGGAACATCCTCACCCCATGGAACCCTCCTTCAGGAACATCCTCACCCCATGGAACATCCTCACCTCCTGGCACCCTCCTTCAGAAGAACCCTCACCTCCTGGAACATCCTCAGTCTCTGGAACATCCTCACTCCTCAGAACATCCTCACCTCTCTGGAACATCCTCACCCCCTGGAACACTCTCACCCCCTGGTACCTTCCCTCAGGAATATCCTCACCTCTCTGGAACATCCTCACCCACAGGAGCATCCTCACCCCCTGGTACCTTCCCTCAGGAGCATCCTCACCTCTCTGGAACATCCTGACCTGCTGGAACATCCTCACCCCTTGGAGCATCCTCACCCTCAGGAGCATCCTCACCCCCTGGTACCTTCCCTCTGGAACATCCTCACCTCCTGGAACATCCTCACCCCATGGAACATCCTCACTCCTCAGAACATCGTCACCCTCTGGAACATCCTCACCTCTCTGGAACATCCTGACCTCCTGGAACATCCTCACCCCTCAGAACATCGTCACCCTCTGGAACATCCTCACCTCCTGGTACCTTCCCTCTGGAACATCCTCACCTCCTGGAACATCCTCACCTCCTGGTACCTTCCCTCAGGAGCATCCTCACCCTCAGAAGAACCCTCACCCCCTGGAGCATCCTCACCTCCTGGAGCATCCTCACCTCGTGGAACCCTCCTTCAGGAACATCCTCACCCCATGGAACATCCTCACTCTCTGGAATATCTTCACCTCCTGACACCCTCCCTCAGGAACATCCTCACCCCATGGAACATCCTCACCTCCTGGCACCCTCCTTCAGGAGAACCCTCACCTCCTGGAACATCCTCATCCTCTGGAACATCCTCACCCCATGGAACATCCTCACCCTCTGGAATATCCTCACCCTCAGGAGCGTTCTCACCTCCTGACACTCTCCCTCAGGAACAGCCTCACCCCCTGGAACATCCTCACCCCATGGAACCCTCCTTCAGGAGAACCCTCACCTCCTGGAATATCCTCAGCCTCTGGAACATCCTCACTCCCCAGAACATCCTCACCTTCAGGAGCACCCTCACCTCCTGGCACCCTCCCACAGAACTCCCCCAGATAGGGCAGCTGTGGACCCCAGTGAGAAAAAAATGGGCAGCCCAGGAAATTCAGATGAAAACCCCACAAAACTCAGATTAAAACACCACAAAACTCAGATGAAAACCTCACAAAACTCAGATGAAAACACCACGAAACTCAGATGAATGCCCCAGGAAATTCAGATTAAAACCCCACAAAACTCAGATGAAACCTCCCAAAACTCAGATGAAAACCCCACAAAATTCAGATGAATGCCCCAGGAAATTCAGATTTAAAACCCCAGGTGAGCAGCTCAGCTAGGGCAGATGGGCACCCCAGGAAAGAGCAATGGGCACCCCTGGAAATTCCAGTGAAAATCCCAGGGAATTCCAGTGAACACCCCAAGAAATTCTGAGGAAACCCCCAGGAAATTCAGATGGGCACCTCAGACTCAGCACCGGGGAGCCCCAAATCCACCTGAGGTTGTGCCAAAATCCCCTGCACTGCTCCAAGAGGCGGGAGGGGGTTTGGGATGAGATTTTTAAGCCCCTTTCCAGCCCAAAGCAGGCTGGGAATTCTGGAATTCCATGGGCAAGGTGTGCCTGAGGATGGGAAAACTGAACCTGAGGATGAAGGGGTTGTGTCTGTGCCTGGAGGTGGCTGAGATTATTCATTGCAGGTTTTAATTTGCTTTTTTCCTGCCTATTTTCTCTTTCCCTCCACCAAAAGAGAGGAATTCTGCCAAGGATCCTGCCCTGGCATCCCGCTGGTGTCACCTGAGGTCAGCCCAGCCTGGCTAAACCCGGCCTGGGAATCTTGGAATTGTCTGGGTTGGAAGGGATTTTAAAGATGGAGCTGAAAGAGGCTGGGAACACCACGGAATCTTGGAATGGTTGGGCTTGGGATGGGTTTTAAAGGCTGAGCTGGAAGCAGCTGGGAGTGCCACAGAATCTTGGAATTGTCTGGGTTGGAAGGGATTTTAAAGATGGAGCTGAAAGCCTGGGAATGCCACAGAATCTCAGGACAGTTGGGCTTGGAAGGGGTTTTAGAGGTCAAACTGGAAGAGCCTGGGAATGCCAGGGAATCTTGGAATGGCTGGGCTTGGGATGGGTTTTAAATGTCGAGCTGGAAAAGCCTGGGAGTGCCAGGGAATTGTGGAATTGCCTGGGTTGGAAGGGCTTTTAAAGGTCGAACTGAAAGAGGAGAAATCGAGGTTGCAGAAATGGAAGGAATTCCTCTCTGGGAAGGCAGGGAGGGCTGGGATGGAATTCCCAGTGGAGCTGTGGCTGCCTCATCCCTGGAAATGCCCGAGGCCACCTTGGAGAAACCTGGGCTGGTGGAAGGTGTCCTTGCCCAGGGAGCGAGATCCGACAACCCTGGGACGCTTTGGGTGGGAAGAGACCTTAAAACCACCAGGGCAGTGACACCTTCCCTATCCCCGGCTGCTCCAAGCCTCGTCCAGCCTGGCCTGGAGCACTTCCAGGGATGCCTCTGGCTCCTCCGGCAGCTGAGATTCCCAGGTGTGGGCTGGGAAGGAGCGGGGTTAACCCCACACCTCCGCTCCGGGATCTCGCGTTCCATATTCCATCCAAACAAATCAATAACCCGGCGCGTTCCCGGCGCTCTCCGGAGTCACGGGAAGCAGCGAGTCCATCCCAATTCCCTGCACACGCCGCTCTTCGCCTTGGATTTGGCTGCTCATCGTTTTCAGCCCCGTCACGGGGTTTTTAGGGCGTCTGACTCATGGCTTTTGGAGCGCTCGGCCTCGCCAGGGCCGCGGGGCAGCTGCGGCTCGGAACAGGCTCTTCCCTCCGGGATGGCACCGGGCCAGCCCCGTCCCCTCCTGCCCCCCGCATTCCCACAGCTCTCCCACCATTCCTATCATTTCCGTGTTGGTTTTTCCTCCTGGAAATACATTCCTGCTAAACGCAGGACCAAGCCTGGCTTGTCGCCTCTCGGGGGAGCTGGGGACAGGCAGCGCCTGGGCAGGAGCCGCTGTCACTCCTGGCCCCCCTCCTCCACCCTCCAGCTTCCAGGGAAAGCCCTGGAGCAGCAAAAATGGGAATGACAGGACCCGGAGGGGATCCTGGAGGGGGTGATGGGGAGGGGACCCCGCTCTGTGCCCGCCCTGGTGCCCTCCGAGGGCGGGGGACAGGGGTGACCCCTCGGTGAGGGCCCCCGGGAGCCGCGTCCCCGTCCCCTCCCGCCTGGCACCACCCCGGCCACCGCCGGCAGCCCCTTCCCAGCCCGGGTCTGGCAGGGGGACAGTGACACCTACAGGAACGCGACAGGGGCCACCCGTGTGTCCCCCCCTGCCACCCCCGGGGCTGGGCACGCGTCTCTTCCCTGTGCCCCACAGGAGCAGGTGGCACTGGGGCTGGTGGCACTGGAGTGGGTGGCACTGGAGCAGGTGGCACTGGAGCAGGTGGCACTGGAGTGGGTAGCACTGGGGCAGGTGGCACTGGGGCAGGTGGCACTGGGGCAGGTGGCACTGGGACTGTCCCTCCCTGTGCCCCACGGGAGCGGGTGGCACTGGGGCTGGTGACACTGGGGCTGGTGGCACTGGGGCTGGTGGCACTGGAGCTGTCCCTCCCTGTGCCTCACAGGAACAGATGGCACTGGGGCTGGTGGCACTGGGGCTGGTGGCACTGGGGCTGGTGGCACTGGGGCCCTGCTGTGCCCCACAGGAGTGAGTGGCACTGGGGCTGGTGGCACTGGGGCAGGTGACACTGGGGCTGGTGGCACTGGGGCTGGTGGCACTGGGGTCCTGCTGTGCCCCACAGGAGTGGGTGGCACTGGGGCTGGTGGCACTGGGGCTGTCCCTCCCTGTGCCCCACAGGAGCAGGTGACCGTGGCCGCCTCTGCCCACCTCGGCTGCCAGGGGAGCTCTGAGGAGGGACAGGGCTCAGGTGGGGACACCTCTGCTGGCTGCGGTCACTGTGCGGAGCAGATCCCAGAGATCCCAATGATCCCAGAGATCCCAATGATCCCAGAGATCCCGGTGATCCTGGTGTCCAGCCGATGTCCCCAAACAAGCCCCGCTGGGTTCCGAGAGGTCTGGAGCGCGTCCAGGAGCCCCCACATCCACGTTAGATCCAGTCCGGAGCAGCAGATTCCCCTCGGGAAGGCCAGGCCTGGCCCGCCAGAATTATATTCCACACGGGATCCATGGCAGGATCCGGGATCCGTGGAAGGACATTCCGGCACACCGGAGGAGACACAGGCACTCCCAAAGGCTGATCCCGGGGGTGGGAACGCCGGAGCCTCGGCACAGCATGGATGGTGCTTTGGGATGAGCCTTTGGAACTCTGCACCTTCACAGGCCGGGAAATCCCATCCCGAGGAATCCAGCTGGGAAAACCCGATCCTGCCGCAGCTGTGGCCGCAGGGAAACCGCTCCAGGGACTGGGAGACATTCCAGAGTGATCCACCGGCCATGGAGAGCTATTCCAGAGATCCATTGGGTATGGAGAGCTATCCCAGAGTGATCCACTGAGCATGGAGAGCTATTCCAGAGATCCACTGGCCATGGAGAGCTATCCCAGAGATCCATTGGGTATGGAGAGCTATCCCAGAGTGATCCATTGGGTATGGAGAGCTATCCCAGAGTGATCCACTGAACGTGGAGAGCTATTCCAAAGTGATCCATTGGGTATGGAGAGCTATTCCAGAGTGATCCACCGGGCATGGAGAGCTATTCCAGAGATCCATTGGGCATGAGAGCTATCCCAGAGTGATCCACTGGCCATGGAGAGCTATACCAGAGATCCACTGGCCATGGAGAGCTATCCCAGAGTGATCCATTGGCCATGGAGAGCTATACCAGAGATCCACTGGCCACGGAGAGCTATTCCAGAGTGATCCACCAGGCATGGAGAGCTATCCCAGAGATCCACTGAGCATGGAGAGCTATTCCAGAGATCCACTGAGCATGGAGAGCTATTCCAGAGATCCACTGGGCACAGAGAGCTATCCCAGAGTGATCCATTGGGTATGGAGAGCTATCCCAGAGTGATCCACCGGGCAGGGAGAGCTATCCCAGAGTGATCCACTGAGCATGGAGAGCTATCCCAGAGTGATCCATTGGCCACGGAGAGCTATCCCAGAGTGATCCACTGAGCATGGAGAGCTATCCCAGAGTGATCCATTGGCCATGGAGAGCTATCCCAGAGTGATCCACTGGGCACGGAGAGCTATCCCAGAGTGATCCACTGAGCATGGAGAGCTATCCCAGAGTGATCCACTGGGCATGGAGAGCTATCCCAGAGATCCATTGGGCAGAGAGAGCCATTCCAGAGTGATCCACCGGGCTTGGAGAGCTATCCCAGAATTCCAAGGACGTGGTGAGTTATTCCAGAGCTCCACAGACACAGAGCCTTTCCAGAGCTCAGCTGGGTGTGGAAAGCCATCCCACAGCTCCACCAGACACGGAGATTCATCCCTCAGCTCCAGTGGGCGTGGAGAGCCATTCCAGAATTCCATGGACATGGAGAGCCATTCCAGAATTCCATGGAGAGCCTTCCCACAGCTCCACTGGACATGGAGAACCATTCCAGAGCTCCAGTGGACACAGAGAACCATTCCAGAACTCTTTGGGGCTTGGAGAACCATTCCAGAGCTTCCCCAGGTGTGAAAAGCCATTCCAGATCTCCAGTGGACACAGAGAACCATTCCAGAGCTCCAGCAGACATGGAGAACCATTCCAGAGCTCCCCCACATTCCATCCTCTCCCAGCTCCAGCCGTGCTTGCCCCAAGCCGGCTCCCAGCTCCACACTTCTCCAGAAATCCCAATTCTCTTCCCAAAAATCCCCTCTGGCCGCATTCCTGTCTCCACAGGCACGGACTCATCCTTGCCCTGATGCCCGAGGACCACCTGGAATATCCTTGTGTGTCCTCAGCGGCACATCCCGGTGCCAGGGCTGGGAATGCCACGGTAAATCCACCCTCTGGAAGCAGCAGGGCTGGGCTGCGTGGCTGAGCTGGCCCCAATCCTGGGCTTTTGCCATTTTTTCCACCTTTCTCCCACGGTTTTGCAGGGAACAGGGTCCAGGAGCATCCCAGAGCATCCGGCACCATCGGAGGCACATCCTGGAGCCGGGCACATCCCGCTGGAGCAGGAGGGGCAGGCACAGCCCTTTGTCGTGGTGCCCCCAAATCCCGCAGGAATCAGCCCGGGCTGGGGGATTTTCCCGGAGCCCCCCGCTCCTCATTCCCAGCGAGGCTCCAGAGGGGAGTTTGGATGGAGGGGGAAACTGAGGAGGGGCATTTTCTATCCCCAAAAAACCCCTCCCGGCAGAGCCGCCCTCCCCGAGCTCCCCACGCTGAAACATCTGCAGAGAATTCCCGACTAATCCTCGGCAGGCTCGAGGTGCCGGAGCACGGTGAGGATTTACAGGAGGCTGCACAAGGCCATGGCCCCTTTTCCTGCCTCTCCCACGGCTTCTCCCGGCTCCAGCCGCCTTTTCCCGAGCTCTAATCCATGTTCTCCTGCTCTGCTTCTGCCGGAGACCTTTGGACACCCGGCAGCTTCAGAGGGAATTATTTCTCCTGGCGAGGATCGCTCCGGAACGCGCAGCTTCCCAGCCAGGAGCAAAGGGATTTTCTGGCTTCCCGGGAATGATCCCAGATGGGAAGAGCTGGATGTTCCCTGCTCCAGAATCCTCACCGCGAGGCCACGCCGTGGAGAGCGCCGCGGTCACCCCGTCCCTAAACCTGGGGGTGCAGGGTCCCTGCCCGGGTTCCAGCTCCTCATCCTCGCCCTGCGGCCACAGAGCCGGGGGGACACCCGGGAATGGAGGGGGGGACACCCGGGAATGGAGGGGGGGACACCCGGGAATGGAGGGGGGGGACACCCGGGAATGGAGGGGGGGGACACCCGGGAATGGTGGGGGGGGACACCCGGGAATGGAGGGGGGGACACCCGGGAATGGAGGGATGGAGGGACACCCGGGAATGGAGGGGGGGACACCCGGGAATGGAGCGGGGGGGACACCCGGGAATGGAGGGGGGGACACCCGGGAATGAGGGGAAGGGACACCCGGGAATGGAGGGGGGGACACCCGGGAATGGGGGGGTGGAGGGACACCGTGTCCTGCTCCGATGCCAGCCCCGCTGTGAGGGCGGGTGGGCCCCGGTTTGGATGCCTGAGGTGGGGAGACCCTGTCCCCTTGAGGGGTCCCTGCGCCCCAAATCTCTCCATGAGCCATCCAGCTGTGCCTGGACACACGTCCAGATGTCCAGCTGTGCCCCCAGCCAGGCTGAAGCACCTTTCCCCCTCCTCTGGCCCCACTCGTGTCCCCACCCCGCCCCTCGAGCACCCCTTTCCCTCTGTCCGAGGGCACCGCCCGAGCCCCCCGACCCCGGCACCCCCTGTGCAGGGCCTGCCCCCACCCAGAGCTCGATCCCCGCCTGCTCAGCTCTCTGTCCCCCCCTCCCCAAAGCTTTGGGGGGCACGCACCCCCCCGGGCACCCCCTCGAGGTGCCCCTTCTCCATTTCGGGTGGAGCTGGGAGCAGGGCAGAGCCCGTGCCCCCCATTCCAGCCGGGAGCAGAGCACCCCCAGCCCCGCGTCCCCCTGGAACGGGGCCGTGCCCAGCTCCGAGCCTCCCCCGGCGGCCTCGTGTCCCTGTCCCCGTCCCTGGTGCCCATCCCTGGTGCCTCGTGTCCCTGGTCCTGGTGCCAGTCCCTGGTGCCTCGTGTCCCTGTCCCCGTCCCTGGTCCCTGTCCCCGTCCCTGGTGCCTGTCCCTGGTCCCTGTCCCCGTCCCTGGTGCCTGTCCCTGGTCCCTGTCCCCGGTGCCCGAGCCAGGCCGGCTCCGCAAAGTTCTCCGGGCGCTGCAGCGAGCTGGGATCGCTTCCCAGGCAGCCGCGGAGAGCCGGGAATGGCACCGGGAGCGCGACACGCCCGATCCGCGGAGGGCAGAGCCCGAGCATTGCCCATTTCCTCTCCTTTTCACCCCAAAGGCAGCGCGGGCTGCGGGCGCTCCCCTTTCCAGCGGCTCCTTCCAGAGGAGGCTGCCCCGGGAATTGGGAGCGTTCTCCCGGCACAGAGCTCCTCCGAGCCGATCCGGGCGCGATTCCCCAGCGCAGGCACCCGAGCCACGAGCTCAACTTTCCCAGCCGAGTCTCCACGCCGCGTTCCCAACCTCTGGAATGGCGCGGAGGGGTGGGGGGGAGCAGCCAGGATGGAGGGCAGCGGGAGACACGGGGGAGAAGCGGGGAGATCTCCCCCGAAACCCCGATCCGCGCCGGTTTGCCGAGGGGAGAAGGGAAGGGAGACGGGCAGGGCTCGGCTGCTGGGCGATCCGGCCCCGAGGGGGGCGGCTGGGCTTGTGCCCCCCGTGTCCCCTTGTCCCCCGTGTCCCCCTCCCCATTTCAAGTTGCCGGGGAATAGGAAATGAAGTTAAAGCCCTCTCCGTGCCCCTCCGGTGCCGCAGCGCCCGTGCCAGCTCGGAGGGGCTCCCTCGCTGGCTCAGCCCCTCGCCCCGGGGGGGACGCGCCACCTCGGCCAGGCGACAGCCGCCACCCCCCTCCGGCACCCCCGCCGGGGCCACTCACCTACGAAGAGGACGATGCAGAAGGCGTTTGCCAAGATCATGGTAGGAAATCCACGCGCTCCTCCACGTGTGCAAAAAAAATAAAAATGTTAAAAATCGGGCAAAAAAAAAAAAAAATAAAAATCAGGAAAAAAAATTAAAAAAGGTGGGGGGGGAACAATAAAAAAAAATTAAAAATGAATAAATCCCAAGGCGGTCAGGTAGATCCCAAATCCGGTGGGCTGGAAGCGAAGGGAAGGGGGGTGTGCTCCGCCCGGCGCGGAGCCGGGTCCTCAGCCGCTCGCCGCCTCCCGCATCCCCGCCGGGCTCCGCTGCGCGCTCCGGGCTCGGCGGCTCCGCCGGGCTCCCGCCGGCTTCTGCCGAGCTCCGGCTGCCGGGGAGGGGGCGCGGCGAGGGGCGGCTGCGCTCCGCCGAGCCCCGGCGAAGGGGCAGAGCCGGCGGGGCCGCCGTCCCCTCCCCGCCCCTGCCCCCGCCCGCCCCTCCGCCGGGGCCGCCCTTCCGCCCGGGGCGGGGGTCGGGGGGGCTCCGCGCGGACCCCCCGGCTCGCCGTCCGCCTTTTCCTCCGTCTCCATCTCCCATCCGTCCCTCTCCTCGCTGGGATGCACCTGCCCGGCCCCTCCGGGGACCCCCGGCGCTGCCGCAGAGGCGAAGGCGAGACCCCCGCCCGCCCCAAATTCCACCCCCGGGGCTGCATCCGAGGGAGGGGGAGAGGAGGGTGGGGTGGGGTGGGAGAGGGCAGCGGGGGGGCTGCGGGGACACGGTGCCGCAGCCCTGGGTGGGTGACGGCCACGGGAACGGGGGACCGCTGGGGCCGCAGGGGGACCCCACCCGTGCCAGGGGGACCCCACCCGTGCCAGGGGGACCCCACCCGAACGGGGGCACCCAGCGGGTGCTGCGCCCTCCCCACTGCGGGGTTTTTATTTTGGGAGGGTCACACCCACGTGTGACACGCCCCCAGCCCAGGGAACCCAAAATTCCCATCGGAAATTCCCTGTTCATCCTTCCCCTCTGCCCCACACCGGGAATGGGGTCCCCACCCCACTGCAGGGACACGGTGCAGCCTCCCCGGCTTCTTCCTTCTCATCCTCCAGCCCCCATGGGGGGCCCGAACCTCTCACCCCTCTCTCTGTCCGTGATTTGGGGTCAGGACCCCGCCAGCCCCGGGGATGGTGGATCCTATCCCGGGAAGCAGGAATGGGGAGGATTCTCCACTTGGATCACCCCGCAAAGGGGCTGGGGAGCAGGAGGGGGTTTGGGGAGCTCTCCCCATTCCCGAGTTGTTCCTGGTGTTACACCCGTGCCCCTGCAGGCAGAATTCCCAGCAGTGCCATTCCCGGGATGCGGATCCCGCTCTTCTCCCTCCCCTTCATGCTCTGATGCGACCCCAGGAACAGCGGGAGCTGCTTCGGGCCGTGCCCAGGGCCCTCTGCCCCTTCCTCAGGAGAGCAAATTCCTGCTCGTTTCCTGCCAGGATCCCTGGATCAATCCCGCCTGGATCCCTGGATCAATCCCACCTGGATCCCTGGATCAATCCTGCCTGGATCCCCGGATCAATCCCACCCGGATCAATCCCACCTGGATCCCTGGATCAATCCCACCAGGATCAATCCCGCCTGGATCCCCGGATCAATCCCACCAGGATCAATCCCGCCTGGATCCCTGGATCAATCCCACCTGGATCCCCGGATCAATCCCGCCTGGATCCCTGGATCAATCCCGCCTGGATCCCTGGATCAATCCCGCCTGGATCCCTGGATCAATCCCGACAGGATCCCTGGATCAATCCCGACAGGATCCCTGGATCAATCCTGCCTGGATCCTTGGATCAATCCTGCCTGGATCCCTGGATCAATCCCACCAGGATCCCTGGATCAATCCCACCAGGATCCCCGGATCAATCCCGCCTGGATCCTTGGATCAATCCCACCAGGATCCCCGGATCAATCCCGCCTGGATCCCTGGATCAATCCTGCCTGGATCCCTGGATCAATCCCACCTGGGCCCTGGATCAATCCTGTCTGGATCCCCGGATCAATCCCACCTGGACCAATCCCACCTGGATCCCTGGATCAATCCCACCTGGATCCCTGGATCAATCCCACCTGGATCAATCCTGTCTGGATCCCTGGATCAATCCCACCTGGATCAATCCCACCTGGATCCCTGGATCAATCCCACCTGGATCAATCCCACCTGGATCCCTGGATCAATCCCGCCTGATTTCCTCATTAATTCCTGTCTCCGTGGCCCCTCGGAGCCAGGGACAGAATTCCCAGGACAGGGATCCGCTCCTCTCCCAGCTCCTCGGCCTCTCCATTCCCTCCCTGCCCAGGCCCAGGGGGAGCCTCGGCCCCCCCAGGTGACCCCTGGAGCCTTTTTGTCCCCTCAGCGGCTCCGCTCGGCTCCAGCCGCCCTTTCCCTGGATTTTATTCCCTCAGAGCCTGCTGGGGGTGGGAACCGCGGGATCCAGCGGGAAATGCCCCTCTCTAATTACCTGAGCACATTAATTGGCTCTGCCGGGGAGGGAGAGGGGGCGCGGGGTTAATCCCGGAGCGTTCCCAGCTCGGGACTGATCGCGGCGCCTCGGCAGGAGCAGGCGGATTCCTGGCCTCTCCTTTGGGATTTATTCCAGCCGAATTCACATCCCGGGAGCATCTGGAACCAGGGGCAGCACCCCGCTGCCCATCCTCGCTCCTCACGCGGCTTCTGTGGGAAGGGGAGGTTGGATTCTCCTTCGGGAGAAGCGAGGATGGCGCGGGGCACGGTCCGGGCCCTTCCCAGCCCTGCCGGCACAAAGAGGGCTCTGTCTGGAGCGGCTCCGAGGGAAAAGGGAGGGATTAGGATGGGATCAGAGGGGTTTGGGATCAGAGGAGATCGCCAAGGCCTCGTCGTGCCGGGGGAGAGCAGCGAGCGCCCACAGAAATATTCGGATTTGGGGGGGAGGGAAAAACAAAACACCCAAGAAACTCCACAAATTTATTGGCGGTATTTTGGGGATGACGAGGTTAATCAGCAAAGCCGATTGCAGGGACACAGGCAGCTCCCAGTGCTCCCAGTGCTCCCAGTGCCTCCGGCAGGGACGAGCACCCCTGGAGCACTTCCAGAGGATCCCGCTCCAGCATTCCTGGATGGAGACCCCTCCGTGGCGCGGCTTTGCTCCCGCACAGGAGTTGATTCCTCCCCTCGCTCCCTTTAAATCCCGTTGGGATGGGCTGGATTTGCTCTCCCTGCCGGCTCCGGGCTTTAATTCCGATCCCATTAACGGCGGCCGAGCTCCTTCCCGTGCTGGATTAGGAATGAACAGTGTCATCCACGGGGACAGAGCCGCGCTCCTCGTCCCAAAAACACCGGGAGGAGCCTCAGCACCTCGGCTGCGGGCTGGATTTGTCCCCGGCGGGGACACCGGGACGAGAAGAGGGGACATCCGCACCCCGGGGCCGCTTCCCCTGGCTCTGCCCTCCAGGAAATGCCCCATTTCAGGCACCTGCAGCAGCCTGAGCCTCAAGTGGGGGGTTTTTAGCACCTCTGGGAGTTTTTAGGGTCTCAGGGATGGCTGGAAGGCCGAACCTCACCTCTGCTCCAATCCCGGGGTTCCTGAATCCCAGGGATGGAGAGGGACCAGCGAATCGCCTCCCTGAGCTGCTGCTCCGTTTGCAGAGCCCAGTTTGGGGCCGGGAATTCCCGGATCAGGGCTTTGCCTTCCCGGGATGTGCAGCAAACCGAGCCCCCTCTGATTATTCCATTTGAGCTCCAAAACCCTGGAATTCCGCCCATTTTAGACCCATTTTCTTTGGAAGGGACCTTAAAGCCACCCCTGCCATGGCAGCGACACCTCCCACGACCCCAGCCCAGCCTGGAATTCATTTCCTGCCCTTGCAGATGCGGCTCCAACATTTTCCATTCTTTTTCACTCTGGGCAAGGTTTGCCCCAGCGCTGGCAGCGCGGAGGGCACGGCGAGTTCACTGCGGGCACAAGGACACCCTTGGGGACATTCCCTCCCCCTTCCCAGAGCTCCTCCGCACTTCCCGCTGCCGGGGAACCTCTCATCCTCATCCTCATCCTCTTCCTCATCCTCATCCTCCCTCCAGGGCCCGGCCAGGGCTCTCCGCTCGCTCTTCCCGCGGGTGATTCCTCCGGGATCGCGTTCCCAGGAGGAGCCAGCAGCCGCCTCGTGGCGATGGGAGTCCTTGGAACGCCCCGACACTGATGGACCCCGACAGCTCCACGCAAAGCCGAGGCTATTTTTGCCCTCGCTGCTGTTTTCTCAGCTGATTTTGCCTCTTTAACCTCTGCCGGGGAAGCCAAGCCCTTCCCTGCTGCTTCCTGACGGCTCGGGAACCACGGGGGAAGAAGGAGCCGGGATGAAAAGGAACTCGGCTGATTCCAAACCCCCTCTGGATAAAGCCCAGGGCTGGTGGGAGCTCCCGGAGGTGCCGGCTGGGTTTGGTGGCTCCCACCCCAGCCCCGGCCTGCCCGGGAGCACCTTTTGGGAATTCGGGATTCTCCTGCCCATGGAATGTTCCGGCACGGGGCCCATCCGGCTCCGTGAGCGTGGCAGGCCCTGCCCTGCCAGAGATTCCCAAACCTTCCCTAAAATTCCACCTCTCTGCTTCCAGGAGGGACAAATGCACATCCCACAGATTCTGCGAATCCCAGGATTCCAGCACCAAACTGGGACGGTGCCACCAGCGATGGTGCCCGGGGATGTCACAGCCACCTCCTCCTGTCAGTGAAATTTCGGGAATTTGAGGTGACTCCTGTCAGTGGATTTTCGGGAATTTGAGGTGACTCCCGTCACGGAATTTTCGGGAATTTGCGGTGACCCGCACATGGCAGAACCACTCCCCTGGTGGCTCCGAGAGGGGACAGTCCCAGTGCCACCAGGGGTGCCCCAGCCACCTCCTCCTGTCACCGAATTTTGGGGAATTTGGGGTGACTCCTGTCAGTGAAGTTTTGGGAATTTGAGGTTTTCCCAAATTTTCAGGAATTCCCGAATTTTCGGGAATTTCGGGTGACCCGCACACGGCAGAGCCACTCCCCTGGTGGCTCTGAGAGGGGACAATCCCAGTGCCACCAAGGATGCCACAGCCACCTCCTCCTGTCACCGAATTTTGGGGAATTAGAGGAGAGTCCTGTCAGCGAAGTTTTGGGAATTTGAGATTTTCCCGAATTTTCGGGAATTCCCGAATTTTCGGGAATTTCGGGTGACCCGCACAAGGCAAAGCCATTCCCCTGGTGGCTCTGAGAGGGGACAGTCCCAGTGCCACCAAGGATGCCACAGCCACCTCCTGCTGTCACCGAATTTTGGGGAATTTGGGGTGACTCTTGTCAGTGAATTTTGGGGAATTTGAGGTGAGTCCTGTCACGGAATTTTTGGGAATTTCGGGTGACCCGCACACGGCAGAGCCGCTCCCGGGTGGCCCCGGGAGGGGACAATCCCAGTGCCACCAGGGGTGCCCCAGCCACCTCCTGCTGTCACCGAATTTTGGGGAATTTGAGGTGAGTCCTGTCAGTGAATTTTGGGGAATTTGGGGTGAGTCCTGTCACGGAATTTTTGGGAATTTCGGGTGACCCGTACACGGCAGAGCCGCTCCCGGGTGGCCCCGGGGTGGGGACAGGCGCGGCCCCTCCCCGGGGAGCGGAGCTGTCACCTCGGCTGCTGTCACCGCCGTCAGCCCCAAATCGCAGCTGACATTTCCAGCCCAGCCCTCGGCACCTGAGCCAGACGCCGCCGCTGGAAGGGAAGCGCTCAGGAATTTTTTGTGCCAAGGAACAGATTCCTGCTCGCTCTGCCCTCGGTGTCCGAACGCGGATCCAGCCCCGGAGCCCCACGGCGGGAACTCAGAGCGGGGACGGGCGGGATTTGGGATCAGGAGCCTCCTGGGATGGACTGGAAGAGCCTTCCATGGACAACCAGAGTGTTCCCATGGGATGGAGGGGGCAGGGATGGGGGAAAGGAGAGGGAATTGTTCCATTGGATTGAGGGAGAAGGGATTGGAGGAAATGGAATTGTTCCTGTTGGATTGAGGGAGAAGGGATTGGAGGAAATGGAATTGTTCCCGTTGGATTGAGGGAGCAGGGATTGGAGGAAATGGAATTGATCCGTTAGATTGAGGGAGCAGGGATTGGAGGAAATGGAATTGTTCGGTTGGATTGAGGGAGCAGGGATTGGAGGAAATGGAATTGTTCCCGTTGGATTGAGGGAGCAGGGATTGGAGGAAATGCAGAAGGAATTGTTCCCATCAAACAGAGGGACCAGGGATGGAGGCAAAGGAGAGGGAATTGTTCCAAACGAAGGGAAAGAACAGGGATGGAGGCACAGGGAATTGCTCCCAGGGGATGAGGACACAGGGAATTGTTCCCAGGGGATGAGGACACAGGGGTGAGGGCACAGGAAATTGTTCCATGGGGACGAGGACACAGGGATGAGGGCACAGGGAATTGTTCCCATGGGATGGAGGCACAGGGAATTGTTCCCATGGGATAAGGACACAGGGAATTGTTCCCAGGGGATGGAGGCACAGGGAATTGTTCCCATGGGATGGAGGCACAGGGAATTGTTCCCATGGAATGAAGGCACAAGGAATTGTTCCCAGGGCATGAGGACACAGGGAATTGTTCCCAGGACAGGGAGGATCGGGAATGACGCGGGAGCAGCCGTGGAGCGGGGCCGGCTCCAGTCCCGCACCGGGCCCGGGCAGCGAGCGCAGCAAATCGAGTTTCGCTGAAAGCTCGGCCGGGGCTGGGCGGCCGCTCCCGATGCCGGGAATGAGATTTCCATGCACTCCCGGGACGTTAAGTGAGTAATTGCGGGAGCGCTGGGCTGGACGCGGCGACCTTGGCTGCTCTTCCCGAGCCTCCACGGCTCCAGTGGAACAGCAGGACTGGGAAACGTCTGGAAAAACGCGACATTCCTGTGTATCGGCAGAGGAGGATCCATCCATCCCCTCGTTCCTTGGGGTGCCAGGAGAGGATCCCCATCCCATGGAAAATGGGGATTAGGTGCTAGGAATCCTTCCCTGGGAGGGTGGTGGGATGGAATTCCCAGAGCAGCTGTGGCTGCGCCATCCCTGGAAGTGTCCAAGGATGGATCCAGCGGGATGCTGCGAGGTGTCCCCGGCCGTGGTGGGAACGGGATGGGTTTGAATCCCTTCCAAACAAAACCATTCCACGATTTCCATGGATGCCACTTCCCAGCAGTGTCTGGCAGCCTCCCACCTCCCACCGGGGAAGGAGCGAGGAGAACAGTGAGGAAAACCCTTTGGAAAACGGGGATGGGCGGGATCGCATCCTCGGGAAAGGCCGAGGCGGGAGCTGCTAGCCCGGGGTGAGACACCGGCTCCAGATCCTGGGAAAACACCTCGGGAAGCGCCAGGCGGGAGCTGCCGCAGCCTCTCTGGCACCGGGGAACTTGGAGAGATCCCCAAATCCCTTTGGATCTGTCTCATCCCGGCAGGAACACTCGGAGCCGCGGGATCTGCTCCTGCCCGGCGCTCCAGGCTCCTCCAGCAGCCGCTTCTCCTCCTCGGCCAGCTCCGTGATCCTCATGGAAAAACATTCCAGGGCCTGGAGCAGCGCTGGGGACGGGAATCCCTCGGGAACATCCCGAGGGGAGGCGCAGGGCAGGGATGAGGTCGGGACTTTGGGGATTTGCCGCTTTCCTTTCCCAGTTTAATTGGGGATGTTTTGGTGCTGGGAGTCGGGAGCGCTGCTCCCATCTCAGTCCTCAGTGGGAACGGGTTGGATCAATGGGAAAAATGGGATTTAAGGAGGTTGATCCCATCCCCAGCACGGGAGCTGCTCCATCCTCTTCCTCAGGGAGGCAAATTCCCGTGACTTGGGGTGGTTTTCCTGCTCCTTAGGCCGTTCCCAAGGGAAAAGAATCCATGGGGAAAGCCAGGGAGAGCTGGGTTGGGCACGGGGATGTTCCAAGAGCTCAAGGAATTCATCCAGGCCCTCCATCCCCATCCCAAATCCAGCCCCATTCCCGTCTCCATCTGAGGCAGGAAATCCCTGTTGGAGAAACCTTGGAAAACTCCTCCCTTTCCGCAGAGCAAAGGCTCCACACCCCAGAGCTCATGGGTGGGAAAATCCTGGGATTTTCCTGTCACTCCTGGGTTCCACTGGGGAACGTTCCAGGAGGACAAGAGGAGGCAGTGAGAACATTCCAAACCCTCCTGGAAAAGCAGATCCTGCAGCTCCCTGCCAGTCTCCCTTGGGAATGACGTTTCAAGCACCATCCAGAAGCTCAAACCTGTCTTTTCCAGGAGAGATTCCTTTCCAAAGGAAAACTTGGCTAAAAGTTTAAAAAAAGAACAAAAATGCAAACAATTCCCTGTGGATCCCTGAATGGAATTTCCATTGGAAGCTGAATCCTTCCCTTCCCTTCCCTTCCCTTCCCTTCCCTTCCCTTCCCTTCCCTTCCCTTCCCTTCCTTCCCTTCCCTTCCCTTCCCTTCCTTCCCTTCCCTTCCCTTCCCTTCCCTTCCCTTCCCTTCCCTTCCCTTCCCTTCCTTCCCTTCCCTTCCCTTCCCTTCCCTTCCTTCCCTTCCCTTCCCTTCCCTTCCCTTCCCTTCCCTTCCCTTCCCTTCCCTCCCTTCCCTTCCCTTCCCTTCCCTTCCCTTCCTTCCCTTCCCTTCCCTTCCCTTCCCTTCCCTTCCCTTCCCTTCCCTTCCCTTCCCTTCCCTTCCCTTCCCTTCCCTTCCTCCCCTCCCATCCCAATCCCAGCTCCCATTTGGGGTCCCCTCCCCTCTAACCCCAGTTTGGGATCCAGGTTGGGATTTCAATCCCAAACTCTCCCGTTTTTCCTGGAATGGATAAATCGGGATCCTTGGAGCAGCTGAGGGTGGCTGCACCCGGCCCGGGGCTGGCAGCTCAGCGGACAGGCCCTGGGGGTGTCCCCAGGAGTGTCCCCAATGTCCCCAGGAGTGTCCCCGGTGTCCCCCAGAGTGTCCCTAGTGCCCCAAATATCTCTGGGGGTGTCCCAGTGTCCCCAGGGCTGTCCCCAGTGTCCCCAGGAGTGTCCCCAGTGTCCCCGGGGGTGTCCCAAATGTCCCCAGGGGTGTCCCCAGGAGTGTCCCCAGTGTCCCCAGGAGTATCCCAAAAGTCCCTGGGGGTGACCCAGTGTGCTCAGGAGTGTCCAATGTCCCCAGGAGTGTCCCAAATGTCCCCAGGGGTGTCCCCAGGGGGGTCCCCAGTGTCCTCAGGAGTGTCCCCAGTGTCCCCAGGAGTGTCCCCAGTGTCCCCAGGGGTGTCCCCAGGGGGGTCCCTTCTGTCCCCAGGAGTGTCCCCAGTGTCCCCAGAAGTGTCCCCAATGTCCCCGGGGGTGTCCCCACTGTCCCCAGGAGTGTCCCAAATGTCCCCGGGGGTGTCCCCAATGTCCCCAGGAGTGTCCCAAATGTCCCCGGGGGTGTCCCAAATGTCCCCAGGAGTGTCCCCAATGTCCCTGGGGGTGTCCCCACAAGGGCAGAGCCGCTGGCCGTGGCCCAGCCGCTGGCTCCGGGTGAATTCTGCCGCTGCTTTCCCTGCAGGAGCGGAGGCTGCAGAGTAATCGAATTAGGGAAATATTATGGGCAGGAAAATGGGCAGATAAGTGGCTTAAAGTGATCGAAATGACCTGGAGGTGCCCGCGCAAATGGTCTGGAAAATATCCTGGAACAGCCCTGGCCAGGCAGCTCCCGGGAGCCGGAATTCCAGGAACAGGGAATGCTCTGAGCCTCTGCCTCCGTGTCCTGCCCCCTCCGGGCTGGGGCTCAGCCCTGGGACCCCCTCCCCTTCCCCGGGCACAGGGAATTCCATCCAGCCCTGGAATGGGGGATTTTACTGCTGGGATGGTTTTTCCCCCCGATCCGTGGATTCCCTTCCCCAGGGATGTTCACGGGATTGGGCTCAGCCGGACAGAGCATTCCCAGCTCCCGGAGATCCCGGAGATCGCGGAGATCCCGGCGGGGATCAGCGCGGGCTGGAGCAGGCCGAGAGCTCAGCCCCGCCCTGGGATGAGGGAAGCAGGGCAGCAGGAATTCCAGGGCAGCAGGAATTCCAGGGCAGCAGGAATTCCAGGGCAGCAGGAATTCCAGGTACATCCCAGGATGGGGCTGGAAGCCGTTCCCATCCCGCTCCCCGCAGGTTGGGAAGCTGCGAGCGGTGGGAGGAGACGTTAAAAATAAAAATAAAAATAAAAATAAAAATAAAAATAAAAATAAAAATAAAAATAAAAATAAAAATAAAAATAAAAATAAAAATAAAAATAAAAATAAAAATAAAAATAAAAATAAAAATAAAAATAATCCTTTCCCCAGCGCGGAGGAGCCAGAGCCATCAATCCCCGCTGGCCCCGGGGGGGTGGCACCGGCAGAGAGGCCCGGGGACCTTTTCCCTCCCGCCGTGCTGGAAATCCAGAGGAAGCCGCTGGAATTGGAGCAAAACCAGCGGTGGCTGCAGACGTTTGTGTGACAGCGGCTGCCGTCACCCGCCGGGGACAATTTTCCTGACAGCATCCCCGGCTCCACCGTTGGGGTTTTTTGTCGCTGGAGCATCCAGAGGTTGGCAGGTGGCTCAGGTGGGAGCCTGGAGCTCTGCCAGCATCCCAAAGCAGCAATTCCAGAGTCCCGCTGGGGCGAGGCACAGCCAGGACAGAGCGTCCCTCCTGGGGTTTTTGGGATTTCTCACATTCCCAGAGCTTCCCAGGCCTCGCATCAGGAATTTTTTGGGTTTCCATACCGATGGAACAGCTTACAGGAACGGGGTCGGGTTGCGCCGCTGGATTTTTCATCTTTTAGGGGAAACGGAGAGCATCAAAACCCACCCCAAAAGTGATTTGTTAAAAAGGCAGGAATGATCCATAATCCAAAGTGCTTGGAGAAGCGGCTCTTGAAGGAGATTGACTCTGACAGCCCAATAAACGTCAGCTCGGCTCCGGGATGAATATTCCCAACTTTAATTGAAGCCATGATGCTCCCATTACCCGGGACAGCGAATCCCCACCTCCCCATTGATAAAATTATCCTGGTTTTTATCCTCTAATTGATGGCAAGGCCGCTCTTCCCCCGGAGAATCGGCTCCAGCAGCCTCGGAGGGGGATGGAAAGGTCCCAGCGCAGCGTGGGGAGGGGCGGGGGGCACAGAGAGACCCCCAAATCCTTCAGGATCCTCGGCTGCTTCCAAGGAGGAGGAGGAGGAGGAGGAGGAGGAGGAGGCAGAGCCCGCCAGGAGGGATGGGAAGGGAAGAGGGAGCGGGGCGAGCGTGGCAAAAAGGAGCTGATAGCATCTCCCTCCCCGCCTGGCGTTATCCTGCCGGATTTAGGGAGGCGGATTTGGGATTTCGATGCCGCTCGGCAGCAGCTGACAGGAGCAGATTAAAGGGGTTGAGCCGGGGCTCCAACCCCCACGGGTGAGGGGAAAAGGGGATTTGGGATGGGAAAGGGAGCGGGAAGAGCGAGCACCGGCACCGCTCCAGCCCCTCGGATTCCGCTTCTCGCTCCCGTTTTTCCCTCCGGAGGAGCGGGAGCGGCCCCGGGGCTCTGCCCGGAGCCAGGACGGGGAAGCGGCCGCTCCTGCTCGGGGCTGAGGGTCCAGATTCGCTTTTCACTCTCCATTTTCCCATCTGAGCCCATCCCGGCTCCTCTCTCCTCGCCGCTCCCGCCAGCGATTATTGCCCGTAATTTACATTTAATGATAAGGCTGGGATGTCGGGGAGATGTCCCCGCGCTGCTTCAACAGCGACACGAGGGAAAAGGGACAGAGGAAGGGGCGGGACGCGATTCCAGGTGGCAGCGCTGGGGTCCCTATGGAGCATCCATGGGATTGGCACCCGCGGTGCCACCCCCCCACAGCTCACGGTTAATGATTTATCCTTAATTAGCTGTTCTGGCCAGCGCCAGCATTCCCTGGCATCCTCGGCTCCGAGGGTCTGGGAGCAAGCGGAGGTGGCAGGAATTCCTTCCTCTCGCTCAGGAACAATCCCGCAGCCCCTGCGGCACCTCGGGGTTCAGGGATCTGTTTTGGCCACCGGGTTCCCGATCCCAAAACGCTGCCGGTAACCGATCCACGAAATCAGGGATTGGGAAGATCCCAGGGAAGGCTCTGCACCCCCAAACTCCTCGGTGGGAAGCGGGGGCCTTCAGCACCCCCGGGAGAACAAAACCCCCCGGAACGCGGGCTGGGAGCTGCGGGGGGAGCCTCAGACCCGAAATGTTGGGAAATGAGGGGGGAATGACCCCAAATGTTCCCTGACAGCCCCCGGAACCCTTCGGGGTTGATCGTTAATGACCCTGGGATTAATTGCGGGGAGGGGACGCCCGGAGCCCTTCGGGGAGCGGGGTCAGAGCGGCTGGGAGGGCTCTGCGGAGCCGTGGGATGGACTGGGAGCATCCCGGATCCCAGTTTGGGATCCCACAGGTTCCAGTGCCGGGTTTGCACTGGGAACATCCCGGATCCCAGTTTGGGATCCCACAGGTTCCAGTGCCGGGTTTGCACTGGGAACATCCCAATTCCCAGTTTGGGATCCCACAGGTTCCAGTGCCGGGTTTGCACTGGGAACATCCCAATTCCCAGTTTGGGATCCCACAGGTTCCAGTGCCGGGTTTGCACTGGGAACATCCCAATTCCCAGTCTGGGATCCCACAGGTTCCAGTGCTGGATTTGCACTGGGAGCATCCTGGATCCCAGTTTGGGATCCCACAGGTTCCAGTGCTGGGTTTGCACTGGGAGCATCCCAATTCCCAGTTTGGGATCCCACAGGTTCCAGTGCTGGATTTGCACTGGGAGCATCCCGGATCCCAGTTTGGGATCCCACAGGTTCCAGTGCTGGATTTGCACTGGGAACATCCTGGATCCCTGTACAGGACGCCAGGTCAGGGGTGCCTCAGGATCCCTTGGATTGGGAACATCCCAATCCTCAGGACGGGATTCCAGAGGTCCCTGTGCCAGCTTTGCCCTGGGAGCATCCCGGTCTCCATCACAGAATTCCAGAGGTCCCCATTGCCCCGGGAACATCCCGGTCTCCATCACAGAATTCCAGAGGCAGCAGCTCTCCCACAATTCCCGTTCCAGCTGCAATTCCTGGCGAGCTCCCGGCTGCCCGAGGCCACAGCTGGGCCTGGCGGTCCCTGAGCTCTGCTGAGCCCTGGCCCGGCTCCAGCCGCTGGAATTCTGATCCTGGAATTCTGATCCTGGAATTCTGATCCTGGAATTCTGATCCCGGGAGTGGGAGCAGCAGAGCGAGGCTCCCTGCAGGACTCGCTCCCACCCGTGCTCGTCCGGCAAATCCGGGATCCAGGGGGGCTCTGGGCGTCCTTCCCCTTCCCAGAGCTGTGACATTTCCTCCTCTTCCAGCAGAACCGGATTTTGGGGTTCCTTCCACCCCCCCCAAGGGCCTGAGGGTCCCTTAAACCCCCCAAACCTGTGACATTCCCCTGAAATATCCTTTTCTGACCAGGCTGACTCCATTTTGGGGAGTTTGGTGGATTTTGAGGGCTCTTTCACCCCTCTGAGTGTCTGGAGATCCTTTAACCCCTCCCAACCCCGAGACATTCCCCTAGGAGATGTTCCTCAAGCACTGACACCAGCCTGATTTTGGATTTTGGGGTTCCCTTCACCCCTCCGGGGGCCTGGAGATCCTTTAACGCCTCCTAAACCTGCGACATTCCCCTGAAGGATCCTCCTCTGAGCAGGCTGACTCCATTTTGGGGAGTTTGGTGGATTTTGGGGGATTCCCTTCACCCCTCCGAGGGTCTGGAGATCCTTTAACCCCTCCCAAACCTGCGACATTCCCCTGAAGGATCCTCCTCTGAGCAGGCTGACTCCATTTTGGGGAGTTTGGTGGATTTTGGGGGCTCTTTCACCCCTCCGAGTGTCTGGCGATCCTTTAACCCCTCCCAAACCTGTGACATTTCCTCCTCTTCCAGTGCAACCAGTCTCACTCTCCAGCGGATTTTGGGGGGTTCCCTTCACCCCTCTGAGGATCCGGAGATCCTTTAACCCCTCCCACACCCGAGACATTCCCCTCGGAGATGTTCCTCAAGCACCGACACCAGTCCGATTTTGGATTTTGGGGGGTTCCCTTCACCCCTCGAGGATCCGAAGTTCCTTTAACCCCTCCCAACCCCTCTCCAATTCCCTTCCATCCCCTCCCACACCAGCACAACCCCCGAGCCCTCCCAGGCAGCTCGGGACCCCCAACCCCTCCCCGCACGGGGGCTCAGCGAGGCGGGGACAGCGCGGGGGGAGCTCCCGGTGGCCCCGGAGCCCCCCGAGGCGGCGCTGGCGGGGCCGGGCGGCGGAGCAGCTCCTGCGGGTGACAGCTTTATGCAAGATGAGTTATATAAGCCTCGCCGAGCCCGAGTCAGCCGTACTGAGACGCCTGTGAAATCTTGCAGCGATCTGTGTCAGTGCCCTAATCGCGGGCGACAGCCGGGCTCTGCGGCTGCTCGCGGATGATAATATTAATGTCAGGAAGCATCAAGCGCAGGATGCGCCTTTCAAAGGGGGGATTACGCTGCTCGGCGGCGAAAAGGAAACAGCCCTAATCTTCCCTGCCGCATCCCGGGCGCTGCCGGGGGCCTGCGGGATGCGCAGGGTGCGGTGCTGGAGGGAGAAGCGGGGTGGGAGCGCAGGGCGCTGCCTGTCCGCGGTGGGAAAGGGAAAATCCGCCCCGAACCCCATCCCTGCCTCGATTTCCACCCAATTCCTTCATCCCGCATTCCCTGTTCGAGGTGGGAAAGGGAAAATCCGCCCCGAACCCCATCCCTGCCTCGATTTCCACACAATTCCTTCATCCCGCATTCCCTGTTCGAGGTGGGAAAGGGAAAATCCGCCCCGAACCCCATTCCTGCCTCGCCTTCCTCGCATCCCTCATCCTCTCATGCCCTGTCCTGTGTGAGCGCCCTCAGCCTGCCCCAAACCCCATTCCCGGCTGCTTTCCCCCCATTCCCGGTTGTTTTTTCCCCCATTCCCGGTTGTTTTTTCCCCCATTCCCGGTTGGTTTTTCCCCATTCCCGGCTGGTTTTCCCCCATTCCCAGCTGTTTTTTCCCCCATTCCCAGCTGTTTTTCCCCCCCATTCCCTTCTGGTTTTCCCCCATTCCCAGCTGGTTTTCCCCCATTCCCAGCTGGTTTTCCCCCATTCCCAGCTGGTTTTCCCCCATTCCCAGCTGGTTTTCCCCCATTCCCAGCTGTTTTTCCCCCATTCCCAGCTGGTTTTCCCCCATTCCCAGCTGTTTTTCCCCCATTCCCTTCTGGTTTTCCCCCATTCCCAGCTGTTTTTCCCCCATTCCCAGCTGTTTTTTCCCCCATTCCCAGCTGTTTTTTCCCCATTCCCAGCTGGTTTTTTTCCCCATTCCCGGATCCCACAGCCCCGCAGGAGCTCTCCGAGCCCGCACAGCGGATCCAGGTGGGGCCGCCAGGTTCCCTTTGTGATTCCAGCCGCTTTTCCCGGCTGCGGGTGCCGCTGCCGCTCCGGAATTGATTTGCATTCATTCCGCTCCCGTCTGGGGTGCGGGGGGAGGCCGAGCTGCCAGGCAGCGCAAACAAACAAACTCCAGCGGCGCGGGGAGCCTCGGCATCCTCAGCGTTTCCAGAGCTGGGAAAAAACCCCCCAAAGATCCCGATTTCCGCCGTTTTCAGCAGGCTCCGGCAGGCTGGAGGTGCTGGCGGAGCCCCCCGGGTGTCCCTGGGGGTGACACCGGGGGGTGGCCGAGGACAGCCGGGGTCGCTGCCACCATCCCCGCCCCTGGAGCTCAGCCTGGAGCAGCTCTGCATCCCAAATCCCAAATCCCAAATCCCAAATCCCAAATCCCAAATCCCAGCTCCGGGACACCCAGCTGCGGGCACCGAGGAGTTGGGGAGGAGTTAAAATTAGAGGAATTTCATTTTGGAGAGGAGTTAAAATCCCGGTGGGGGGGGTTCAGGCTGATTCGGGAATTTTCTGGGGTGTGGCAGGGTGGGTTCTGGAAATTTCCCCCCGTTTTCCAAAGGAAACGCTCCCAGCGCTGGTGAAGCCCGCCAGGGTTTGTCTGGAGCCGGCTCCTCTCCTGCTCTGATCTTCGCTCTCCAAATCCTGGAATTCCCAATCCCGGAATCCCCAATCTCAGAATTCCCAATACTGGATTCCCAATCCCAGAATTCCCAATCCCGGAGTTCCCAATCCCGGCCCTTCCCGCTCCTGTTGGATGCAGCCGGGAGGGGGGAATGCAGTGGGAATGTTGGGATTGGGGGGATTTGGGATCAATGATCCAGCAGGAACAGAGGGAGGAGCCCTGGAAGGGCCTGGAACCAACGGGACTTTGGGAATGGGAAAGGGATGGTGGCTGCCATGGTGGGGTATGGGATATGGGGTATGGGATATGGGATATGGGATATGGGATATGGGATATGGGATATGGGATTTGGGATATGGGATATGGGATATGGGATATGGGATATGGGATATGGGATGAGGGATATGGGATATGGGATATGGGATATGGGATATGGGGTATGGGATATGGGATATGGGATAAGGGATATGGGGTATGGGATATGGGATAAAGTGCCATGAGGGAGCACTGCACTCTCCGGGAAAAGTGGGAATCAGCTCCTGGGCCTGGAAGGGGCGAAGCCGGGCGGGGCAGGCTGGGGATGGGAATGTCGGGCAGCGGGAGCAGCTCGGCTGCTTCCTGCAGGAGCGGGATTCCCTTTCCAGGCTCTCCTCATCCCCACGGAGCGCGGGGGGCTCCACCGAACCGCGGGCACGGCCTGGAGGGAGGGGTTCCTGCCCGGGAGGGGTCCCTGTCCCGGAGGGGTTCCTGTCCCGGAGGGTCCCTGCCCCGGAGGGTCCCTGCCCGGGAGGGGTCCCTGCCCGGGAGGGGTCCCTGTCCGGGAGGGGTCCCTGTCCCGGAGGGTCCCTGCCCCGGAGGGTCCCTGCCCCTGGGATTGGGGCTCCGTGCTGTGATTCCGTGATTCCGCTCCCCGCTTTCCCTCGGGGCTGGGCGCGGGGTGAGGATGATGAGAACACAAATCACCCCGGCACGGGGCCAGGAGAGCCGGGCTAATTGGAAACAGGCGGGAGTCTGGGGTGTCCGTGAGCCGGGAATGATGGAAAAGCGCATCTGGGAGCCGCTGATGGAGTTTTTAACTCGATTACTGCGGGTGCTGGTGGCTCATCCCGGCCCTCCCGGCTCCCTCCCGAGCAGCTCCGCCGGGATAAACGCGGTGCTGCCTCTCCCGCTCCTCCATCCCGGCCTGGATCCAGCGGGATCAGCATTCCATGGCCCGCTCCCTTCCCCGGGCGCTCCTCATCCCAAAACCAAGGGCGCTCAGATCCCCAGTTCCCGTTTGCCCTGGCTTGCATCTCCCCAGGAAAAGCGGGAGCTGGAGGGGAGGCGGTGCTGAGCCCTGAGGGATGCGGGGCAGAGCCGGGAAGGTCGGGAGCTGCGGCCGCACTCCATAAATCCCGCGGAGACGATGGATTTGCTCCATCTCCATTATTGCTTCCTTTTGCACAAACGCGCGGCAGCGCCGGGGCCGTGAATCATCCCCGGGCTGCCTCAGCAGGATCGGGAGCTGCTCCATGGATCTCCGAGCCCTCCCTCCCCTCCCGGGGCTCAGGAAATCTGGGATCGGAGATTTTGGAGCCCTCCCGCCTCGGGGATTTGGTGCGATGAGTTCCCCCCGTGCTCAGCGCTGGGGCGAAGCACCGGATCCTTCAGGCTCGGAGCCCGCCGGGATCCCCGGGAAGGGTTGGGAGCCGGGCAGATCCACGGAAAAGCAGGGAAAAGGCAGATCCATCTGGAAGCTGCCTCAGATTCTGCTCCTTTCACACCCCGGGATTTCTCCAGGGCCGCTCTCAGCCGCTCCTCTCCCCCCCGTCCCACCCTGACGGGAGCGCAATCCCGAGGTTTTCCCGGGATCGGGGGCAGGAGGGAGCCGTGCCCATCCCCCCCATGGATCTGCCCCCCACAGCCCCGTTCTGCTCCTCCCAAACCCTCTTCTTCCTCCTGCTCTTCCTCGCCTTCAACCGGAGCAGTCCCGGCTGGGAAGCGGGGCCTGGCATTCCAGACTCCCGGAGCGGGCGGGATCCACCCCGGGATGGAGGGCAGGGGGTGCCAGGGCAGCCCAGGGAGCTGGGTCTTCATTAAATTTGGGGTCTTCATTAAATTTGGGGTCCTCATTAAATTTGGGGTCTTCATTAAATTTGGGGTCCTCATTAAATTTGGGGTCCTCATTAAATTTTGGGTCCTCATTAAATTTGGGGTCTTCATTAATTTTGGGGTTTTCATTACAAATGGAAATGAAAACAACGGCTCCATCCCCAGGTGTCAGCTCAGCTGGCAGGGTTGGAATTCAGATGTTGATGCTGTTCTTTCCCTGAAACGGAGCAGCTCCTTCCTCCTCCTCCTCCTGCTGCTCTTTCTCCTCCTCCTGCTCTTCTTCCTCCCTCTCCTTCTCCTCCTCCTCCTGCTCTTCTTCCTCCCTCTCCTTCTCCTCCTTCTCCTTCTCCTTCTCCTTCTCCTTCTCCTTCTCCTTCTCCTTCTCCTTCTCCTTCTCCTTCTCCTTCTCCTTCTCCTTCTCCTTCTCCTTCTCCTTCTCCTTCTCCTTCTCCTTCTCCTTCTCCTTCTCCTTCTCCTTCTCCTTCTCCTTCTCCTTCTCCTTCTCCTTCTCCTCCTCCTCCTCCTCCTCCTCCTCCTCCTCCTCCTCCTCCTCCTCTCCCATCACCCCGGTGCCCTCAGGGACACCCAGCGCTCCCATCCCCTCTGGATTTTCCTTCCCAGGGTCCCGGATCCCGTCGCTCCACGCTGGGAATCTTCCTGCCGGTGTCAGCCCGAGCCCTCATTAAGCGCTGGAATAATTAATTATTCCTATTTATAACGAGCACTCGGCCCTGCCCTTGACAGAGCCCGGCTGCTCCCGAGGCCGCTGACACGGAGTTATTTTTACCCCTCTTCCCTGGAGAGGTTTCGCTCCCGATTCCAGCGAATCCCTGGGATTTAAAGGGCCGCTGACGATCCCTGCACCCCCTTCCCGGAATTCCGGGGGGAAGAGCGGGAAGGGCTCCGCGATTCCAGGAAATTCGGGAGCGGCTCTGGGTGCGGGATGATGTGGGATCGGTAATCCGGACATCCCGGATCGATCCCGCCCTGATCCCGCAGGATCTCTGGAGCCCCTTGAGGAATTCCGTCTATCGCTGTCTCCCAGAGATGGGGAAAAGTGGGAATTCAGGGAAATCGATGCAAAAATTCCCAAGGAAAAGGGACGGAAGTTGAGGATGGAGATGCCCAAAGGAAAATCCCTTTTGGGGAGAATCTGTGTCCAAACGAGTCCCTGATGCTGTGAATTCCCTTTTTCCCTGGATTTCTGCTCCTGCCCAGGCTCAGGATGCTGGGAATGGGTGCCAAGGGATCCCGAGGCACCGGCTCCCGATTCCCAGGAAAACCAGAACCCATCCCTCACTTCCACTCCAGCTCCTTGGGATGTGGCTGCTGCGATCCAGGAGGAAAAGCTGGATTTGTGTTAATGCCTCTCCCGGGGATTCCTGTGGATTCCCATGGTTTGGGAAGCGCAGCAGAATTCCCGTGTTCCACAGCCTGGGCGCCAAAGGGCTCTCACAGGGCTCTGGGAATCCAAGATTCCTGCTGGGAAAGGCTTTGGGAATCCAAGATTCCAGCTGGGAAATGCCCCACACAGGTTTGGAATCCAAGATTCCAGCTGGGAAATGCCCCACACGGGTTTGGAATCCAAGATTCCAAATGGGAAATGCCCCACATGGCTTTGGAATCCAAGATTCCCAATGGGAAAAGCTTTGGGAATCCACAATTCCCAATGGGATATGCCCCACAAAGCTCTGGAAATCCAAGATTCCCGCTGGGAAATGCCCCACACGGGTTTGGGATGCAAGATTCCTGCTGGGAAAGGCTTTGGGAATCCAAGATTCCAGCTGGGAAATGCCCCACACAGGTTTGAAATCCAAGATTCCAAATGGGAAATGCCCCACATGGCTTTGGAATCCAAGATTCCCAATGGGAAAAGCTTTGGGAATCTTGGATTCCCGCTGGGAAATGCCTCACACGGGTTTGGGATCCAAGATTCCAGCTGGGAAATGACCCACACAGGTTTGGGAATCTTGGATTCCCAATGGGAAAAGCTTTGGGAATCTTGGATTCCCAATGGGAAATGCCTCACACGGGTTTGGGATCTAAGATTCCAGCTGGGAAATGCCCCACACAGGTTTGGGAATCCAAGATTCCCAATGGGAAATGCCCCACAAAGCTCTGGAAATCCAAGATTCCCGCTGGGAAATGCCTCTCTGGGCAGGGCAGAAAGGAAAACGATCCAGCTTTTATGGGAATGTAAATCCAGGGAATCTCATCAGGGAGCAGGGCAGGGAGAGTTCCACATCCCATGGGATGCTGGTGGGATCTGCTCAGACAAAACCTTCCCTAATTAACTTTTATCAGCACATTTATCCTTCCAGAACATTCCTTATCATCCCTGGGGATTTTCCCGCTTTCCGGAGCCTCCACATTCCCGTTCCCCGCCTTTGGGGACACCGGGATGTTCATTCCCACCGAAACCCCGGGTTCCTGCAGGGAACGTTCCCTTCCCTCATCCCCGCCAGCAGAGATCATTCCCAGCAGGAATCTTTCCCGCACGGATCCTTCCCGAGGTGTAATTTCTCTTTCCTTTTGCCTCCTTTGGGCTCAGTTCTCTGTGGATACAATTTTTCTCTAGTCTCTCTGCCTCCTTTGGGCTGAATTCTCTGGGATCCTCCCTCATGGGGAGTTCCACTTATCTCAGTCCTAATGATTGGAAGAAAACACCCGGGCTCTTTGAAATCTTGTTTCTCGTGTTTATTGAAGGATCCTTACAGCACTTAACAGGTCTCTTCAGGCTGGTTACAAGGTTAATCTTTGTGATTTGGCACATTTCTTTCTTCTGGTGGTACAAACGAGGCCTTGTGGCTCACTTCGTGTCTGATGCACAAAATGGCCCCGAACTACGCAGTTCTTTTATCTTTATACCTATTTTCACCCAATTATCTATAGACACGTATATTATTTTTCTTAATGACCCAATGACCCATCACCTCTGTGATGCACTGTGGCATTTGCTAACCAATCACTGACTATTACCCAAAAACCTCCAGGAGAAGAACATGAAGAAGAAAGAAGAAGGGACAAGGGACAACACCCTAAATCCTCCATCTTGTCTCCTGTTCTCTAAACTAACTTTTTCACCCGGTGATTTAAAAAACTTTCTAATCTACACAACTACCTTTCTTATCTAACTCTAGCATTTCTTTTCATGTATCACCATGAAAACATGCCCATGAATTTCATATTATATGAAATCCAGTGTTTTCTTGAATCTTAGAACTAATTATTAAAAACAAGGGCACACAGTCTGGATCTCAGACTCCAACACTGAGGCAGGCTGAGCCATCTGGATGGGCTGGGGCTCAGCATGCGCTGGCTCCGAAATTCCCGATCATTCCCGGCTCTCGCCGGCTGCCGGGAATTGGCTCCCGCTCGGAGGAGAGAGCCGGGAAATTCCGCCCTTCCCGGCTCCGATGGATGGATCCCGGGAAAGGTGAGGCTGGATCCGTGTGCCCGGTGCCAGCGGGATGGGATCCCCTCGGGAATGCCGGGATCCAGCCTGGAGCTGGATGGGAAGTGCCTGGAATGGTTTGGGTGGGAAGAGACTGAAATCCCGTCTGGTTCCAGCCCCTGCTGTGGGAGGGACACATTCCATGATCCCAGATTATCCAAACCCGGCCTTGGGCACTTCCAGGGATCCAGGAGCAGCCACAGCTCCTCTGGGAATTCCATCCCAACCCCTCCCCTCCCTCCCAGCCAGGAATTCCTTCCCCAAATCTCATCCCTGCCCTCCGGCAGTGAGAGCCATTCCCTGTGTCCTGGAATTCCAGGAAATCCCGGTGTCCGTGGTTCTTCCTCCTCCTCCTGCACCCGCAGAGCGATGGGAAAACAAAAGCCTGGAATGGTTTGGGTTGGGAGGGATTTTAGGGATCTGCCAGTCCCAGCTCCGACACCTCCCGTTATCCCAGATTATCCCAACCCAGCCTTGGACACTTCCAGGGATCCAGGGGTAGCTCCAGTTTCTCTGGGAATTCCATCCCAGCCCCTCCCCTCCCTCCCAGCCAAGAATTCCTTCCCAAAATCCCATCTCACCCCATTCCCGGCAGTGGGAGCCATTCCCTGTGTCCTGGCACTCCAGGCCCTCCTTCCCAGCAGATTCCCGGTGTCCAGGGCTGTTCCTGCAGCACCCACTGATGGATGGGAAAACAAAACCCTGCAATGGTTTGGGTTGGAAGGACCTAAAATCCCATCCCAGCCACGACACCTCCCCCCACCCCAGGTGTTGGGGTCAGAGATGCAAGGCATACACCTTTATCAGTAATGCCTAACTCTGACACCCAAAAAAGCACTGAGTTTCGCATAGCACCATGGAGACAATAGGTAAAGTGAAGTAGAAAAGACTGTAAATGTAAATGTGTAAATTAGAAAGTTTTTTAAATCACTGGGTGAATGGGTTGAGGTTTAAAATTTAAAGTAGTTTAGAGAACCGAAGACAAGATGGAGGATTTGGGGTGTTGTCCCTTGTCCTTCTTCTTTCTTCTTCATGTTCTTTTCCTAGGGGTTTTTGGGTGGTAGTGAGTGATTGGGTAGAAAATGTCACAGTGCAGCACTCAGGTGTTGGGACATTGGGTCAGTAAGAAAAATAATTTAGTTAGCTTTAGTTTAGTTTAGTTATAATTGGGTAAATGGACATATAAAAGACCTTGAAGAAGATCTTTGTTAGCCATTTTACCCTCCTCTATCATAGTGCACATAGCTCCTTGTACCTTGTATTGCTGATAAGAAAAAATAAACAACTGAGACCGAACAAGAGAAAAAACCTTCCTCCCTGTCATCAATCTTCAGTTCAAAGGGAAAAAGAACCCACATCTAAAAGTCCAGAAAAAGGACACCCAGGGTGCTCCAGCCCGGCCCTGGACGCTCCCAGGGATCCAGGAACAGCTTCTCTGGGAATTCAGGGCCTCTCCACGCTGCAGAATTCCCGACATTCCCGGCAGTGCCGAGGGTGGAACTGTGAATCTCCGGCTGCAGCCTCAGCCCGGGCAGGTGGGTGTTGTGGATATTTATATTTTACATTTCTATTTCCTGACAAAATCCGCCCGCGGAGCAGCTCTGGGAAGCGCACGGAGCAGGATTTTGGTCCAAACACTGCGGATTAAGGCAAAGGAGCACAGGAAACCTCCACTTCCATGGAAACTTGGGAGAGCTGAAGGCTTGGAAGAATCCCAGGATTCAAACCAGGCTTTAAACCCCGAGATGGGGGAGCAGGGTCTGGAATTCGGGATTTGGATGCATCCTGCCTTCGTCATTAGGGTCTGGATGATGCTGTTAATGAGGTTCCCGTAATTAATTCATTAATGAAGGGTTGGATGCACGATCCAAAGAGCTCCAGAGTTTTCCCAGGCTCTGGACAGGGCTGTCCTCACACAGCTGGAGCCTCCACCAAACATTCCCTGCTGGAATTCCACATGGAGGGATTTGAACCCCCATGAACCCGCAGCCCAGCGAGGGGATCCCCCCAAAACCTGGATCTGGCAGCAAAATCCCATAAAATCAGCGATTCCCTGAACCAGAACCGGCCGGGAATTGCCTTTCCAGAAGCTTCTCCACACCTTGGAACGAGCCTTCCTCGTCTCCTCCTGTTGCCAGCAGGAAGTTCACTGCTCCTTTGATCCAGGTTTTCCTTTCTCCGCTCTCCCATCCCCTGGGATCTCACATCGGGATCTCATCCCCATCCCTCAATCTCGTGGATTCTCCCCAAAATTTCCCTCCATCCCTGCATCCCTCGGCAGGGAATTTGGTGCTGTGGGATTTGGGATGTGCCCCTTGCAGCAGCAGCTGGGGGGTGTTTGGGGTTCTTTTTCCCCAAAAAACAGCCATGGGAAATATAAATATAAATATAAATATAAATATAAATATAAATATAAATATAAATATAAATATAAATATAAATATAAATATAAATGTAAATATAAATATAAATATAAATATAAATGTAAATATAAATATAAATATAAATGTAAATATAAATATAAATATAAATATAAATATAAATATAAATATAAATATAAATGTAAATATAATTTTCCCCAGATATTTATATGGACAGGAAGGAAAGGGAAGACAGAGAAATCTGGGAATTCAGTCCCAGCAGGGCTCAGGGCTCAGGGATCAGAGTGGGAATTCAGTCCCAGCAGGGCTCAGGGATGCTCCAGGCTGGGATTGGAACGGGAATTCAGTTCCAGAAGGGCTCAGGGATGCTCCAGGCTGGGATCAGAGTGGGAATTCAGTCCCAGCAGGGCTCAGGGATGCTCCAGGCTGGGATCAGAGTGGGAATTCACTCCCAGCAGGGCTCAGGGATGCTCCAGGCTCGGATTGGAGCGGGAATTCAGTCCCAGCAGGGCTCAGGGATGCTCCAGGCTGGGATCAGAGTGGGAATTCACTCCCAGCAGGGCTCAGGGATGCTCCAGGCTGGGGTCAGAGTGGGAATTCACTCCCAGCAGGGCTCAGGGATGCTCCAGGCTGGGGTCAGAGTGGGAATTCACTCCCAGAAGGGCTCAGGGATGCTCCAGGCTGGGATTGGAGCGGGAATTCAGTCCCAGCAGGGCTCAGGGATGCCTCAGGCTGGTTTTGGAATGGGAATTCAGTCCCAGCAGGGCTCAGGGATGCTCCAGGCTGGGATTGGAGTGGGAATTCAGTCCCAGCAGGGCTCAGGGATGCTCCAGACTGGGATTGGAGTGGGAATTCACTCCCAGCAAGGCTCAGGAATGCTCCAGGCTGGGATTGGAACAGGAATTCAGTCCCAGCAGGGCTCAGGGATGCTCCAGGCTGGGATTGGAATGGGAATTCAGTCCCAGCAGGGCTCAGGGATGCTCCAGGCTGGTTTTGGAATGGGAATTCACTCCCAGCAGGGCTCAGGGATGCTCCAGGCTGGGATTGGAGTGGGAATTCAGTCCCAGCAGGGCTCAGGGATGCTCCAGGCTGGGATCAGAGTGGGAATTCAGTCCCAGCAGGGCTCAGGGATGCTCCAGGCTGGGATTGGAATGGGAATTCAGTCCCAGCAGGGCTCAGGGATGCTCTGGCCCTGCCCAGGTGCCGGGATCGATGCCCAGCCGGTGCCCCCGGCCGCTCCGTGGGCAGCAGAGGCCGCGGGATCGATGTGGGATGAAGGAATTACGGCTCTGGACTTTTACAGCTTCCTTCCCACCAAAGCCCGGCTTTAGGGACTCCCAGAGCTGCCAAGGAATTCAGCTGGGGCAGGACCAGCCCAGCTCCTGCAGGACAGCCATGGACCAGTTTTTCCCCAGCTCTGGAATGCTGGAATTCCCAGGAATAACCACTCTGGGAATCCTCGAGCTGCCAAAAGGACGAGGAAAAGCAGGATGGATGATTTCAGAATTCCCCTCCGCTCTGCCACCTCCACCTTCTCCTCACTCCCGCCCATCCCACATCCCGAGGAGCTCCGGGAACGAGACAGGCAGAGACAATCCAGACCTTCCCAATTAAGCAATTTTTTCCTGAATGAAGAGCCCTGCTCCTGCTGGCTCCGGGAATGGGATTTCCATCAATCCCGGCCTGACGAGCTCCTCGTCACTCAGCACCTCTAATGAGGCTCCCTAATTCCGTTAGGGGCTCCTCAGCACGGCCCTAATGCGGTTTCCAGCTCCTGCTGGCGCCTGGGATTCGGCCGGAGCGGGAGAGCGAGCGCATCCCTAATCCGAGCAGACAGTAATGGGAAAACGAGCTGAGCCGCGGGAAGAACGGGAGCGGCGTCTCCAGGCCATGGGAAGTGCCCCCATCCCGCTTTTCAGAGGGTTTGTTCCTTGTTTCGCCCATCCTGGAGATCCCTGGATCCTTCCATGCCCTGAGCAATCCAGGCCGTGCCAGCCCGGCTTTCCCTTGGGATTATCCCAGATTTTTCCACAGGGCTGCACCCCTGGTCTGTTCCCAGCCCAAATTCCCCATCCTCTCCATTCCCACACCCCTCTTCCCGTGCCCAATCCAAGCTGACCCAGTTTTCCCTTGGGATTATCCCGGATTTTTCCACAGGGCTGCACCCCTGGTCTGTTCCCAGCCCAAATTCCCCATTCTCTCCATTCCCACACCCCTCTTCCCGTGCCCAATCCAAGCTGGCCCAGCTTTCCCTTGGGATTATCCCAGATTTTTCCACAGGGCTGCATCCCTGGTCTGTTCCCAATCCAAGCTGGCCCAGCTTTCCCTTGGGATTATCCCGGATTTTTCCACAGGGCTGCACCTCTGGTCTGTGCCAACTTCCCCATCCTTAATTCCCGTTCCTCTCCATCCCGGAGATTCCCACAGCCCTCATTCCTCATTCTGCCCCTCCAGCCCATCTTTTCCTTGGGATCATCCCAGTTTTTTCCACAGGGCTGCATCCCTGATCTGTTCCCAATCCTTATTTCCCCTTCCTCCCCATCCCGGAGATTCCCACACCCTCACTCCTCTCTCTGCCTCTCCAAGCTCTCCCAGCCCAGCTTTCCCTTGGGATTCTCCCAGTTTTCTCCCCAGAGCTGCATTCCTGGTCCCTTCCCCATCCTCTCCACCCTGGAGATCTCCTGATCCCACTTTCCTTGCTCTGCTCCAAGCAGCCCAGCTTTCCCTTGGGATCATCCCGGTTTTCTGCCCCAGGCCTGCATCCCTGCTCTGCTCCCAGGCCCAATTTTCCCATCCCAGATCCCATTTTTCCTCGCTCTGCCCCCTCCGAGCGTTCCCAGTTTTCCTTTGGGATGCTGCTCTGCCTCTCCTCCGCTCGGGAGCCCCTCGGAGCTCGGAACAAATCCGTGCTCCCATTATCCCTGCTCCTGGATGATTCATAACCAGCAGAATTCCATCAGGACAGAAATTCCCAAATCAGATTAAACCTCTCCGTTCTTCTGGAGCTTTGGGCTTCCAGCTCTTCCCTCCCTCTTTTCCATTGATTTTTGCCCAGGCCTTCACTGAGCTTTTCCAAGGGTTTTTCCAGCTTGGAATTCTCCGGGCTCTTTTCCACTCTAAACCCCATCTGCGGGGGTGGGGCAGGCAGGGGATGCAATTCCAGAACCAAAATTCCAGGGATTTCACCCAACCCCTGCTGCTGCCTCTAAAACTTGATTAGTTCCATTCCCAATGATCCCTGCCCGCCACTGCAAATCCCACACGACTGGGAATTTTTTGGGAAGTGTTTCCATGTTTTTACTGCGCCATTCCTGGTGATCCATCATTCCCTGGTTTCCCATGGAACTGGGAAATCTGGGAAGTCTTTCCATGTTTTTACAGCATCATTCCTGGTGATCCCTCATTCCTGGTGATCCATCATTCCCTGGTTTCCCAAAGGACTGGGAAATCTGGGAAGTCTTTCCATGTTTTTACAGCATCATTCCCAGTGATCCCTCATTCCTGGTGATCCATCATTCCCTGGTTTCCCAAAGGATTGGGAAATGTGGGAGGCGTTCCCATGTTTTTACAGCATCATTCCCGGTGATCCATCATTCCCTGGTTTCCCAAAGGACTGGGAAATCTGGGAGGCGTTCCCATGTTTTTATAGCGCCATTCCCAGTGATCCATCATTCCCTGGTTTCCCATGGAACTGGGAAATCTGGGAAGTCTTTCCATGTTTTCACAGCATCATTCCCGGTGATCCATCATTCCCAGTGATCCCTCATTCCCTGGTTTCCCACAGGACTGGAAATCCGGGAAGTCTTTCCATGTTTTCACAGCATCATTCCTGGTGATCCATCATTCCCAGTGATCCCTCATTCCCTGGTTTCCCACAGGACTGGAAATCCGGGAAGTGTTTCCATTCCTTGGGTTAAGGCAGGAAAGCCGGGAGGAGCAGGGATGCAGCGGGAAGCTGGGCTGGAGGAGGGAGGGTTGTGTTAACACCAATTAATAATGAATAAGGCCCTAATGAGCGTTAATTAATTAATAACAACATGTGCTCAAGCCATCGATTCCCGATGAGCGGCCCTGCGCTGCCAGGAGTGCCCAGCTCGGGAATTCTCCTGGATTTCCCCGGCTCTGGGGATGGGAACCAGCCCGGCCATGGACGGGATCATCCCGTTTTTCCATAGAAATGGGAAAAGGGAAAGGATGGGAAAGGTTGGGAAGCATCTCCCGCCCCTCAGTGCATCCTAAACCCCTTCCAGCTCCGCCCTGCTCCGTGATTTTCCTTAGTCCCACGTGGAAAATCCTGCTGGAAGCTTTTCATTCTGGACTGACCACCTTTAGGTGTTTCTCCTTGTGTGATCCCGCCTGGAGCAGGATCCCTGGAGCAGGATCCCATTAGAGCAGGATCCCATTGGAGCAGGATCCAGCTGGAGCAGGATCCCGTCAGAGCAGGATCCCTGGAGCAGGATCCCATTGGAACAGGATCTCATTGGAACAGGATCCGACTGGAGCAGGATCCCGTCAGAGCAGGATCCCTGGAGCAGGATCCCATTGGAGCAGGATCCCATTGGAGCAGGATCCCATTGGAGCAGGATTCCTCTGGAGCAGGATCCCATTGGAGCAGGATCCCTGGAGCAGGATCCCATTGGAGCAGGATCCCATTGGAGCAGGATCCCTGGAGCAGGATCCCATTGGAGCAGGATCCCATTGGAGCAGGATCCGACTGGAGCAGGGTCCCGTCAGAGCAGGATCCCTGGAGCAGGATCCCGTTGGAACAGGATCTCATTGGAGCAGGATCCAGCTGGAGCAGGATTCCCCTGGAACAGGATCCCATTGGAGCAGGATCCCTGGAGCAGGATCCTGTCAGAGCAGGATCCCTGGAGCAGGATCCCATTGGAGCAGGATCCCATTAGAGCAGGATCCCTGGAGCAGGATCTCCTCAGAGCAGGATCCCACTGGAACAGGATCCCATTGGAGCAGGATTCCTCTGGAGCAGGATCTCATTGGAACAGGATCCCATTGGAGCAGGATCCCACAGGAGCAGGATCCCATTGGAGCAGGATCCCACAGGAGCAGGATCCCATTAGAGCAGGATCCCACTGGAGCAGGATCTCATTGGACCAGGATCCCATTGGAGCAGGATCCGACTGGAGCAGGATCCCGTCAGAGCAGGATCCCCTCAGAGCAGGATCCCACTGGAGCAGGATCCCATTGGAGCAGGATCCCATCGGAACAGGATCCCTCTGGAGCAGGATCCCACTGGAGCAGGATCCCTGGAACAGGATCCCATTGGAGCAGGATCCGACTGGAGCAGGATCCTGTCAGAGCAGGATCCCCTCAGAGCAGGATCCCTGGAGCAGGATCCAGCTGGAGCAGGATCCCACCTGTGCATCCCATTCCCTTCAATCCCGCCCGGGATGCAGCCATGGATCCGGAGCTTTAATCAGCGTCTCTTATCAAAACCACTTAATTAGGCTCATTAAAAGGCGCCGGATTCCCAGGATCCAGGAAATGAACCAGAGCACCTGAGCGTCGCCTCTGATTGGGAGAGGTTATAAATAATTCATGGAATGTCTGCGCTTTCCATGGAAAACCGGACGGGAGGAGCTGCGATCCCGATCCCGGGGTGCGGATGGGGCTGGGGGGGTCCGAGCTGGGCCCTGGAGGGATCCCGGGAAATTCCATGGGGAATTGGGATGGGTCTGGCTGAGGGACTGGATGTCCCCGAGGAAAGGAAAGGCTGGAGGTGGATGGGAAGAGGAGGGGGAGGAAGATGAGAAGGGAAGGGGAAGGGGAAGGGGAAGGGGAAGGGGAAGGGGAAGGAGAAGGAGAAGAAGGAGAAGAAGGAGAAGAAGGAGAAGGAGAAGGAGAAGGAGAAGGAGAAGGAGAAGGAGAAGGAGAAGGAGAAGGAGAAGGAGAAGGAGAAGGAGAAGGAGAAGGAGAAGGAGAAGGAGAAGGAGAAGGAGAAGGAGAAGGAGAAGGAGAAGGAGAAGGAGAAGGAGAAGGAGAAGGAGAAGGAGAAGGAGAAGGAGAAGGGCCCAGGGGCTGTGTACTGGTTTGTATTGGTTTGTACTGGGAGGACTGGAGCCAGCAGTGAACATCTCCATGGAAATAAAACCCAGTTTTCCATCTGGAATTCCGAGGGGCTGGAAAGGGGCGTTCTAAGGGGAATTCCAAACAACCGGAGCAGCCGGAATCTGGGATTACTGAGCGAGGAGCGGGAGGGAGCTTTGGGCAGGGAAGCAGCGGCTCTGCCGGGGCACTGGAACATACTGGGAGCACTGGGGGCTGTGTGTGGGCACGGGAGGGATCCGAATCCCTGGAATGAGCAGCGTCCATCCCATGGGGTGGGATCTGCATCCCTGTGGGATTCGGGATGTCCATCCCTGGGGAAGCGCATCCAGCTGAGCCGTCCAGGCTTATTCCTGCTCCAGCCGCCTCTGGAAGCGCATCCCGGGGGGATGGCCGGGGCAGAGCCGGGGCTCCCGCGGTCTGAGCGGGCTCTGAGCGGGGCCGGGGCTCCCGGGGCCGGAGCTGGGCCGGGGCTCCCGGGGCCGGAGCTGGGCCGGGGCTCCCGGGGCTCCCGGGGTCTGAGCGGGGCCGGGGCTCCCGGAGCTCCCGGGGTCTGAGCGGGGCCGGGGCTCCCGGGGCTCCCGGGGCCGGAGCTGGGCCGGGACCGGGGCCGGAGCGGGGTCTGAGCGGGTCCGGGGCTCCCGGGGCTCCCGGGGTCTGAGCGGGGTCTGAGCGGGTCCGGGGCTCCCGGGGCTCCCGGGGCTCCCGGGGTCGAAGCGCGGCCGCTGAGCGGGCTCGCACTGCCCTCCAGCGGCACGGCTCGCTCCCGGGCTGCCAGCTGGCACTGCCACCCCCGGCTGTCCCCTGCCACCCTCCAGGCTGTCCCCTGCCACCCCCGGCTGTCCCGTGCCACCCTCCAGGCTGTCCCCTGCCACCCCCGGCTGTCCCCTGCCACCCTCCAGGCTGTCCCCTGCCATCCCCGGCTGTCACCTGTCACCCCCGGCTGTCCCGTGCCACCCTCCAGGCTGTCCCCTGCCACCCTTCAGGTGTCCCCTGACACCCCCGGCTGTCCCCTGTCACCCTCCAGGCTGTCCCCTGCCACACCCGGCTGTCCCCTGCCATCCCCGGCTGTCCCCTGCCATCCCCGGCTGTCCCCTGCCACCCTCCAGGCTGTCCCCTGCTACCCCCCAGCTGTCCCCTGACACCCCCAGCTGTCCCCTGCCATCCCCGGCTGTGCCACCCCGCTGCCCAGATGTGTCCCCATGGCCCAAAGTCCCACCGGGGCATTTGTGGTGTCTCCCCCTCCTCTGTCCCCGCTGCTCCTCACTGCAGGTTCCTCCTCCTGCCCCCCCTGAGGGCCACGTTGTCGTAGTCGCAGTGGCCGAGCCGCTCCGAGCCGGGGAGCAGGAAGGATCTTTTGGGGACGGCGTAGTCGTCGCTCTGGGCGTTGTAGGGACACCCCAGCCCGGGGGGCTCCTCGGGGGCCGCCTGAAGCCTCCAGGCCTCCCCCTTCACCTCCTCGGGCTCGTCGTAGAGCGTGAGCGCCGCGAGCCCCTCGGGCTCGTCGTAGATGTGCTCGGCTTTGGGGGCCGGGGGGCGGCCGAGGGGCTGCCCGCCCCCTCCTGCATCCCTGGGGACCCTCGGGAGCTCGGGGACCTCCTCCTGGGGCCGGCCCAGGCCGCCGAACCGCCGCGCCAGGAAGGCCTTGGCCACGGCGTCGAAGGGGACGGCGTACTCGGGCTCCACCTCGGCGCCGTCCGGCCTCAGCCGTGGGGAACGGCGGGGTTCAGCGTGGGGAAAATCCGCACCCCGCGAAGGCTGGAGCGGCCCCGAGCGCTCCCCTGCCCCGGGGGGCATCGCCGCCTTGGCCTTGAGCCCTTTGGCCTCCCCAGAGGGGCCCTCGTGCTCCTCGCGGCCCTGCGCTCGCCCGGCCCGCTCAAGGCCCTCGTCCGCGGGGCCTCCCCGGCGCGGCTCCTCTGCACCACGGCCCCGCTGGAGCTCGATGGCCGCCTCGATGGCCGCGAAGATCTCGTTTCCTTGCCTGGTGTCGAACTCGAAGTTGCCCTCTCCGGACTCGCAGCGCCGGCCGGCCTCGAAGGAGAAGGTCACCTGTGGAGGGAGGGCAGGGCTCGGTCCCCGCGGCGCCCAGGCCAGCCCGGGCCGGGCTCCCCGAGCGCCGCTGACCTTGTCGCGGCCGAAGCGGCGCAGGAAGCGGTAGGGCCAGCGGAACAGGGGCTCTCGACTCCGCGGATGCCGCAACTCCAGGGACTCCTCGGCGGCCCGCAGGATGCAGCGGCCCTGGAGCTGGCAGCGCTGCGACGACGGCGTCGGCCTCACTGTCACCTCGAACTCCTGCTCCAGACCAGCTGGGGAGGGACACGGCATCGGACATGGTGCCACGGCACACGGGGACTGGGATGGACACGGTGTCACGGCACACAGGGACTGGGGTGGACACGGCATCGGACACGGTGCCACGGCACACAGGGACTGGGATGGACACGGCATCGGACACGGTGCCATGGCACACGGGGACTGGGATGGACACGGTGCCACGGCACACAGGGACTGGGATGGACACGGTGTCACGGCACACGGGGACTGGGATGGACACGGTGTCACGGACACGGTGTCACGGCACACAGGGGCTGGGATGGACACGGCATCGGACACGGTGTCACGGCACACGGAGACTGGGATGGACACGGTGTCACAGCACACAGGGACTGGGATGGACACGGTGCCACGGCACACGGAGACTGGTATGGACACGGTGCCACGGCACACAGGGACTGGGATGGACACGGTGCCACGGCACACAGGGACTGGGATGGACCCCCAGGCCAGACCAACCTGCTCCAGGCTGGCTGGGGATGGACACAGCACTGGACACGGGTGCCACCCCACAGAGTGGCCAGGAGTGACCCCCAGGCCAGAGCCCTGGACACAGCTGGCACTGGACACGTTGTCCCACACCACAGAGGGGCCAGGGTGACCACCCCTCCAGGCCAGCTGGGATGGACATGGTGGACACCGGCCACGTGTCCCACTCCACATAGGGGCTGGGAGTGACCCCCAGGCCAGACTAACCTGCTCCAGGCCAGCTGGGATGGACATGGTGGACATTGGCCACGTGTCCCACCCCACATAGGGGCTGGGAGTGACCCCCAGGCCAGACCAACCTGGTCCAGGCCAGCTGGGATGGACATGGTGGACATTGGCCACGTGTCCCACCCCACACAGGGGCTGGGAGTGACCCCCAGGCCAGCTGGGATGGACATGGTGGACACTGGACATGCATCCCACCCCACACAGGGGCTGGGAGTGACCCCCAGGCCAGAGCCTTGGACACAGTGGTCACTGGCCATGTGTCCCACCCCCAGAAGGGCCGTGGGTGACCCCTCCAGCCAGGCCAGCAGTGACCGGCCGATAAGGGCTGGACAGCTCCGGCCACTGCTGATAGCGCAGCCAAGGCAGCCCCACAAACCACAGCAGGAAGAGGAGGAGGAGGAGGAGGAGGAGCAGGAAGAGCAGGAAGAGGCTTTTGGGGGGAGAATTCCCCACCCCGCAGCAGCCCCAGCCCCGCTCCCACCTTTGTCCCGTGAGCTGTACAGGGAATTTTCCTCCATGGAAAACTCTCCCTCGGTGCCCAGCGAGCTCAGCGATCCCTCCTTGGCCACTCCCGGCTCCTCCTGGCTCCTCTGCCCGGGGGAAGAGTGGGAGGCGAGGGTTCCACCCATCCCTGGGATCCCATCAATCCCAGGGATCCCATTCATTCCAGTGATCCCATCCATCCCAACCAATCCCATCCATCTGAGGGGATCCCATCCATCCCAACAGATCCCATCCATCCCATCCATCCCAATGGATCCCATCCATCCCAATGGATCCCATCAATCCCAATGGATCCCATCCATCCCAACAGATCCCATCCATCCCAACAGATCCCATCCATCCCAATGGATTCCACCCATCCCTGGGATCCCATCAATCCCAGGGATCCCATCCATCCCAACCCTCCATTCCAGGGATCTCATCCATCCCAGGGATCCCATCCATCCCAATGGATTCCACCCATCCCTGGGATCCCATCAATCCCAGGGATCCCATCCATCCCAATGGATCCCATCCATCCCAGGGGATCCCATCCATCCCAAACCTCCATCCCAGGGATCTCATCCATCCCAGAGGATCCCATCAATCCCAATGGATCTCATCCATCCCAACAGATCCCATCCATCCCAGGGATCCCATCCATCCCAGTGGATCCCATCCATCCCAGGGATCCCATCCATCCCAACAGATCCCATCCATCCCGTCCATCCCAGGGATCCCATCCATCCTAATGGATCCCGTCCATCCCAACCCTCCATCCCAACAGATGCCAGTGGATCCCATCCATCCCAATGGATCCCATCCATCCCAATGGATCCCATCCATCGCAGCGGTTCCTAGCGGATCCCATCCATCCCATCCATCCCAGCAGCTCCCATTTCATACCGGGAACGCCAGCTCGCACAGCCGCCGGATCCACTCGTCCGCCTCGGCAGCGGGAGCAGCCAGCAGCACGCGGCGCTCGGCCGTGTCCAGCAGGATGGGGACGGTGTCCCCGGGACAGGAGGTCTCGGTCCCCGCCGGGACCACGCGGACGCAGTCGCGGAGCCGCAGCGGGCGCCGGGCGGGCTCGGCCTTGCGCGGCCGCTCGGGGCCGTCCCGCAGCTCCAGGCGCGCCGGGGAACCGCGGCTGTCCCGGTACAGCACGGCCCAGAGCTTCTTCCACCTCTGCCGCGGAGAGAGCACCGCGTCGGCATTCCCGGCACCGCCTGGCCTGCCCGGGGCTTGACCTTCCCGGGGCTTGACCTTCCCGGGGATTTGTGCTTTCCTGGGAATTTGTGCTTTCCTGGGAATTTATGCCTTCCTGTGAATTTTGCCTTCCTGGGGATTTGTGTCTTCACAGGGATTTGTTCCTTCCTGGGAATTTGTGCCTTCCCGGGAATTTGTGCCTTCCTGGGAATTTGTGCTTTCCTGGGAATTTGTTCCTTCCCGGGAATTTGTGCTTTCCTGGGAATTTGTGCTTTCCTGGGAATTTATGCCTTCCTGGGAATTTTGCCTTCCTGGGGATTTGTGTCTTCACGGGAATTTTGCCTTCCTGGGGATTTGTGCTTTCCTGGGAATTTGTTCCTTCCTGGGAATTTGTGCCTTCCCGGGAATTTGTGCTTTCCTGGGAATTTTGCCTTCCTGGGGATTTGTGTCTTTACGGGAATTTGTGCCTTCCTGGGCATTTGTGCTTTCCTGGGAATTTTACCTTCCCAGGAATTTGTACCATCCCAGGAGTTTGAACTTTCCAAGGTGTTTTTACCTTCCCAGGAATTTTCGCCTTCCCAGGTGTCTTTACTTTCCCAGGTATTTTTACTTTCCCAGGAGTTTTTGCCTTCCCAGGAGTTTTTATTTTTCCAGGAGATTTTACCTTTCTTTGGGTGTTTTTATCTGCCCAGGATTTTTTACCTTTCCTGGCGGTTTGACTTTTCCTGGAGTTTTTACCTTCCCAGGAGTTCTTGCCTTCCCAGGAAGTTTTACCTCCAGGAATTTTTACCTCCAGGAGTTTTTGCCCCCTTGGGATCACACAGGAACCCAAGGCAGGACAAATCCCCTCCCCACACCCAGGGGTGACAGAAATTGGGATTTCAAAATCCCTGGATAAATTCCTGCCCCACAGTGAGGCCTTCCCAGCCCCGGCCTCACCCAACCCCATTCCCCCACAAGCTGCCAACGATTTCCAGCTCCCGTTTTCCCTAAAATCCCGCAACTTTTCAGCTCAGCAGAAGCCGCAGCAGTTCCGGGCTCGGGGTGCGAGGGAGGCCTCACGGCGGAGGGGAAGTGGGGGCAGGGAAGTCACCCCAAAACCGGCCCGGGGCTCCCTTTTCCCGGGATGGGGTTTTGGGATCGCTGCCCTTCCCGTGGGGTGGATCCCCCAGGAATGGGCTCCGTGGGGAGGAAGAGGAGGGAGAGGAGCAGGAGAGGCCCCTCAGCTCCTTCCCCTGGGCAGCCATCGCCCAACCCCGGCCGTTATCAGAGCCGGAACCGCACGGCTTTGGGGCCTCAGCCACCTCCCCCGGCTGGAGCTGAACATAAATGGGGCTTTGGGGTCATTTCTGTCACCCCCTGGCTGGAACTGTCCCCAAATGGGGCTTTGGGGTCATTTCTGTCACATCCTGGCTGGAGCTGTCCCCAAATTGGGCTTTGGGGCCTCCTCCCCCGGCTGGAAATGTCCCCAAATTGGGCTTTGGGGCCTCAGCCACCTCCCCTGGCTGGAGCTGTCCCCAAATGGGGCTTTGGGGTCATTTCTGTCATGTCCTGGCTGGAGCTGTCCCCAAATGGGGCTTTGGGGTCACATCTGTCAGTCCCAGGTCACTTCTGTCACCCCCCAACTCTGCAGGGTCTCTCTTGGGGGGTCTCTACAGAGTGTCCCCAGCAGCTCCTGTCCCCCCGCCGTGGATGAGGGACAGCTGGGATCACCCCATTCCCATGGGATCCACCCCATTCCCACAGAATTCACCCCGTTCCTGTGGGATCCACCCCATTGCCACGGGATCCACCCCATTCCCAAAGGATTCACCCCATTCCCATGGGATCCACCCCATTCCCACGGGATCCACCCCATTCCCACGGGATCCACCCCATTCCCGTGGGATCCACCCCATTCCCGTGGGATCCACCCCATTCCCACGGGATCCACCCCCCTCCCAGACCCCCGAGTCCCTGACCTTCCCGAATGGCTGCTGGAGCTGCAGGTAAATCCAGCCCTGCTTCACCACCGCCTCCTCCATCCCGGCGTGTCCAAAGTGTCCGGAGCGTCCAGAGTGTCCAGAGTGTCCGCAGTGTCCAGAGTGTCCAGAGTGTCCGCAGTGTCCGCAGTGTCCGCAGTGTCCGCAGTGTCCGCAGTGTCCGCAGTGTCCAGGGTGCCCTGGGGGTCCGGCGGGGCCGTGTCCCCCCCGCGATGGCAGCGGGGCCGGCTCGGCCTGTGCCGCTCCCAGCCCGGGCTCTGCCGCTTCCTCTGCTAGCGGCGGCTTCCTGTGAGCGCCGCGGGGACAGCGGCACTGCCGCGAGGAGGGCGTGGCACCGGGCGTGGCATCGGGTGTGGCACCGGGTGTGGCACCAGGCATGGCACTGGGTGTGGCACCAGGCATGGCACTGGGTGTGGCACCGGGTGTGGCACCAGGTGTGGCACCGGGTGTGGCACTGGGTGTGGCACCAGGTGTGTGTCACTGCAGGCAGGAGGGCGTGCACTGCAGGTGTGGCACCGGGTGTGGCACCAGGTGTGGCACTGGGTGTGGCACCGGGTGTGGCACCGGGTGTGGCACTGGGCGTGGCACCGGGTGTGGCACTGGGCGTGGCACCAGGCGTGTGTCACTGCAGGCAGGAGGGCGTGCACTGCAGGTGTGGCACCAGGTGTGGCACTGCAGGTGTGGCACTGCAGGTGTGGCACCGGGTGTGGCACTGGGTGTGGCACTGTGGGTGTGGCACTGTGGGTGTGGCACAGGGTGTGGCACCAGGTGTGGCACTGAGGGCAGGAGGGCGTGCACTGCGGGTGTGGCACTGCAGGCGTGGCACTGCAGGCGTGGCACTGTGGGCAACAGGGTGTGACACTGTGGATGGGTGGGTGTGGCACTGTGGGTGTGACAAAGTGGGTGTGGCACTGTGGGTGTGACACAGTGGGCATGGCACTGTGGGTGTGGCACTGCAGACAGGTGGGTGTGGCACAGTGGGTGTAGCACAGTGGGTGTGGCACTGCCGGACACACCCGGGTGTCACCCTGTGGTGCTGATGGGCACTGGGCACACTGGAGGGCACTGGGCAGCACGGCCGGACCCTCGTGCAGGACACTGAGCACTGGGCAAGGCACTGGGGACACCGGGGACAGCAGTGACACTGCTGGCACTGCTGGCACTGGTAGCACCGGTGGCACTGGTGGCGCTGGTGGCACAGGTAGCACAGGTGGCACTGAGGACACTGGTGGCGCTGGGAGCACTGGTGGCACTGGTAGTGCAGGTGGCAGAGGTGGCACCGGTGACACTGCTGGCACAGGTAGCGCCGGTGGCACCGGTGGCACTGGTAGCACTGGTGACACTGCTGGCACTGGTAGCACTGGTGGCACTGGTAGCACTGATAGCACTGGTAGCACTGGTGGCACTGGTAGCCCTGGTGGCACAGGTGGCACTGGTAGCACTGGTGGCACCGGTGGCACTGCCCGTGCAGGTGTCGCTGCTCTCAGCGCTGTCCCCGCTGTCCCCGGGGTGCGCGGCCCCTTTAAGGCGGTGTCAACAAACCGCGCTCGCGCCCCTCCCTCCTCCCCCCGCGCCGCGCCGACGCCGTGACGTCAGACGCAGCGCGCCGCTCGCGCACGGGGGCGTGGCCAGACCGCCATGGGCGTGTCCCTCCGCCGCGCGCAGGCCCCAGACAGACGCGTGGGCGTGGCCTGAGCTGGATGGGCGTGGCCTGAGCTGGATGGGCGTGGCCTAAACCAGCGCGGCCGGCGGAGGGGGCGTGGTTTACTCCGCGTGGGCGTGGCTCACCCCGCGGGGGGGCGTGTCCTTTGCGCGCGCGCATGCGCGGGATAGGCGGGGCGGGCGCGGAGGGGGCGTGTCCCGCGCGCGCGCGCAGGCGCAGGAGGGGCGGGGTCGCGGCGCGGCGCATGCGCGGTGCGGCCGGCGGCGCGGGGGGACGCGGTGGCGCCGGGCCCGGCGCAGGCGGGGGCGGAGGCGCGAGCGGAGCATGAATGGGGCAAGATGGCGGATCATGTGCAGGTGAGCTCCGGCCGCAGCGCGGGGCTCGCCCGGGCCCGCTCGCCGCCTTCCCGGCACCCCCGCGCCGCCCCCCCGGCCCGCGCGGCCGAGCCCCGCACGGCCAGGCCCGGCCAGGCCCGGCGCGGCCCAGGCGCGCAGGCCGCGCTCGCCGGGGAGGCGGCGCTGCCGCCGCGCTCTCGTCGTGTGGCTCCGAGTGTCTTCGGTGTCGCTCTGTGTGCCCTCGGTGTGGCTCCGTGTGTCCCCGGTGGGGCTCCGAGTGGCTCCGGTGTCGCTCTATATGCCCTCGGTGTCGCTCCGAGTGTGCTCCGGTGTGACTCCGAGTGTTCCCGGTGTGGTTCTGTGTGTTCCCGGTGTGGCTCCGTGTGCTCCGGTGTGACTCCGTGTGTCCCGGTGTGGTTCTGTGTGTTCCCGTTGTGGTTCCGTGCGTTCCCGGTGTGGTTCCGTTTGTCCCGGTGTCGTTCCGTGTGTCCCGGTGTGGTTCCGTGTGTCCCGGTGTGGTTCCGTGTGTCCCGGTGTGGTTCCGTGTGTCCCGGTGTCGTTCCGTTTGTCCCGGTGTCGTTCCGTGTATCCCCCCGGTGTCGTTCCGAGTGTGCCGGGCGCTCCTCCCGGGCTCTGCCCGCGGCGCTGCCGGTTCCCCTCGGGGCTCTGTCCCCGCTGCTCTGCGGGAGCCCCGCGGGGAGGGCGGCAGAGCTCGCTCAGGTCCCGTTTGACTCTCGGCAGCAGCGGCCGGGGCAGCCCCGGTACCCGCGGGCTCCTGAGAGCCGGGCCCGGCCCGGGGAGCAGCAGCCGGGGGATCCCGGCCGGGTCTGGGATCCTCTTCCAGCCGGGTCTGGGATCCTCTTTCTGCCGGGTTTGGGATCCTTTCCCAGCCGGGTCCAGGATCCTTCTCCAGCCGGGTCTGGGATCCTCTTCCAGCCGGGTCTGGGATCCTCTTCCAGCCGGGTCTGGGATCCTCTTCCAGCCGGGTCTGGGATCCTCTTCCAGCCGGGTTTGGGATCCTCTTCCAGCCGGGTTTGGGATCCTTCTCCAGCCGGGTCTGGGATCCTTCTCCAGCCGGGTCTGGGATCCTTCTCCAGCCGGGTCTGGGATCCTTTCCCAGCCGGGTCCGGGATCCTTTCCCAGCCGGGTCTGGGATCCTTTCCCAGCCGGGTCTGGAATCCTCTTCCAGCTGGGTCCGGGATCCTTCTCCAGCCGGGTCTGGGATCCTTCTCCAGCCGGGTCTGGGATCCTTTCCCAGCCGGGTCTGGGATCCTTTCCCAGCCGGGTCTGGGATCCTTCTCCAGCCGGGTCTGGGATCCTTCTCCAGCTGGGTCTGGGATCCTTTCCCAGCCGGGTCCGGGATCCTTTCCCAGCCAGGTTTGGGATCCTTTCCCAGCTGGGTCCGGGATCCTTCTCCAGCCGGGTTTGGGATCCTTTCCCAGCCGGGTTTGGGATCCTTTCCCAGCCGGGTTTGGGATCCTTTCCCAGCCGGGTTTGGGATCCTTCTCCAGCCGGGTTTGGGATCCTTCTCCAGCCGGGTTTGGGATCCTCTTCCAGCCGGGTTTGGGATCCTCTTCCAGCCGGGTTTGGGATCCTCTTCCAGCCGGGTCTGGGATCCTTCTCCAGCCGGGTTTGGGATCCTCTTCCAGCCGGGTCTGGGATCCTTCTCCAGCCGGGTCTGGGATCCTTTCCCAGCCCTGGGAGCTCTCGGAGTTGGGGAAAGCTTTTCACGGGTGTTTTGAGGGAATCCCAGAGTGGAGAAGTTCATGGGGTGGGAGCCAGCAGGGAAATCAGGGATGGAAAAGTTCCAGGCTGGAGTGGAGGAGACAAAACCCTCTGGAAAGGACCAGAAATCTCTGAGGAGGGGAAGCAAAGGCTCAGAGTGGGCTCAGAGCCCTCTGAAGGAACCCAGACCCCTTTGGGAGAGTTCCTGACGTCTCTCAAGGGATCTAAAACCCCTGGAATTGACCTCAAATCCATGGAATTGACCCCAAATCTGTGGAATTGACCCCAAACCTCCTGGTATTGACCCCAAACCTCCTGGAATTGACCCCAAACCTTCTGGAATTGACCCCAAACCTTCTGGAATTCACCCCAAACCCCCTGGAATTCACCCCAAACCCCCTGGAATTGACCCCAAACCCCCTGGAATTGACCCCAAACCCCCTGGAATTGACCCCAAACCCCCTGAGAGTGACCCCAAACCCTCTGGAATTGTCCCCAAACCCCCTGGAATTGACCCCAAATCCCTGAAATTGTCCCCAAACCCCCTGGAATTTTCTCCCAACCCTCTGGAATTGTCTCCAAAGCCCTGGAATTGTCTCCAAACCCTTTGGAATTGTCTCCAAACCCCTGGAATTGACCCCAAACCCTTTGGAATTGTCTCCAAACCCCTGGAATTGACCCCAAACCCTTTGGAATTGTCTCCAAAGCCCCCAGGGCGCAGCTGGGGATGTTTTCCATCAGATTTTGGTGGATTTGGATTTGCACGGAGCCCAAACCCTGGGATAAAGCGGAATTCCCGGGAATTCTTTATTATCCCTGGAATTTCGGGATCGAATCAATTCCCGGGAATTGCGAGGGCGAGAGGAGAGCTCAGGAATTGCGCTGGGAATCACGGAAAATGGGGATCGCTGCGTTAGGAACGGGGATTTCCATGGGAAAAAAATCCTCATTTTCCTCGGAATTCGGCTCCAAATCCGGGATTTCCGTGGGAAATCCGGGATTGAGCGAGGTGGGAGTCGGGAAAGCCGGAGCTGGAGGGGTTGGGAACGCTGAACTCGGCGGGGTTAAAGTTTAACTCAGAACTTTGGGAATTTTTCCACGGCTGGAAAAGGGATTTAGGAATTCCAGGAATTCCGGTGAGGATTGGGAAGGTTTGGAGCGATGGGGAAAAGGGGTTGGAAGTGGGAGAGGTTTGGGTGGGATTTTGGGATGAAAACCTCCCGTTATTCCAGGTTATCCCAACCTGCTCTTGGAAACTTCCAGAATTCCATCCCAGGCAGGAATTCCTTCCCAAAATTCCATTTAAATCCCCCCTTTTCCAATGGGAATCCATTCCCTGTGGCCAGCCCAGCTCTCCTGGAAGCGGCTCCAGGTTTTCCCTGGAATTTCCCTTTTCCAGGAGAACATTCCCAGCAATCCCAGCCCGGCTCCAGAGGCGTTTTTAGGGAATATTCTCCGGGAATGCTTGCTTTGGGAATTTGGGAATAAATCCCAGCTGGCAGCAGGGCTTGGGAAGTCGGGAAAATCCCTCTGGAACTTCCCACAAACTTTGGTTTGGGTGGGAAAAAATTCCCAGAGGAATTTCAGGAATTACAGAGGAGCCCAAACGGATTTTCCATGGATTTTATTGGATGTGATGGAGCCTGAATTGGTTTTTTATGGATTTTTCCCGATGTGCTGAAGCCCCAGAAGATTTTTTATGGATTTTTCCTGGAATGATGAAGCCCAAATCCGTTTTTTTTGGGAATTTTTCTGGGTTTGGTGAAGCCCAAAAAGATTTTTTGATGGATTTTACTCGGAGTGAAGAAACTTCCAAAATTTTTTATGGATTTTTCTTGGAATGATGAAGCCCAAACCCATTTTTCCTGGGTATTTCCTGGAATGACAAAGCCAAAATGAATTTTTCCTGGATTTTTCCTGGAATGAAGAAGCCCAAACCCATTTTCCATGGATTTTACCTGGATTGATGAAGCCCAAATTAATTTTTCATGGATTTTTCCCGGTGTGAAGAATTCCCAAACCTTTTTTTTATGGATTTGGACCCGGAATGGTGAAGCCCAAACACGATTTTTATGGATTCTACCTGGTTTGCATCCCAAAAAATCCAAAATTCTGGGAATTGCGAGCGATCCCTTTGGGTTTTCCTGGGAATATCCAATTTTTTTTCCCTTTGGAAGCAGATTTTTCCTTGGATTTCTGGATTGAAAACTGAAATTATGGAAACGACGGACGAAGATTCCCAAAATTACGGAAATTTACTGGAAAGGATGGATAAAAATTCCCAAATTATGGAAATTTGCTGGAAATGATGGGTGAAAATTCCCAAAATTTTGAGGGATTTCAGCTTTTCCTGGGATTTTTCCCCCCATGGGAATTCTGGGTTTGAATTCCCGCGTTCCTCTGGGGATTTTGGGAATTAATCCCAGGAGAGGCGGCTCTTCCCTGGGAAGGGATTCCTGGGAGAACCTCGATCCCGGCTTCTTCTGGAATTCCTGCAGAATTCCTGGAAATTCCTGTGAAATTCCTGCAAAATCTCTGGAAATTCTTCCAAAATTCCTGAAAATTCCTGCTAAATTCTCATGAATTCCTGCAAGATTCCTGGAAATTCCTGCAAAATCCTTGCAAATTCCTGGGAATTCTTGTTGAATTCCTGTAAATATTGAAAAATTCCTGGAAAATTCTTATAAAATTCCTGTAAAATTCTTGCAAAATCCCTGGAAATTTCTGCGAATTCCTGCAAAATCTCTGGAAATTCCTAAAAAATCCCTGAAAATTTTTGGAAATTCTTGCTGAATTCCTGTAAATATTGGAAAATTCCTGTAAAATTCCTGCAAAATTCCTGTGAATTCCTGTAAAAGCCTGGGGTTTATCCCAGAGCTGGAATTTTGGGAATTTTGGGCTGTGCCCCCTCCCTGGCCCAGGAAGGGAAGGATTTGGGAAGGGAATGAAGCGACGCCCTCAGGGCAGCGTTTTCCAGGAGTTTATTCCCAGAGAAATGGAAATTCCAGGGAATCGCGGCTCTGGAACGGGATCTGGAGGAGAGGGAGGTTCCAGAGGGAATGTTGAATTCCCAAATTCCCAAATTCCCGGTGCTTTGGGGCTGGAATTGCTGTGCAGGGAATGTCCCAGGTGCTGGGAAACGCCGGCTCATCCCGAAGGAATCCGATCCCGAAAGGGAATCCCTGGAAAAGGGGAATCCTTGGAAAAGGGAGAATCCTCTGGAAAAGGGGAATCCTCTGGAAAAGGGGAATCCTTGGAAAAGGGGAATCCCTGGAGAAGGGGAATCCTTGGAAAAGGGGGAATTCTTGGAGAAGGGGAATCCTTGGAAAAGGGGAATCCTTGGAGAATCCCCACTCTGGTGCTCCCCATCCCAAACCGCTCCCGGATTCCGGGAATCCCAGCCCGGGGAACGGGAGCTGGGCCTGGGAGGAGTTTCCAGCCCAGGAATTTGGGATCTTGGGATGGAATTCCCTGGCATGGGGGGAGGTGTCCGTGGCCACAGAAATGGGAATGGGATGGGATTTGAGGATCTTCCAGGGAAAAACAATCGGAGATTCCAAGGAAAAGCTGGGAATGAGAGGAATGGCTCGGGGGGGAAGGGGAAAGGGATGGGAAGGGATCCATGGGATGGGAAGGATGGGATGGGAAGGATGGGATGGGAAGGGATGGGAAGGATGGGAAAGGATGGGATGGGAAGGATGGGATCCATGGGATGGGATCCATGGGATAGGATCCATGGGATGGGATCCATGGGATGGGATCCATGGGATGGGATCCATGGGATGGGATGGGATGGGATCCATGGGATGGGATGGATGGGAAGCTGAGCTGAGGTGAGGTCTGGGCAGTTCCGCTCCCTGTGCACACAAACGCAGCCCCCGCTGTCCCCCAATCCCGTTTTTCCCACATTTTCCGCGTTCCCTGTTTCCCCATTCCCTGTTTTCCCATTCCCTGGTTCCCATGATTTCCCTGTTCCCCATTCCCTGTTCCCCATTCCCTGTTTTCCCATGATTTCCCTGTTTCCCCATTCCCTGGTTCCCCATTCCCTGTTTCCCATGATTTCCCTGGTTCCCCATTCCCTGTTCCCCATTCCCTGTTCCCCCATTCCCTGTTCCCCCATTCCCTGTTCCCCATTCCCTGTTCCCCCATTCCCTGTTCCCCCATTCCCTGTTCCCCCATTCCCTGTTCCCCCATTCCCTGTTCCCCATTCCCTGTTTCCCCATTCCCCATTCCCTGGTTCCCATGATTTCCCTGTTCCCCATTCCCTGTTCCCCATTCCCTGTTCCCCATTCCCTGTTCCCCATTCCCTGTTCCCCATGATTTCCCTGTTTCCCCATTCCCTGGTTCCCCATTCCCTGTTTCCCCATTCCCTGTTTCCCATTCCCTGTTTCCCATTCCCTGGTTCCCCATTCCCTGTTTTCCCATTCCCTGTTTCCCATTCCCTGTTTCCCATTCCCTGTTTCCCCATTCCCTGTTTCCCCATTCCCTGTTCCCCATTCCCTGTTTCCCCATGATTTCCCTGGTTCCCCATTCCCTGTTCCCCATTCCCTGTTCCCCATGATTTCCCTGGTTCCCCATTCCCTGTTCCCCATTCCCTGTTCCCCATGATTTCCCTGGTTCCCCATTCCCTGTTCCCCATGATTTCCCTGGTTCCCCATTCCCTGTTCCCCATTCCCTGTTTCCCCATTCCCTGTTCCCCATTCCCTGTTTCCCCATTCCCTGTTCCCCATTCCCTGTTCCCCATTCCCTGGTTCCCCATTCCCTGTTCCCCCATTCCCTGTTCCCCATTCCGTTTTCCCATGATTTCCCTGTTTCCCCATTCCCTGGTTCCCATGATTTCCCTGGTTCCCCATTCCCTGTTTCCCCATTCCCTGTTTTCCCATGTTTTCCCATCCATTCCTGTTTGTGTTCCGGGTGTTCCCATTCCCGTTTTCCCACCATTCCCATTCCCGGTGTTCCAGGTGTTCCTGTTCATTCCCATTCCCGGTGTTCCCGGTTGTGTTCCCGGTTGTGTTCCCGGTTGTGTTCCCGGTTGTGTTCCTGGTTGTGTTCCCGGTGTTCTCATTCCCTGTTTTCCCACTCATTCCCATTCCCTGTTTTCCCGGTGTTGTTCCTGGTGTTCCCATTCCCTGTTTCCCATCCGCTGTTCCCGGTTGTGTTCCCGATGTTCCCGGTTTCCCATTACCGATTTCCCATCCGCTGTTCCCGGCTGTGTTCCCGGTTGTGTTCCCGATGTTCCCGGTTGTGTTCCCGGTTGTGTTCCTGGTTGTGTTCCCATTCCCGGTTTCCCATCCGTTGTTCCCGGTTGTGTTCCCGGTGTTCCCGGTTATGTGCCCAGTGTTCCCGGTTGTGTTCCCGGTGTTCCCATTCCTGGTTTCCCATCCGCTGTTCCCGGTTGTGTTCCCGGTGTTCCCGGTTTCCCATCCGCTGTTCCCGGTTGTGTTCCTGGTTGTGTTCCCGGTTGTGTTCCCGGTTTCCCACCCGCTGTTCCGGTTGTTCCCGGTTGTGTTCCCGGTTTCCCATCCGCTGTTCCGGTTGTTCCTGGTGTTCCCGGTTTCCCATCCGCTGTTCCGGTTGTTCCTGGTGTTCCCGGTTTCCCATCCGCTGTTCCGGTTGTTCCCGCTGTTCCCGGTTTCCCACTCGCTGTTCCGGTTGTTCCCGGTTGTGTTCCCAGTTTCCCACCCGCTGTTCCCGGTTGTGTTCCCGGTGTTGTTCCCGGTGTTCCCGGTTTCCCACCCGCTGTTCCGGTTGTGTTCCTGGTGTTCCCGCTGTTCCCGGTTTCCCACCCGCTGTTCCGGTTGTTCCCGGTGTTCCCGGTTTCCCACCCGCTGTTCCGGTTGTGTTCCCGGTGTTGTTCCCGGTGTTCCCGGTTTCCCACCCGCTGTTCCGGTTGTTCCCGCAGAGCCTGGCCCAGCTGGAGAACCTGTGCAAGCAGCTCTACGAGACCACGGACACGGGCACGCGCCTGCAGGCCGAGAAAGCGCTGGTGGAGTTCACCAACAGCCCCGAGTGCCTGAGCAAGTGCCAGCTGCTGCTCGAGAGGGGCAGCGTGAGTCACAATTCCCAGAATTCCTGAAATTCCCGGAATTCCCGATCCCAAATATCCCCAAAAACAGGGAATTCCCAATCCCAAATATCCCTGAAAGCATCCACGGCATCGTTTATCCATGGATCTGTGGATAGCCAGTGCCAGCTGCTGCTCGAGAGGGGCAGCGTGAGTCACAATTCCCACAATTCCTGAAATTCCCGGAATTCCCGATCTCAAATATCCCCAAAAACAGGGAATTCCCAGTCCTGAATATCCCCAATCCCATCCACGGCATTGCTTATCCATGGATCCGTGGATAGCCAGTGCCAGCTGCTGCTCGAGAGGGGCAGCGTGAGTCACAATTCCCAGAATTCCCGGAATTCCCGATCCCAGAGATCCCCCAATCCAGGGAATTCCCAATCCTGAACATCCCCCAATCCAGGGAATTCCCTCCCATGGATAGCCAGTGCCAGCTGCTGCTCGAGAGGGGCAGCGTGAGTCACAATTCCCACAATTCCCGAAATTCCCGGAATTCCTGATCCCAGAGATTCCCCAATCCAGGGAATTCCCGATCCCAACATCCCCCAGTCCAGGGAATTCCCTCCCATGGATAGCCAGTGCCAGCTGCTGCTCGAGAGGGGCAGCGTGAGTGATGCTTCCCAGAATTCCCGAAATTCCCGGAATTCCCGATCCCAGATATCCCCAAAAACAGGGAATTCCCAGTCCTGAATATCCCCAATCCAGGGAATTCCCTCCCATGGATAGCCAGTGCCAGCTGCTGCTCGAGAGGGGCAGCGTGAGTCACAATTCCCGGAATTCCCGATCCCAGATATCCCCAAAAACAGGGAATTCCCAGTCCTGAATATCCCCAATCCCATCCATGGCATTGCTTATCCATGGATCCGTGGATAGCCAGTGCCAGCTGCTGCTCAAGAGGGGCAGCATGAGTCAATTCCTGAAATTCCCGGAATTCCCGGAATTCCTGATCCCAAATATCCCCAAATCCAGGGAATTCCCAGTCCCGAACATCCCCAAATCCAGGGAATTCCCTCCCATGGATAGCCAGTGCCAGCTGCTGCTGGAGAGGGGCAGTGTGAGTCAGAATTCCCGGAATTCCCGGAATTCCTGATCCCAGAGATCCCCCAATCCAGGGAATTCCCAGTCCTGAATATCCCCAATCCCATCCACGGCATCGTTTATCCATGGATTCGTGGATAGCCAGTGCCAGCTGCTGCTCGAGAGGGGCAGCGTGAGTCACAATTCCCAGAATTCCTGAAATTCCCGGAATTCCTGATCCCAGATATCCCCAAAAACAGGGAATTCCCAGTCCTGAATATCCCCCAATCCAGGGAATTCCCTCCCATGGATAGCCAGTGCTCCAGAGGGGCAGCGTGAGTGATCCAGCCTGGAATTCCTGAAAATTCCCCAAATCCAGGGAATTCTCAATCCCAGACTCCCCAAATCCATGAAATTCCAGATCCCAACCATTCCCAAATCCAGGGAATTCCAGATCCCAACCATTCCCAAATCCAGGGAATTCCCTCCCATGGATCCATGGATCGCCCGCTGCTGCTGGAGAGGGGCAGTGAGTTCATCCCGAAAATTCCTGAAAATCCTGGAATTCCAGGCTTGGAGAAAGAAATTTCAATGATCTCAAATATTCCTGGAAATTCCTGCAAAATTCCTTAAAATTCCCTGAAAATTCCTAAAAAATTCCTGCACTGTTCCTGTAAATTCCTGGAAAAGTCCTGCAAAATTCCAAAAAATTCCTGTGAAGTTCCTGCAGAATTCCTGGAAATTCCTGTTAAATTTTTATGAATTCCTACAAAATTCCTGAAAAATTCCTGCTAAATTTTTGCTAAATTCTCACAAATTCCCACAGAATTCCTGTAAAATCCCTGTAAATTCCTGCCAAAATCCTGGGAATTCCTGCTAAATTCTCAGGAATTCTTGCAAAATTCATTTAAATTCCTGTGAATTCCCATAAGTTCCTGGCAAATTCCTGAAAGTTCTTAAGAATTCCTAAAAATTCCTGCAAAATTCCTGCAAAATTCCTGCAAAATTCCTTAAAAATTCCTTAAAAATTCCTTAAAAATTCCTGCAAAATTCATGTAAATGCCTTCAAAATCCCTGTAAATCCCTGTAAAATCCCGGGATTTATCCCAGAGCCGCTGGAATTTCGAGCTGTTCCCCCTCCCGAGGCGTTTTCCTCCTCCAGCTCCAATTCCTGGGGGATCCTTTCCCCATTTCCCGGGGGATCCTTTCCCCAATTCCCGGGGGATCCTTTCCCTGTCTGGGGTGGGGATTTTTCCCAATCCCGTTTTTTTTATGGATTTTTTCCGGTTTTTCCCTCATTTCCAGTCCTCGTACTCGCAGCTGCTGGCGGCCACGTGCCTGAGCAAGCTGGTGTCGCGCAGCAGCAACCCCCTGCCCCTGGAGCAGCGCGTCGACATCCGTGAGTATCCCGCAATTCCCGCTGCTCCCGAATCATTCCCGCCATTCCCGGTGTTCCCGCAATTCCCGCTGCTCCCGGTGTTCCCGAGCCATTCCCACCATTCCCGCAGTTCCCGCAGTTCCCGCTGCTCCCGGCGTTCCCGAGCCATTCCCGCTATTCCTGCCATTCCCACCATTCCCAGCTTCCCACCATTCCCGGTGTTCCCGAGCCATTCCCACCATTCCCAGCTTCCTGCCATTCCCAGTGTTCCCGAGCCATTCCCAGCTTCCCACAATTCCTGTTGCTCCCGGTGTTCCTGAGGCATTCCCGCCATTCCCAGCTTCCCGCAATTCCCGCTGCTCCCGGCGTTCCTGAGTCATTCCCACCATTCCCAGCTTCCTGCCATTCCCGGTGTCCCCGCAATTCCCGCTGCTCCCGGCATTCTGAGGCATTCCCGCCATTCCCAGCATTCCCACAATTCCTGTTGCTCCCGGTGTTCCCAAGCCATTCCCGCTATTCCCACCATTCCCAGCTTCCCACCATTCCCGGCGTTCCCAAGCCATTCCCAGCTTCCCACAATTCCCGCTGCTCCCGGCGTTCCTGAGGCATTCCCGCCATTCCCAGCATTCCCACAATTCCCGCTGCTCCCGGTGTTCTGAGCCATTCCCGCCATTCCCAGCATTCCCACAATTCCCGCTGCTCCCGGCGTTCCTGAGGCATTCCCGCCATTCCTGCCATTCCCAGCTTCCCACCATTCCCGGTGTTCCCGCAATTCCCGCTGCTTCCGGCGTTCCTGAGGCATTCCCAGCATTCCCGCAATTCCTGCTGCTCCCGGTGTTCCCGAGCCATTCCCGCTATTCCTGCCATTCCTGCCATTCCCAGCTTCCCACAATTCCTGCTGCTCCCGGCATTCCTGAGGCATTCCCAGCATTCCCAGCTTCCCGCCATTCCCGGTGTTCCCGAGCCATTCCCACCATTCCCAGCTTCCCACAATTCCTGCTGCTCCCGGCGTTCCTGAGCCATTCCTGCCATTCCCAGCTTCCTGCAATTCATTGCTCCCAGCGTTCTGAGGCATTCCCGCCATTCCCGGTGTTCCCGCAATTCCCGCTGCTCCCGGCATTCTGAGGCATTCCCGCCATTCCCAGCATTCCTGCAATTCCCGCTGCTCCCAGTGTTCCCGAGCCATTCCCGCTATTCCTGCCATTCCCAGCTTCCCGCCATTCCCGGTGTTCCCGCAATTCCTGCTGCTCCCGGCGTTCCTGAGGCATTCCCACCATTCCCGCCATTCCCAGCTTCCCGCCATTCCCGGTGTTCCCGAGCCATTCCCGCCATTCCTGCCATTCCCAGCTTCCCGCCATTCCCGGTGTTCCCGCAATTCCTGCTGCTCCCCGGCATTCCTGAGGCATTCCCGCCATGCCCAGTGTTCCCGAGCCATTCCCGCCATTCCCAGCATTCCCACAATTCCCGCTGCTCCCGGCGTTCCTGAGCCATTCCCACCATTCCCAGCTTCCCGCAATTCCTGCTGTTCCTGGCGTTCCCGAGCCATTCCCGCCATTCCCAGCATTCCTGCAATTCCCGCTGCTCCCGGTGTTCCCGAGCCATTCCCGCTATTCCCGCCATTCCCAGCTTCCCACCATTCCCGGTGTTCCCGCAATTCCCGCTGCTCCCGGCGTTCCTGAGGCATTCCCACCATTCCCGCCATTCCCAGCTTCCCGCCATTCCCGGTGTTCCCGAGCCATTCCCGCCATTCCCAGCTTCCCACAATTCCTGCTGCTCCCGGCATTCCTGAGGCATTCCCAGCATTCCCAGCTTCCCGCCATTCCCGGTGTTCCCAAGCCATTCCCACCATTCCCAGCATTCCCGCAATTCCCGCTGTTCCCGGCGCTCCTGAGGCATTCCCGCTATTCCTGCCATTCCTGCCATTCCCAGCTTCCCACAATTCCCGCTGCTCCCGGCGTTCTGAGGCATTCCTGCCATTCCCAGCTTCCCGCCATTCCCGGTGTTCCCGCAATTCCCGCTGCTCCCAGCGTTCCTGAGGCATTCCCAGCATTCCTGCAATTCCCGCTGCTCCCGGTGTTCCCGAGCCATTCCCGCTATTCCTGCCATTCCCACCATTCCCAGCTTCCCACCATTCCCGGTGTTCCCGAGCCATTCCCACCATTCCCAGCTTCCCACAATTCCTGTTGCTCCCGGCGTTCCTGAGCCATTCCTGCCATTCCCAGCTTCCTGCAATTCCCGCTGCTCCCGGTGTTCCCGAGCCATTCCCGCTATTCCTGCCATTCCCACCATTCCCAGCTTCCCACCATTCCCGGTGTTCCCGAGCCATTCCCGCCATTCCCAGCTTCCCACAATTCCTGTTGCTCCCGGTGTCCTGAGGCATTCCCGCTATTCCTGCCATTCCCAGCTTCCTGCAATTCCCGGTGTTCCCCAGCCATTCCCGCCATTCCCGGAGTTCCCGCAATTCCCACTGCTCCCGGTGTTCCTGAGTCATTCCCACTATTCCCACCATTCCCAGCTTCCTGCCATTCCCGGTGTTCCTGCAATTCTCACTGCTCCCGGCATTCTGAGGCATTCCCGCCATTCCCAGCATTCCTGCAATTCCCGCTGCTCCCGGTGTTCCCGAGCCATTCCCGCTATTCCTGCCATTCCCACCATTCCCAGCTTCCTGCCATTCCCCGTGTTCTTGAGGCATTCCCGCCATTCCCAGCTTCCCGCAATTCCTGTTGCTCCCGGTGTTCTGAGGCATTCCTGCCATTCCCAGCATTCCCGCCATTCCCAGCATTCCCGCAATTCCTGCTGTTCCCGGCGTTCCCGCAATTCCTGCAATCCCCCATCACCCCCCATCCCTCTCCCCTTCCCTCCCTCCACCCACCCCTCCCCAAAATCCCTTTCCCTTCCTCTCTCTCCCTCCCAGGGCTCGGAATTTTTCCCCCAGCTCCATCTTTTCCGTGTTTTCCAGGGAATTACGTGCTCAATTACCTGGCCACGCGGCCCAAGCTGGCGACGTTCGTGACGCAGGCGCTGATCCAGCTCTACGCCCGCATCACCAAACTGGGCTGGTTCGACTGCCAGAAGGACGAGTTCGTCTTCAGGAACGTCATCAACGACGTCACGCGCTTCCTGCAGGTCCAGAATTCCCGGAATTCCTCAAAATCTGGGAATGGCGGGAATTGAGGGGTTTGGGATTTCCCTGTTGGTGATTTTCAGGGAGGGTTCTGGGGCTGAGGAGCTCCTTAAAAATCAGGGAATTGTTTCAGGGATCTGGGAATTGTTCCTGGATGTTTCCACCTTTAGGAATCAGTGCTTGGATCCATCTTTTCCTTGCCCAGAATTCCCAGAATTCCTCAAAATCTGGGAATTGGGGGGTCTGAGGGGTTTGGGATTTCCCTGTTGGTGATTTTCAGTGGGGGGTTCTGGGGGTGAGGAGCTCCTTGAAAGTTCAGGGAGCTGGGAATTGTTCCTGGGTGTTCCAAACTTTAGGAATCAATGGTGGGATCCATCTTTTCCTTGCCCAGAATTCCTGGAATTCCTCAAAATCTGGGAATTGGGGGGTGTGAGGGGGTTGGGATTTCCCTGTTGGTGATTTTCAGGGAGGGTTCTGGGGGTGAGGAGCTCCTTAAAAATTCAGGGAGCTGGGAATTGTTCCTGGGTGTTCCCAGTTTTAGGAATCAATGGTGGGATCCATCTTTTCCTTGCCCAGAATTCCTGGAATTCCCCAAAATCCGGGAATCACAGGATGTGAAGGAGTTTGGGATTTCCCTGTTGGTGATTTTCAGCGGGGGGTTCTGGGGGTGAGGAGCTCCTTGAAAGTTCAGGGAGCTGGGAATTGTTCCTGGGTGTTCCAAACTTTAGGAATCAGTGGTTGGATCCATCTTTTCCTTGCCCAGAATTCCCAGGATTTGCCAAAATCTGGGAATGGCGGGAATTGAGGGGGTTGGGATTTCCCTGTTGGTGATTTTCAGGGAGGGTTCTGGGGGTGAGGAGCTCCTTGAAAGTTCAGGGAGCTGGGAATTGTTCCTGGGCATTTCCAGCTTTAGGAATCAATGGTGGGATCCATCTTCTCCTTCTCCAGAATTCCTGGAATTCCTCAAAATCTGGGAATTGCCGGGTCTGAGGGGTTTGGGATTTCCCTGTTGGTGATTTTCAGGGAGGGTTCTGGGGCTGAGGAGCTCCTTGAAAGTTCAGGGAGCTGGGAATTGTTCCTGGGTGTTCCCAGCTTTAGGAATCAATGGTGGGATCCATCTTTTCCTTGCCCAGAATTCCTGGAATTCCTCAAAATCTGGGAATGGCGGGGTGGGAGGGGGTTGGGATTTCCCTGGTGGTGATTTTCAGGGAGGGTTCTGGGGCTGAGGAGCTCCTTGAAAGTTCAGGGAGCTGGGAATTGTTCCTGGACGTTCCAAACTTTAGGAATCAGTGCTTGGATCCATCTTTTCCTTGCCCAGAATTCCCGGGATTCCACAAAATCCCAGAATTTTCAGGTGCTGTGAGGGGGTTTGGGGCTTCTGAGAGTGAGGAGCTCCTTAAAATTCAGGGAATTGTTTCAGGGAGCTGGGAATTGTTCCTGGGTGCTCCCAGTTTTAGGAACCAATGGTCAGATCCATCTTTTCCTTCACCAGAATTCCTGGAATTCCTCAAAATCTGGGAATTGCCGGGTCTGAGGGGGTTTGGGGTTTCCCTGTTGGTGATTTTCAGGAAGGGTTCTGGGGCTGAGGAGCTCCTTAAAAAGTCAGGGAGCTGGGAATTGTTCCTGGACATTTCCAGCTTTAGGAATCAGTGGTCGGATCCATCTTTTCCTTGCCCAGAATTCCCAGGATTTGCCAAAATCTGGGAATTGCCGGGTCTGAGGGGGTTTGAGGTTTCCCTGTTGGTGATTTTCAGTGGGGGGTTCTGGGGGTGAGGAGCTCCTTGAAAGTTCAGGGAGCTGGGAATTGTTCCTGGGTGTTCCAAACTTTAGGAATCAATGGTCAGATCCCTCTTTTCCTTGCCCAGAATTCCTGGAATTCCTCAAAATCTGGGAATGGCGGGAATTGAGGGGGTTGGGATTTCCCTGGTGGTGATTTTCAGGGAGGGTTCTGGGGGTGAGGAGCTCCTTAAAAATTCAGGGAGCTGGGAATTGTTCCTGGGTGTTCCAAACTTTAGGAATCAATGATGGGATCCATCTTTTCCTTCCTCAGAATTCCAGGAATTCTGCAAAAATCCTGGAATTTTCTGGGGGTGTGAGGGGTTTGGGATTTCCCTGTTGTGATTTTCAGTGGGGGCTTCTGAGGGTGAAAAGATCCTTAAAAATCAGGGAATTGTTTCAGGGATCTGGGAATTGTTCCTGGGTGTTCCAAACTTTAGGAATCAATGGTTGGATCCATCTTTTCCTTGCCCAGAATTCCTGGGATTCCACAAAATCCCAGAATTTTCAGGAGGAAAACGAAGGAATTCATGAAGGAGTTCAGGATTTTGGTGCTTTGCAGTGGGGGATTCTGGGGGTGAGGAGCTCCTTAAAAATCAGGGAATTGTTTCAGGGAGCTGGGAATTGTTCCTGGATGTTCCAAACTTTAGGAATCAATGGTGGGATCCATCTTTTCCTTGCCCAGAATTCCCAGAATTCCTCAAAATCTGGGAATGGTGGGGTGGGAGGGGTTTGGGATTTCCCTGTTGGTGATTTTGAGGGGGATTCTGGGGCTGAGGAGCTCCTTAAAAATTCAGGGAGCTGGGAATTGTTCCTGGGTGTTCCCAGCTTTAGGAATCAGTGGTTGGATCCTTCTTTTCCTTCCTCAGAATTCCAGGAATTCTGCAAAAATCCTGGAATTTCCTGGGGGTGTGAGGGAGTTTGGGATTTCCCTGTTGGTGATTTTCAGTGGAGGGTTCTGGGGGTGAGGAGCTCCTTAAAAATTCAGGGATCTGGGAATTGTTCCTGGGTGTTCCAAACTTTAGGAATCAGTGTTGGATCCATCTTTTCCTTCTCCAGAATTCCTAGAATTCCCCAAGATCTGGGAATTGGGGGGTGTGAAGGAGTTTGGGATTTCCCTGTTGGTGATTTTGAGGGGGATTCTGGGGATGAGGAGCTCCTTAAAAAGTCAGGGAGCTGGGAATTGTTCCTGGGTGTTCCAAACTTTAGGAATCAGTGCTTGGATCCATCTTTTCCTTGCCCAGAATTCCTGGAATTCCTCAAAATCCGGGAATGGCGGGGTGGGAGGGGGTTTGGGATTTCCCTGTTGGTGATTTTCAGGGAGGGTTCTGGGGCTGAGGAGCTCCTTGAAAGTTCAGGGAGCTGGGAATTGTTCATGCACATTTCCACCTTTAGGAATCAGTGGTTGGATCCATCTTTTCCTTGCCCAGAATTCCCAGGATTTGCCAAGATCCTGGAGATTTCAGGAGCCCTGAAGGGGTTCGGGGCTTCTGAGGGTGAAGAGCTCCTTAAAAATCAGGGAATTGTCTCAGGGAGCCGGGAATTGTTCCTGGACGTTCCCAGCTTTAGGAATCAGTGGTTGGATCCATCTTCTCCTTCTCCAGAATTCCTGGAATTCCTCAAAATCCGGGAATTGGGGGGTGGGAGGGGTTTGGGATTTCCCTGTTGGTGATTTTCAGGGAGGGTTCTGGGGGTGAGGAGCTCCTTAAAAATTCAGGGAGCTGGGAATTGTTCCTGGGTGTTCCAAACTTCAGGAATCAGTGATGGGATCTGTATTTCCTTCCTCAGAATTCCAGGAATTCTGCAAAAATCCTGGAATTTTCTGGGGGTGGGAGGGAGTTTGGGATTTCCCTGTTGGTGATTTTCAGTGGAGGGTTCTGGGGGTGAGGAGCTCCTTAAAAATCAGGGAATTGTCTCAGGGAGCTGGGAATTGTTCCTGGGTGTTCCAAACTTTAGGAATCAATGGTGGGATCCATCTTTTCCTTGCCCAGAATTCCTGGAATTCCTCAAAATCTGGGAATGGCGGGAATTGAGGGGGTTGGGATTTCCCTGGTGGTGATTTTGAGGGAGGGTTCTGGGGCTGAGGAGTTCCTTAAAAATTCAGGGAGCTGGGAATTGTTCCTGGGTGTTCCAAACTTTAGGAATCAGTGGTTGGATCCATCTTTTCCTTCCCCAGAATTCCTGGAATTCTGTAAAAATCCTGGAATTTTCTGGGGGTGTGAGGGGTTTGGGATTTCCCTGTTGAGATTTTCAGTGGGGGCTTCTGAGGGTGAAAAGATCCTTAAAATTCAGGAAATTGTCTCAGGGATCTGGGAATTGTTCCTGGGTGTTCCAAACTTTAGGAATCAGTGGTTGGATCCATCTTTTCCTTGCCCAGAATTCCCGGGATTGGCCAAAATCCCGGAATTTTCTGGGGGTGTGAGGGGTTTGGGATTTCCCTGTTGGTGATTTTCAGTGGAGGGTTCTGGGGGTGAGGAGCTCCTTAAAAATCAGGGAATTATTTCAGGGAGCTGGGAATTGTTCCTGGGTGTTCCCAGCTTTAGGAATCAGTGGTTGGATCCATCTTTTCCTTGCCCAGAATTCCTGGGATTCCACAAAATCCCGGAACTTTCAGGAGGAAAATGAAGGAATTCATGAAGGAGTTCAGGATTTTGGTGCTTTGCAATGGGGGATTCTGGGGGTGAAAAACTCCTTAAAAATTCAGGGAATTGTTTCAGGGAGCTGGGAATTGTTCCTGGATGTTTCCACCTTTAGGAATCAGTGCTTGGATCCATCTTTTCCTTGCCCAGAATTCCTGGAATTTGCTAAAATCTGGGAATTGGGGGGTGTGAGGGGTTTGGGATTTCCCTGTTGGTGATTTTGAGGGGGATTCTGGGGCTGAGGAGCTCCTTAAAAATTCAGGGAGCTGGGAATTGTTCCTGGGTGTTCCCAGCTTTAGGAATCAGTGGTTGGATCCATCTTTTCCTTGCCAGAATTCCTGGGATTCCACAGAATCCCGGGATTTTCAGGAGGAAAACGAAGGAATTCATGAAGGAGTTCAGGATTTTGGTGCTTTGCAGTGGGGGATTCTGGGGGTGAGGAGCTCCTTAAAAATTCAGGGAATTGTTTCATGGAGCTGGGAATTGTTCCTGGATGTTCCAAACTTTAGGAATCAATGGTCAGATCCCTCTTTTCCTTGCCCAGAATTCCTGGAATTCCTCAAAATCTGGGAATGGCGGGAATTGAGGGGGTTGGGATTTCCCTGGTGGTGATTTTCAGGGAGGGTTCTGGGGGTGAGGAGCTCCTTAAAAATTCAGGGAGCTGGGAATTGTTCCTGGGTGTTCCAAACTTTAGGAATCAATGATGGGATCCATCTTTTCTTTCCTCAGAATTCCAGGAATTCTGCAAAAATCCTGGAATTTCCTGGGGGTGTGAGGGAGTTTGGGATTTCCCTGTTGGTGATTTTCAGTGGGGGCTTCTGAGGGTGAAGAGCTCCTTAAAAATCAGGGAATTGTTTCAGGGATCTGGGAATGGTTCCTGGATGTTCCCAGCTTTAGGAATCAGTGATTGGATCCATTTTTTCTTTCTCAGAATTCCAGGAATTCCCCAAAATCCCGGAGTTTTCCGGAGCCCTGAAGGAATTTGGGATTTCTCTGTTGTTGTTTTTCAGCAGGGGAGGGCAAACAGGGAATTTTCCCTGGATATTCCCATCTTTGGGATCCAAACTCAAATCCACCCCGAGGATGGATGGAAAATTCCCAAATTTTTTGTTCCCTTTTTTCCCATCCCAATGATCCCACTCCAAATTTGGCTCCTTAAAATCTTCAGCCAGCAGGGAATTCCTTTCCAATCCCAATTTTCTCCTCCATCTTTTCCAAACCTTTGGATATTCCCGGGATTTCTTTCACGTTCCCGCGTCGATTCTTTAAAAACTTTTAAATAAATTCCCCATTTTCCTGTTTTAATTTGGATTTTTAAGACGGATTTTAAGCTTTTCTAGACACCATTTTTTCCCAAAAAAAAAGAGGGATTTTTCCCAGAAAATTTGGGAATTGCCAGGGGATGAATTCCCGGGAAAAGCCGTGTGTTTGTGTCCGCAGGACAGCGTGGAGCACTGCATCATCGGCGTCACCATCCTGTCCCAGCTCACCAATGAGATCAACCAGGTCGGTGCTTCCTTTTCCCGCAGTTTTTTTGGGAATTTCGCTCTCTGGGAGGGATTTTTTGGGATTTTGGGTTTGGTTTTCTCGTTGTTCCATCGGTTTTTTTCCTGAGGTGAGAAAAACTGGGATAAGGAATTGTTGAACGTGGGAATTTCCTGGTGGGAAAATCCCGAATTTCCCGTCGTCGTTGAACGGTTCCTTTCATCCCGGACGGAATTCCGAGGGGATTTCTGGGATAAAATTCCCAGGAATGCTGCTGGATTCTCCCCTGAGTCCTGGCCCAGCTTTTCCAGAGGGTTTGGGATCCCTGTGGGGCTGGGCTCTGGAATTCCCTCTGGAATTCCCTCTGGAATTGCTGCTGGAAGCTGGGATCGGCACCTTCACCTCCTGTATCCCACGTCCCATGGTTTTTTCCATGATTTTCCAGGTTTTTTCCATGATTTTCCAGGTTTTTCCCATGATTTTCCATGATTTTCCCATGATTTTCCACGTTTTCTCTATGATTTTCCATGATTTTTCCATGGTTTTCGAGGTTTTCTCATGGTTTTCCATGTTTTTCCCATGATTTTCCAGGTTTTCTCCATGGTTTTCCTTGGTTTTCCATGGTTTTCCCATGGTTTTTCATGTTTTTTCCATGATTTTCCATGATTTTTCCATGATTTTCCATGCTTTTTCCATGATTTTCCATGTTTTTTCCATGATTTTCCATGATTTTTCCATGGTTTTCCAGGTTTTCTCATGGTTTTCCCTGTTTTTCCCATGATTTTCCACGTTTTCTCTATGGTTTCCCTTGGTTTCCCATGATTTTCCCATGGTTTTCCCATGGTTTTCCATGTTTTTTTCCTTGGTTTTCCATGATTTTCCCATGGTTTTCCATGTTTTTCCCATGATTTTCCATGATTTTCCCATGATTTTCCAGGTTTTCTCCATGGTTTTCCTTGGTTTTCCATGGTTTTCCCATGGTTTTTCATGTTTTTCCCATGATTTTCCAGGTTTTCTCCATGGTTTTCCCTGGTTTTCCATGGTTTTCCTCGGTTTTCCTCGGTTTTTCCAGTTTTCCATGGTTTTCCCATGGTTTTCCATGGTTTTTTTCCATGTTTTCCTGTGGTTTTCCTTGGTTTTCCTTGGTTTTCCTTGGTTTTCCTTGGTTTTTTTTTGGTTTTCCTCAGTTTTTCCCCTGTTTTCCATGGTTTTCCTTGGTTTTTCCATGGTCTTCCATCTTTTTCCATGGTCTTTCCATGATTTTCCCATGGTTTTCCTCGGTTTTTCCAGTTTTCCATGGTTTTCCATGCTTTTTCCATGTTTTTTCCATGATTTCCCCTCAGCCAGGCCGATTTTCCCGCCGTGTTTGGAAAAGTCTCGGATTTTCCTTAAAAAACGCAGCTGGAAAATCCCTTTGGCTTTGGTTTTGATTTCCCTGGGAAGCAGCTCCGGCTTTTCCCGGGATATTCCGGAATCCAGAGGAATCCTGGCGGGATCCGGCGGTGCCAGACCTGGAAAGGGAGGAGCCAAATTCCCGGATTTAATCCAAATTCCCGGATTTAATTCAAATTCCCAGATGTAATTAAAATTCATGGATTTTATTAAAATTCCCGGATTTAATTCAAATTCCCAGATGTAATCCAAATTCATGGATTTTATTAAAATTCATGAATTTAATTAAAATTCCCGGATTCAATCCCAATTCATTGATTTAATCCAAATTCCAGGATTTAATCCAAATTCCTGGATTTAATCCAAATTCCTGGATTTTATTAAAATTTCAGGATTTAATTTAAATTCCTGGATTTAATCCCAATTCCAGGATTTAATCCAAATTCACAGATTTAATTAAAATTCCCAAATTTAATCCCAATTCCAGGATTTAATCCCAATTCCTGGATTTAATTCAAATTCCTGGATTTAATCCCAATTCCTGGATTTAATCCCAATTCCTGGATTCAATCCCAATTCCCGGATTCAATCCCAATTCCAGGATTTAATCCAAATTCCTGGATTTAATTAAAATTCCCGGATTCAATCCCAATTCCCTGGGGAATTTTCCATCCCCCCAAGGCTTTGGAACAGGAATTTTATTCCCATTCCCGGAGCTCCCGGCGCTCGGAGCCGTTAAAATTCCTGAAAATTCCGGGATCCTTTGGGGTTTTTCCTTCTCTCCTTCCATGGAAAGAACGGGAATTTTGGGATCCTCCACGGAATCCTTGGGAAAAATCCAACCTCGGATGGAATTGGAGCGAGGAGCGGAAAACCGGGAATTTTTCCCAGCGGATATTCCGCTGGAATTCTGCGTCCCGGAAATCCCAGACAGGCGGAATTTCCCTGGGATCCGTGGTAAAAATGGGAATTTTTTCCTCCTTTTCCCCCTTTTTCTGGGGAATAAAAAAGGAATTTTGCTGTTTCCCAGCTCCGGGATCGGCGGCAGATCCGGGATTGGGATTTATCCCAAAAAACAGCAAAATCACAGAAAACTCCTGGAATTTCAATTCCCAGGGTTTATCCCTGTCTGCCCAGCAGCTCCAGGGGGATTGAACCCTTTGGAGCCGGGAATTCCCATTCCCAAAATCCCAAAATTCCCCATTTTTGGCAAAAATCAAAGGGAAACTTGGAATAAATTGGGAATAAAGTCAATAAAACTCCGGGATTTGAGCTCCAGGAGCGTGGATTTCTCCATGGAAAAGCTCTGGAATTGCTTCCCAACAGTTCTGGGGGTTCAGAACCCTTTGGAGCCGGGAATTCTCATTCCCAAAATCCCAAAATTTGAATGAAAATAGAACCAAAACTTGGAATAAATTGGGAATAAAGCCAATAAAACTCCGGGAATAAAATTCCAGGAATGTGGATTTCTCCATGGAAAATCTCTGGAATTGCTTCCCAACAGTTCTGGGGGTTCAGAACCCTTTGGAGCTGGGAATTCTCATTCCCAAAATCCCAAAATTCCCCATTTTTGGCAAAAATCAAAGGGAAACTTGGAATAAATTGGGAATAAAGTCAATAAAACACTGGGAATGAAATTCCAGGAATGTGAATTTCCCAATGGAAAAGCTCTGGAATTGCTTCCCGCCATTTCTAGGGATTCAGAACCTTTTGGAGCTGGAAATTCCCATTCCTAAAATCCCCAAATTCTCCATTTTTGGCAAATTTTTGGCAAAAATCGAAGGGAAACCTGGAGTAAATTGGGAATAAAGTCAATAAAACTCCGGGAATAAAATTCCAGGAATGTGAGTTTCTCCATGGAAAAGCTCTGGAATTGCTTCCCAACGGTTCTGGGGGTTCAGAACCTTTTGGAGCTGGAAATTCCCATTCCCAAAATCCTCAAATTTGAATCAAAATTGAATCAAAATTTGGAATAAATTGGGAATAAAGCCAATAAAACTCCGGGAATAAAATTCCAGGAATGTGGATTTCTTCATGGAAAAGCTCTGGAATTGCTTCCCAACGGTTCTGGGGGTTCAGAACCTTTTGGAGCCGGGAATTCCCATTCCCAAAATCCCAAAATTTGACTCAAAATCGAATCAAAACTTGGAATAAATTGGGAATAAAGCCAATAAAACTCTGGGAATAAAGTTCCAGGAATGTGAATTTCCCAATGGAAAAGTTCTGGAATTGCTTCCCAACGGTTCTGGGGGTTCAGAACCCTTTGGAGCCGGGAATTCCCAATCCCAAAATCCCAAAATTTGACTCAAAATCAAATTAAAACTTGGAATAAATTGGGAATAAAGCCAATAAAAGTCCGGGATTGGAGCTCCAGGAGTGCGGATTTCTCCATGGAAAAGCTCTGGAATTGCTTCCCACTGGTTCTGGGGGTTCAGAACCCTTTGGAGCCGGGAATTCTCATTCCCAAAATCCCAAGATTTCCCATTTTTGGCAAAAATCGAAGGGAAACTTGGAGTAAATTGGGAATAAAGTCAATAAAACTCTGGGAATAAAATTCCAGGAATGTGAATTTCCGAATCGAAAAGCTCTGGAATTGCTTCCCGCCATTTCTAGGGATTCAGAACCTTTTGGAGCTGGGAATTCCCATTCCTAAAATCCCCAAATTCTCCATTTTTGGCAAATTTTTGGCAAAAATCGAAGGGAAACCTGGAATAAATTGGGAATAAAGTCAATAAAACTCCGGGAATGAAATTCCAGGAATGTGGATTTCTCCATGGAAAAGCTCTGGAATTGCTTCCCAACAGTTCTGGGGGTTCAGAACCTTTTGGAGCCGGGAATTCCCATTCCCAAAATCCCAAAATCTGAATCAAAATTGAATCAAAATTTGGAATAAATTGGGAATGAAGCCAATAAAAGTCCGGGATTGGAGCTCCAGGAGTGCGGATTTCTCCGTGGGGAGGGCGGGGCCGCGATTCCCGGCGTTCCCGAGCTTTTCCCGGATTTCCGAGCGCGCCGTTCCGCAGGCCGACACCTCGCACCCGCTGACCAAGCACCGGAAAATCGCCTCCTCCTTCCGCGACTCCTCCCTGTTCGACATCTTCACCCTCTCCTGCAGCCTCCTCAAACAGGTGGGGATGGCGGGAATCGCCTCCGGAATATCCGCGGGAATGGCCACGGGAATATCCGCGGGAATGGCCATGGGAATATCCGTGGGAATATCCCTGGGAATATCCGCGGGAATATCCGCGGAAATATCCACGGGAATATCTGTGGGAATATCCGTGGGAATATCTGTGGGAATGTTTGCGGAAATATCCGCGGGAATATCCGCGGGAATGGCCTCGGGAATGGCCGCGGGAATATCCTCGGGAATATCCGCCAGAATATCTGTGGGAATATCTGTGGGAATGTCCTTAGGAATGACCGCGGGAATATCCCCGGGAATATCAGTGGGAATATCCTCGGGAATATCCGTGGGAATGGCCTCAGGAATATCCTTGGGAATATCCTTGGGAATATCTGTGGGAATATCCGCCAGAATATCCGTGGGAATATCCATGGGAATCTCCTCTGGGAATATCCGCGGGAATCTCTGTGGGAATATCTGCAGGAATATCCATGGGAATATCCATGGGAATATCAGTGGGAATATCCACAGGAATATCCCCGGGAATGGCCTCGGGAATATCCACGGGAGTGTCCGTGGGAATATCCTTGGGAATATCCACGGGAATATCCATGGGAATATCAGTGGGAATATCCGTGGGAATATCCATGGGAATATCCGCGGGAATATCCTCAGGAATGGCCGTGGGAATATCCCCGGGAATATCCGTGGGAATCTCTGTGGGAATGCCCGTGGGAATATCCGCGGGAATATCCACAGGAATGGCCTCGGGAATATCCTCGGGAATATCCTTGGGAATATCCCTGGGAATATCCGCGGGAATGTCCGTGGGAATATCCACGGGAATGTCTGTGGGAATATCCGCGGGAATGGCCTCGGGAATATCTGTGGGAATATCCGTGGGAATATCCTCGGGAATGGCCGTGGGAATATCAGCGGGAATGGCCACGGGAATATCCATGGGAATATCCGTGGGAATATCCGTGGGAATATCCTCGGGAGTATCTGCGGGAATATCCTCGGGAATATCCGTGGGAATATCCACGGGAATCTCCTCTGGGAATATCCACGGGAATGGCCTCAGGAATATCCTTGGGAATATCCGCGGGAATATCCATGGGAATATCCGCGGGAATATCCTTGGGAATGGCCGTTGGAATATCTGTGGGAATATCGAGAATATCCACGGGAATGTCCTTGGGAATGGCCTCGGGAATATCCGCGGGAATGACCTCAGGAAGATCCGTGGGAATATCAAGAATATCCGCGGGAATGGCCTGAGGAATATCCATGGGAACGGCTGTGGGAATATCCCCGGGAATATCCCCAGGAATATCCCTGGGAATATCAGTGGGAATGTCCGTGGGAATATCAGTGGGAATATCCTCAGGGATATCCCCAGGGATGGTCGCAGGAATGTCCATGGGAGCGGTCTCAGGAGTATCTGCGGGAATATCCACGGGAATGGCCTCGGGAATATCCTTGGGAATGGCCTTGGGAATGGCCTTGGGAATATCCCCGGGAACGGTCTTGGGAATATCCGCATGAATATCCCTGGGAATATCCACGGGAATGGCCTCGGGAATATCCCCGGGAATATCCCCAGGAGTGGCCTCGGGAATATCCTTGGGAATGGCCTCGGGAATATCCTCGGGAATATCCTCGGGAATATCCTCCGGAATGTCCCCGGGAATATCCATGGGAATATCCGCGGGAATGGCCTCAGGAATGTCCCCGGGAATATCCTCGGGAATGTCCGCGGGAATGGCCTCAGGAATGTTCACGGGAATATCCTCGGGAATGTCCGCGGGAATCTCTTCTGGGAATTGGGAATGGTGGTTGGTGGCTTGGGAAGGAATTCCTGCCTGGAATTCTGGGATATAATAACAATAATAACAATAATAACAGTAGCAGCAATAATAATAATAATAATAATAATTATAATAACAGTAATGTAATGGTAATAATAATAATAATAGTAATAACAATAATAGCAGTAATAATAATAATAATAAAAATAGTAACAATAAAACAATAACAATAGCAGTAATAATAATAATGATAATGATAATAATAATAACAGTAATATAATGGTAATAATAATAATAGTAATAACAGTAATAGCAATAAAAGCAGTAATAATAATAATAATAATAAAAATAGTAACAATAAAACAATAATAATAGCAATAGTAGCAGTAATAATAATAATATTAATAATAACAATAAAAGTAACATAATGGTAATAATAATAATAACAATAACAGTAATAGCAATAATAATAATAAATAAAAGTAATAATAAAAGAGTAACAATAGCAATAATAATAATAATAATAGTAATAATAATAATAACAGTAACATAATGGTAATAATAATAATAGTAATAACAATAATAGCAGTAATCATAATAATAAAAATAGTAATAATAAAACAATAATAATAGCAATAGTAGCAGTAATAATAATATTAATAATAACAATAAAAGTAACATAATGGTAATAATAATAGTAATAATAATAACAATAGCAATAATAACAATAAATAAAAATAATAACAATAAAACAATAACAATAGCAGTAATAATAATAATGATAACAATAATGATAATAATAATAATAACAACAGTAACATAATGGTAATAATAATAATAGTAGTAACAATAATAGCAATAATAGCAGTAATAATAATAAATAAAAATAGTAACAATAAAACAATAATAATAGCAATAGTAGCAATAATAATAATATTAATAATAACAATAAAAGTAACATAATGGTAATAATAGTAATAATAGTAGCAATAATAACAATAAATAAAAATAATAACAATTAAACAATAACAATAGCAATAATAATAAAAATAATAATAATAATAATATAATTGCAGTGATGATTGCAGCAGTGTTAATTAGCAGTAATTAATCACAGGCATCGGGGAAGGCTCTGAACCTGCACGACGAGAGCCAGCACGGGCTGCTGATGCAGCTGCTGAAACTCACCCACAACTGCCTCAACTTCGACTTCATCGGAACCTCCACCGACGAGTCCTCGGACGACCTGTGCACCGTGCAGATCCCAACCAGCTGGAGATCAGGTGAGAAATCCTGGAAAATCCTGGAAAATCCTGGAAAATCCTGGGGAAATCCTGTGCACCGTGCAGATCCCAACCAGCTGGAGATCAGGTGAGAAATCCTGGAAAATCCTGGAAAATCCTGGAAAATCCTGGGGAAATCCTGTGCACCGTGCAGATCCCAACCAGCTGGAGATCAGGTGAGAAATCCTGGAAAATCCTGGAAAATCCTGGGGAAATCCTGGGGAAATCCTGTGCACCGTGCAGATCCCAACCAGCTGGAGATCAGGTGAGAAATCCTGGGAAATCCTGGAAAAAATCCAAATCCTGGGAAAATCCAAACCCTGTGCACCGTGCAGATCCCAACCAGCTGGAGATCAGGTGAGAAATCCAGGGAAATCCTGGAAAATCCTGGGGAAATCCTGGGAGTGCAGATCCCAACCAGCTGGAGATCAGGTGAGAAATCCAGGGAAATCCTGGAAAAAATCCAAATCCTGGGAAAATCCAAACCCTGTGCACCGTGCAGATCCCAACCAGCTGGAGATCAGGTGAGGGCAAATCCCGGGAAATCCAAATCCTGGGGAATCCAAATCATGGGGAATCCAAATCCTGGGAATGCAGATCCCAATCATCTGGAGATCAGGTGAGACATCCAAATCCTGGGAAATCCTGGGAAAATCCAAATCCTGGGAATGAGAAATCCTGGGAATGCAGATCCCAACCAGCTGGAGATCAGGTGAGAGGGGATTCCTGGGAAAATCCAAATCCAGGGAAAATCCAAATCCTGGGAATGGGAAATCCTGTGCACCGTGCAGATCCCAACCAGCTGGAGATCAGGTGAGAAATCCTGGGAAATCCTGGAAAATCCTGGAAAATCCTGGAAAATCCAAACCCTGTGCACCGTGCAGATCCCAACCAGCTGGAGATCAGGTGAGAAATCCAGGGAAAATCCAAATCCCGGGAAATCCAAGTCCCAGGAAATCCAAGTCCTGGGAAAATCCAAATCCTGGGGAATCCAAATCCTGGGAATGCAGATCCCAATCATCTGGAGATCAGGTGAGAAATCCCAGGAAAATCCAAATCCTGGGAAAATCCAAATCCTGGGAATGGGAAATCCTGGGAATGGGAAATCCTGGGAATGCAGATCCCAACCAGCTGGAGATCAGGTGAGGGAAATCCTGGGAAAAATCCAAATCCTGGGAATGGAGATCCCCATCAGCTGGAAATCAGGTGAGAAGGAAAAATTTCCTGGGGAAAAATTCCCAGGAAACACCAAATCCTGGGAAATTCCATAAATGAACCTGAATTTAAACTCGGCTCTGATTCAGCCTGGGGGGGTTTTATCTTTTCAAATCCCTTTTCCAGCCTTTCACAATCAGGAAAAATGGATTAATAAGAAAAATTAGGGAATAATTTCCACATGGAAAATGCTGAAATCCTTGGAATTTTTATAAATAAACCTGAGATTAATCTCAGTCTTAATTAATTTTTAGATTTTATCTTTTCAAATCCCTTTTCCCTTCCAGTGTTTCACATCTGATTCCACCAAGCAGGAGAAATGGATTTAAAAAAATATTAGGAATAATTTTTTTACCTGGAAAATGCTGAAATCCTTGGAATTTTCATTAAAAAAACCCAAGATTAAACTCAGCCCTAATTAATTTGGGGAGATTTTAATTAATTTGGGGAGATTTTAATTGATTTGGGGAGATTTTATATTTTAAAATCCCTTTTCCCTCCCAGTGTTTCACCTCTGGTTCCAATAACCAGGAGAAATTGATTTTAAATAAAAATTAGGGAATAACTTCCACCTGGAAAAGGCTCAAATCCTTGGAATATTTAGAAATAAACCTGAGATTAAACTCAGTCTTAATTAATTTTTAGATTTTATCATTTAAAATCCCTTTTCCCTTCCAGTGTTTCACATCTGATTCCACCAAGCAGGAGAAATGGATTTAAAAAAATTTTAGGAATAATTTTTTCACCTGGAAAATGCTGAAATCCTTGGAATTTTCATTAAAAAACCCCAAGATTAAACTAATTAATTTGGGAAGATTTTAATTGATTTGGGGAGATTTTAATTGATTTGGGGAGATTTTATATTTTAAAATCCCTTTTCCCTTCCAGTGTTTCACCTCTGGTTCCACCAAGCAGGAGAAATGGATTTAAAAAAATTTTAGGAATAATTTTTTCACCTGGAAAATGCTGAAATCCTTGGAATTTTCATTAAAAAACCCCAAGATTAAACTCAGCCCTAATTAATTTGGGGAGATTTTAATTGATTTGGGAGATTTTAATTCATTTGGGGAGATTTTATCTTTTGAAATCCCTTTTCCCTTCCAGTGTTTCACCCCTGGTTCCACCAAGCAGGAGAAATTGATTTTAAATAAAAATTAGGGAATAACTTCCACCTGGAAAAGGCTCAAATCCTTGGAATTTTCATTAAAAAACCCCAAGGTTAAACTCAGCCCTAATTAATTTGGGGAGATTTTAATTGATTTGGGGAGATTTTAATTAATTTGGGGAGATTTTATCTTTTCAAATCCCTTTTCCCTTCCAGTGTTTCACCTCTGGTTCCACCCAGCAGGAGAAATGGATTTAAAAAAATTTTAGGAATAATTTTCTCACCTGGAAAATGCTGAAATCCTTGGAATTTTTATAAATAAACTTGAGATTAAACTCAGTCCTAATTAATTTGGGGAGATTTTAATTAATTTGGGGAGATTTTGATTAATTTGGGGAGATTTTATCTTTTCCAATCCCTTTTCCCTCCCAGTGTTTCACCCCTTGTTCCAGGAAAAAAAGGGATTTTTCAGGAATTTCGGGAATACCTCATCCCTTTTCCCACATCCAGGATTTTCTGCCTTTCCCAGGAAATCCAATTCCCTAAATCCCATCCCTGTCCTTTCCTCCCTGCTCCCATTCCAGGGAATTCCAAACCCCAGCGGAGATTTTCCAGGATCCGTGGGACGAATCCGGGCGGATAAAAATCGGGATAAAACTTGGGAATGAATAAAATGTGGGAATTGGGATCCAATCCTGTTTTCTCTTGCAGCTTTCTTGGATTCTTCGACCCTTCAGTTGTTTTTTGACCTTTATCATTCCATCCCTCCTTCCTTCTCTCCTCTGGTGAGTCCCAGGATTTCTTTTCCTTCGTTTTTTTGGGAATTTTTTGGGAGATTCCTTGGGAATGTGGAATTATCCGGGTGCTCCCGAGGGTTTTGAGGCTCCTCCGAGGTTGGATTTTTTTTTTTTTGGCTGGAATTCCGAGCTCCCTGGAGGGAATAATTCCCAATATTCCCAAAAAATTCCCTAAAAAAGCAGAGTGGGAATGGGGAGCAAAGATGGGAACATCTCAATTGGGATTTCTCCTTCCACCTTTCCAAACCCCTTGGGATGAGAGCACAACGCAGCTAAAATGGGAATTATTTCTTCTGGGAAAATCCAAAATTGGATTGTTTTATCTGGAAAAATCCAAAATTTGGATTATTTTGGAAAAAATCCAAAATTGGATTATTTAATCTGGAAAAATCAAAAGTTGGATTATTCTGGAAAAATCAAAAATTGGATTATTTAATCTGGAAAAATTAAAAGCTGGATTATTCTGGAAAAATCAAAAATTGGATTATTTTAAATCAAAAATTGGATTATTTTATCAGGAAAAATCAAAAATTGGATTATTTAATCTGGAAAAATAAAGAGTTGGATAATTTCTTCTGGAAAAAAATCAGAAGTTGGATTATTCTGGAAAAATCAAGAATTGGATTATTTTGGGAAAAATCAAAAATTGGATTATTTCATCTGGAAAAATCAAAGTTTGGATTATGCTGGAAAAATCAAAATTTGGATTGTTTTGGAAAAAATCAAAAATTGGATTATTTAATCTGGAAAAATCAAAAATTGGATTATTTTATCAGGAAAAATCAAAAATTTTATTATTTAATCTGGAAAAATCAAAAGTTGGATTATTCTGGAAAAATCAAAAATTGGATTATTTAATCTAGAAAAATTAAAAATTGGATAATTTAGTCTGGAAAAATCAAAAGTTGGATTATTTTGGAAAAAATCAAAAATTGGATTATTTAATCTCGAAAAATCAAAAATTTTATTATTTAATCTGGAAAAATCCAAAATTGGATTATTCTGGAAAAATCAAAAATTGGATTATTTAATCTGGAAAAATAAAGAGTTGGATAATTTCTTCTGGAAAAAAATCAGAAGTTGGATTATTCTGGAAAAATCAAGAATTGGATTATTTTGGGAAAAATCAAAAATTGGATAATTTATTCTGGAAAAATCCAAATTTGGATTATTCTGGAAAAATAAACAATTGGATTATTTCTTATGGAAAAAATCAAAAGCTGGATTTTTCTGAAAAAATAAAAAAGTTGGAGTATTTCATCTGGAAAAATCCAAAGTTGGATTATTTTATCTGGAAAAAAACAAAAGTTGGATTTTTCTGGAAAAATAAAAAAAATGGGATTATTTCTTATGGGAAAAAATCAAAAAATGGAGTATTTATTCTGGAAAAATAAAAAGTTGGATTATTTAATCTGGAAAAATCAGAAGTTGGATTATTTTGGAAAAAATCAAAAATTGGATTATTTAATCTGGAAAAATCCAAAATTGGATAATTTCTTCTGGAAAAACCAAAAATTAGATTATTTCTTCTGGAAAAAATAAAATTTTGGATTATTTTATATGGAAAAAATCAAAAATGGGATTATTTCTTCTGGAAAAAAAATCAAAAATTGGATAATTTCTTCTGGAAAAATAATTTTAAAGAGGCTTTTCAGGCATTTATCCCTGAATTAAAACTCAGTGAAAACAAGGCTGAGAAAGGAATTTTTCTATGGAAATTCCATTTATTCTGCTGGAGAGTTAATTCCTAATCCTGAATTTCCAGCCTTAAATATTCAGGAGAGTTTGGAGGGGTGAAAATCCTTTTTTTTTTCATGGAAATGTGGAATTCTTCCCTTGGGATCCCAGGAAAAGTCTGGATGTGGCACTCGGAGCTCTGCGCCAGGGTGGGGATTAAAGGTTGGACCTTGGAGGGTTTTTCCAACCTCTGGAATTTCCTAATTTAGGGAATTTCCATAATTTAGGGAATTTCCATAATTTAGGGAATTTCCATAATTAATTTAGGGAATTTCCATAATCCTGGGAATTTCCATAATCCTGGGAATTTCCATAATCCCAGGGATTTCCATAATCCCGGGATATTAATCCTGGGAATTTCCATAATTCTGGGTATTTCCATAATTCTGGGAATTTCCATAATCCCTGGAATTTCCATAATTCTGGGTATTTCCATAATCCTGGGAATTTCCATAATCCTGGGAATTTCCATAATCCCAGGGATTTCCATAATCCCGGGATATTAATCCTGGGAATTTCCATAATTCTGGGAATTTCCATAATCCTGGGATATTAATCCTGGGAATTTCCATAATCCTGGGATATTAATCCTGGGAATTTCCATAATTTAGGAAATTTCCATAATCCCAGGAATTTCTATAATCTCAGGATATTAATCCTGGGAATTTCCATAATCCTGGGATATTAATTCTGGGAATTTCCATAATCCTGGGAATTTCCATAATCCCAGGGATTTCCATAATCCCAGGAATTTCCCTAATCCTGGGAATTTCCATAATCCCGGGAATTTCTCTAATCCTGGGAATTTCCATAATCCTGGGAATTTTCATAATTCTGGGAATTTCCATAATCCCGAGATATTAATCCTGGGAATTTCCATAGTCCCGGGATATTAATCCTGGGAATTTCCATATTCCTGGGAATTTCTATAATCCTGGGAATTTCCATAATTTAGGGAATTTCCATAATCCCAGGAATTTCTATAATCCCAGGATATTAATCCTGGGAATTTCCATAATCCCGGGATATTAATCCTGGGAATTTCCATAATCCCAGGATATTAATCCTGGGAATTTCCATAATCCTGGGATATTAACCCCGGGAATTTCCCTAATCCCGGGAATTTTGGGCGCTGGGATTCCATTCTCTGTTTGGGAGCAGCAAACCTCAACGGCCGCTGGTGCCATGAGAGGGAAATTCCTTCATTTCCTCGCTCTCATCCCGGTTTTTTGGGGCGATTCCCGTTTTTCCGTGGCCAGGTTTTATCGTGCTTGGTGCAGATCGCCTCCGTGCGCCGCTCGCTGTTCAACAACGCCGAGCGGGCGAAGTTCCTGTCCCACCTGGTGGACGGAGTCAAGCGGATACTGGAGAACCCCCAGGTGAGAATTCCAGCTGGGAACGGAGCCTCCGCGTCCTCTCTGTCGTGTTTCATCCCAAAAAATTCCTGGGGAAGGGGAGGATGGAGCGGCTTCGGTTGGATCTTGGCTTTTCCCGCCCGAGGGAGGCTCCTGGTGGAGATTGGGGAGGATTCCTCCGTTGGAAGGGGATTGAAGGGTTGGAAGTGTCCCTGGGAATGGCCAAAAAATGGGAAATGTGGCTGTTCCTGCCCTGGTTTGATTTGGTGGGAGCTTGGATTTGTTCCTGGAGCTGTCTCCAATTCCATGATGATCCCAGCCCGTGGCAGGAGCTGTTCCTGCAGGAGGAAGTTTTCCATTGGAAGAGGATTTAAGGATGGGAAGCATCCCTGGAAATGCCCAAACCAGGAGATGTGGCAATTCCAGCCCTGGTTTGGTGGGATTTGTTGAGAGCTTGGACTCGTTCCCAGCATTCTTTCCCATTCCATGATCCCATCCCGTGCCAGGAGCTGTTCCTGCAGGAACAATTCCTCCATTGGAGGAGGATTTCAAGTCTGGAAGCATCCCTGGGAATGCCCAAACCAGGAGATGTGGCAATTCCAGCCCTGGTTTGGTGGGATTTGTTGAGAGCTTGGACTCGTTCCCAGCGTTCTTTCCCATTCCATGATCTGATCGCGTGCCAGGAGCCATTCCTGCAGGAACAATTCCTCCTTTGGAAGGGGATTTAAGGACTGGAACCATTCCTGGGAATGTCCAAACCAGGAGATGTGGCAATTCCAGCCCTGGTTTGATTTGGTGGGAGCTTGGACTCGTTCCTGGCGCTCTCTCCCATTCCATGATCCAAGCTCATGGCAGGAGCCATTCCTGCAGGAACAATTCCTCCATTGGAAGGGGATTTAAGGACTGGAACCATCCCTGGGAATGCCCAAACCAGGAGATGTGGCAATTCCAGCCCTGGTTTAATGGGATTTGTTGAGAGCTTGGACTCATTCCCAGCGTTCTTTCCCATTCCATGATCCAAGCTCATGCCAGGAGCTGTTCCTGCAGGAACAATTCCTCCATTGGAAGAGGATTTAAGGACTGGAACCATCCCTGGGAATGCCCAAACCAGGAGATGTGGCAATTCCAGCCCTGGTTTGATTTGGTGGGAGCTTGGACTCCTTCCTGGAGCTTTCCCTAATTCCATGATGATCCCATCCCGTGGCAGGAGCTGTTCCTGCAGGAACAATTCCTCCATTGGAAGAGGATTTAAGGACTGGAACCATTCCTGGGAATGTCCAAACCAGGAGATGTGGCAATTCCAGCCCTGGTTTGGTGGGATTTGGTGGGAGCTTGGACTGGTTCCAATCCCATGATGATCCCAGGCCATGGCAGGAGCCGTTCCTGCAGGAATAATTCCTCCATTGGAAAAGGATTTAAGGACTGGAACCATTCCTGGGAATGTCCAAACCAGGAGATGTGGCAATTCCAGCCCTGGTTTGATTTGGTGGGAGCTTGGACTCGTTCCTGGAGCTCTCCCTAATTCCATGATGATCCCATCCCGTGGCAGGAGCTGTTCCCATAGGAACAATTCCTCCTTTGGAAGAGGATTTAAGGACTGGAATCATTCCCAGTTATGCCCAAACCAGGAGATGTGGCAATTCCTGCCCTGGTTTAATGGGATTTGTTGAGAGCTTGGACTCATTCCCAGCGTTCTTTCCCATTCCATGATCCAAGCTCATGGCAGGAGCCGTTCCTGCAGGAACAATTCCTCCATTGGAAGAGGATTTAAGGACTGGAACCATTCCTGGGAATGTCCAAACCAGGAGATGTGGCAATTCCAGCCCTGGTTTGGTGGGATTTGGTGGGAGCTTGGACTGGTTCCAATCCCATGATGATCCCAGGCCATGGCAGGAGCCGTTCCTGCAGGAACAATTCCTCCATTGGAAGAGGATTTAAGGACTGGAACCATTCCTGGGAATGCCCAAACCAGGAGATGTGGCAATTCCAGCCCTGGTTTGATTTGGTGGGAGCTTGGACTCCTTCCTGGAGCTCTCCCTAATTCCATGAGGATCCCATCCCGTGGCAGGAACTGTTCCCATAGGAACAATTCCTCCATTGGAAGAGGATTTAGGGACTGGAATCATTTCCAGTTATGCCCAAACCAGGAGATGTGGCAATTCCAGCCCTGGTTTGGTGGGATTTGGTGGGATCTTGGACTGGTTCCTGGAGCTCTCTCCCATTCCATGATCCCATCCCGTGGCAGGAGCCGTTCCTGACCCCTCTCCCGTTTTTATCTCCTCAGAGTCTGTCAGACCCCAACAATTACCACGAGTTCTGCCGGCTGCTGGCGCGCCTCAAGAGCAATTACCAGCTGGGGGAGCTGGTCAAGGTGGAGAACTACCCCGAGGTGATTCGCCTCATCGCCAACTTCACCGTCACCAGCCTGCAGGTACCGGCCAGCCATTCCCAAATCCCACATCCTGAACGGAATTCCCATGGTTGGGGGATTTTCCATATCCTGTTTTTGGGATTTGTTAGGATTGTTCAGCATCAGCAGCCTGCAGATACTGCCCAGCCATTCCCAAATCCCAGATCCTCAGTGGAATTCCCATGGTTGGGGGATTTTCTGTATCCTGTTTTTAGGATTTGTTAGGATTGTTCAGCATCAGCAGCCTGCAGGTTCCACCCAGCCATTCCCAAATCCCACATCCTCAATGGAATCCCCGTGGGATGCAGCTGTTGATGGATTTTCCATATCCTAGCGGGGAGTTGGAAAAATGAGGTTAAATTTTAGGATTCAGTGGGGATCTGTTGGGATTGTTCAGTGTCAGCATCCTGCAGGTACCGGCCAGCCATTCCCAAATCCCACATCCTGAACGTAATTCCCATGGTTGGGGGATTTTCCATATCCTGATTTTAGGATTTGTTAGGATTGTTCAATATCAGCTGCCCTCAGGTACCACCCAGCCATTCCCAAATCCCAGATCCTAAACGGAATCCCCGTGGTTGGGGGATTTTCCATATCCTGTTTTTAGGATTTGTTAGGATTGTTTAATATCAGCTGCCCTCAGGTACTGCCCAGCTATTCCCAAATCCCACATCCTCAGTGGAATCCCCATGGTTGGGGGATTTTCCATATCCTGTTTTTAGGATTTGTTAGGATTGTTCAATATCAGCAGCCTGCAGGTTCCACCCAGCCATTCCCAAATCCCACATCCTCAATGGAATCCCCGTGGGATGCAGGAGTTGTTGGATTTTCCGTATCCTAGCGGGGAGTTGGAAAAATGAGGTTGAATTTTAGGATTCAGTGGGGATCTGTTAGGATTGTTCAGTGTCAGCATCCTGCAGGTACCACCCAGCCATTCCCAAATCCCAGATCCTCAGTGGAATCCCCATGGTTGGGGGATTTTCCATATCCTGTTTTTAGGATTTGTTAGGTTTGTTTAATATCAGCAGCCTGCAGGTACTGCCCAGCCATTCCCAAATCCCACATCCTGAACAGAATCCCCGTGGTTGGGGGATTTTCCATATCCTGTTTTTAGGATTTGTTAGGATTGTTCAGCATCAGCAGCCTGCAGGTACCACCCAGCCATTCCCAAATCCCAGATCCTCAGTGGAATCCCTGTGGTTGGGGGATTTTCCATATCCTGTTTTTAGGATTTGTTAGGATTGTTTAATATCAGCAGCCTGCAGGTACCGGCCAGCCATTCCCAAATCCCACATCTTCAGTGGAATCCCAGTGGTTGGGGGATTTTCTGTATCCTGTTTTTAGGATTTGTTAGGATTGTTCAGCATCAGCAGCCTGCAGGTACCAGCCAGCCATTCCCAAATCCCAGATCCTGAATGGAATCCCAGTGGTTGGGGGATTTTCTGTATCCTGTTTTTAGGATTTGTTAGGATTGTTCAGCATCAGCAGCCTGCAGGTTCCACCCAGCCATTCCCAAATCCCAGATCCTCAGTGGAATCCCCGTGGTTGGGGGATTTTTCATATCCTGTTTTTAGGATTTGTTAGGTTTGTTTAATATCAGCATCCTGCAGGTTCCACCCAGCCATTCCCAAATCCCACATCCTCAATGGAATCCCCGTGGGATGCAGCTGTTGGTGGATTTTCCGTATCCTAGCGGGGAGTTGGAAAAATGAGGTTGATTTTTAGGATTTGGTGGGGATTTGTTAGGATTGTTCAGTATCAGCATCCTGCAGGTACCACCCAGCCATTCCCAAATCCCACATCCTCAATGGAATCCCTGTGGGAAGCAGGAGTTGGTGGATTTTCCATGTCCTAGCGGGGAGTTGGAAAAGAAAAAATAGTTGCGTTAAATGAGGTTTATTTTTAGGATTTGATGGGGGTTTATTAGGATTGGTTTTAGGGTTATTTGGATTATTTATTTATTTATTATTTTAGTTTAGTTTTTTATAATTTTGTTTTATTTATTATTTATTAGTAGTAGTATTATTTTTAGGATTATTATATCCCTTGTTTTCCATGTTTTTTCCCTCTGGAAGCACTGGGAATTTGCTCCTAACAACGTTCCTTGAAATTCCTGGTTAATTTGGCAGTCAGGCCTGCAGCAGAAGGTGGAAGGAGCTGAGCTTGAAACCCTTTCCAGGCCAAATTCTGTGGGAAAACCTTGAGCCAAAGCACACAAATCCTAATTCCCTGGCTTGTTTTCCGTGTTTTTCTGTCTGGAAGCACTGGGAACTTGATCCTAACAACATTCCTTGAAATTCCTGGTTAATTTGGCAGCCAGGCCAGTGCAAGGTGGAAGGAGTTGAGCTTGAAATCCCTCCCAGGGCAAATTCTGTGGGAAAAACTGGAATCAAAGCTCACAAACCCTAATTCCCTGCCTTGTTTTCCATGTTTTTTTCCCTCTGGAAGCGCTGGGAATTTGCTCCTAACAATGTTTTCTGATAATTCCTGGTTAATTTGGCAGCCAGGCCCCAGTGCAAGGCCTGGTCAGTAAAGGAGCTGAGCTTGAAGCCCCTTCCAGGCCACATTCTGTGGGAAAACCTTGAACCAAAGCACACAAATCCTGATTCCCTCCCTTGTTTTCCATGTTTTTTCCCTCTGGAAGCGCTGAGGATTTGCTTCTAACAATATTTTCTGAAAATTCCTGGTTAATTTGGCACCTAGGCCAGCGCAAAGCCTGGTTAGTGAAGGAGCTGAGCTTGAAACTCCTTCCAGGCCAAATTCTGTGGGAAAACCTTGAGCCAAAGCACACAAATCCTAATTCCCTGCTTTGTTTTCCATGTTTTTTCCCTTGGGAAGCACTGGGAATTCACTCCCAACAATGTGCCCTGAAATTCCTGGTTAATTTGGCAACCAGGGCAGCAGAAGGTGGAATGAGCTGAGCTTGAAACCCTTTCCAGGCCACATTCTGTGGGAAAAACTGGAATCAAAGCATACAAATCCTGATTCCCTGCCTTGTTTTCCATGTTTTTTCCCCCTGGAAGCACTGGGAATTTGCTCCTTGGAGTGTTCCTTGAAATTCCTGGTTAATTTGGCACCTAGGCCAGTGCAAGGCCTGGTCAGTAAAGGAGCAGAGTTTAAAACCTCTTCCCGGCCAAATTCTGTGGGAAAATCTTGAACCAAAGCACACAAACCCTAACTTTCTGCTTGGTTTTCCATGATTTTTCCCTCTGGAAGCACTGGGAATTCAATCCCAACAATGTGCCCTGAAATTCCTGGTTAATTTGGCAGCCAGGGGAGTGTAAACTGGAATGAGCTGAGCTTGAAACCCCTTCCAGGGCAAATTCTGTGGGAAAACCTTGAACCAAAGCACACAAACCCTAACTTTCTGCTTGGTTTTCCATTATTTTTCCCTCTGGAAGCACTGGGAATTTGCTCCTAACAATGTGCCCTGAAATTCCTGGTTAATTTGGCACCTAGGCCAGCGCAAAGCCTGGTTAGTGAAGGAGCTGAGCTTGAAACTCCTTCCAGGCCAAATTCTGTGGGAAAACCTTGATCCAAAGCACACAAATCCTAATTCCCTGCCTTGTTTTCCATGTTTTTCCCTTGGGAAGCACTGGGAATTTGCTCCTAACAATATTTTCTGAAAATTCCTGGTTAATTTGGCACCTCGGCCAGCGCAAAGCCTGGTCAGTGAAGGAGCTGAGCTTGAAACCCCTCCTAGGCCAAATTCTGTGGGAAAACCTTGAGCCAAAGCACACAAATCCTAATTCCCTGCCTTGTTTTCCATGTTTTTTCCTCGGGAAGCACTGGGAATTCACTCCCAACAATGTGCCCTGAAATTCCTGGTTAATTTGGCAGCCAGGCCAGTGCAAGGTGCAATGAGCTGAGCTTGAAATCCCTCCCAGGGCAAATTCTGTGGGAAAACCTTGAGCCAAAGCACACAAACCCTAACTTCCTGCTTGGTTTTCCATGTTTTTTCCTCTGGAAGCACTGGGAATTTGCTCCTAACAATGTGCCCTGAAAATTCCTGGTTAATTTGGCACCTAGGCCAGTAAAAGGCTTGGTTAGTGAAGGAGCTGAGCTTGAAACCCCTCCTAGGCCAAATTCTGTGGGAAAACCTTGAGCCAAAGCACACAAATCCTGATTCCCTGCTTTGTTTTCCATGTTTTTTCCTCGGGAAGCACTGGGAATTCGCTCCCAACAGCGTGCACTACCTGCTGAGCCTGTGGCAGCGCCTGGCTGCCTCGGTGCCCTACGTCAAGGCCACGGAGCCGCACATGCTGGAGACGTACACGCCCGAGGTGACCAAAGCCTACATCACCTCCCGCCTGGAATCCGTGCACATCATCCTCAGGTCAGGCTCCTCCCGCTCATCCTGCGCCTGGGAAAGCTGGGAAAACGGGATTGTTCCCCCTGGAAAAGCTGGGAAAAGCAGGATCGTTACACCTGGGAAAGCTGGGAAAAGCGGGATGGTTACCCCTGGAAAAGCTGGGAAAAGCGGGATCGTTCACCCTAGAAAAGCTGGGAAAAGCGGGATCGTTCCCCCTGGAAAAGCTGGGAAAAGTGGGATCATTCCCCCTGGGAAAGCTGGGAAAAGCGGGATCGTTCCCCCTGGAAAAGCTGGGAAAAGCGGGATCGTTACACCTGGGAAAGCTGGGAAAAGCAGGATCATTACATCTGGGAAAGCTGGGAAAAGTGGGATGGTTACCCCGGGAAAAGCGGGATCGTTCCCCCTGGAAAAGCTGGGAAAAGCAGGATGGTTCCTCCTGGGAAAGCTGGGAAAAGTGGGATCGTTCCCCCTGGGAAAGCTGGGAAAAGCGGGATGGTTACCCCTGGAAAAGCTGGGAAAAGCGGGATCGTTCCCCCTAGGAAAGCTGGGAAAAGCGGGATGGTTACTCCTCGGAAAGCTGGGAAAAGCGGGATCGTTCCCTCTGGGAAAGCTGGGAAAAGCGGGATCGTTACACCTGGGAAAGCTGGAAAAAACGGGATTGTTTCCCCTGGAAAAGCTGGGAAAAGCGGGATTGTTACCCCTGGAAAAGTTGGGAAAAGCGGGATCGTTCCCTCTGGGAAAGCCGGGAAAAGCGGGATCGTTACACCTGGGAAAGCTGGGAAAAGTGGGATGGTTACCCCTGGGAAAGCTGGGAAAAGCGGGATCATTACTCCTGGAAAAGCTGGGAAAAGCGGGATGGTTACCCCTGGGAAAGCTGGGAAAAGCGGGATCGTTACCCCTGGAAAAGCTGGGAAAAGCAGGATCGTTACACCTGGGAAAGCTGGGAAAAGCAGGATCGTTACACCTGGAAAAGCTGGGAAAAGCAGGATGGTTACCCCTGGGAAAGCTGGGAAAAGCAGGATGGTTACCCCTGGGAAAGCTGGGAAAAGCGGGATCGTTCCCTCTGGGAAAGTTGGGAAAAGCAGGATCGTTCCCCCTGGGAAAGCTGGGAAAAGTGGGATTGTTCCCCCCGGAACGGCGGCTGAGGGCTGGCGGCTCCGGGATCTCTTGGTAGAGGTCACGATCCCCTTGGGAGAGGAGACATCGGAGTGGAGCCGCTGGGATATGAGGGAAAAATGGGAATGAGCCCCCCGGGAGAGAAGAAGTTCCAGGGAGAGCTTCCAGAACATTCCAGGGATGAAAGGGGCTCCAGGAGAGCTGGAGAGGGGTTTGGGACAAGGGATGGAGGGACAGGACACAGGGAACGGCTTCAGCTTGGAAAAGGGATTGGATGGGATTTTGGGAAGGAATGGGAGGGCGGGAAGGGGCTGGGATGGAATTCCCAGAGGAGCTGGGGCTGCCCCTGAATCCCGGGAAGTGCCCAAGGATCAACCTGGGAATGTGGGAGGTGTCCCTGCCTATGGCAGGGATGGGATTTAAACTCTTTCCAACCCAAATCCTTCCTTTATCCTGTGAATTCCAAACTGTTTGGGATTTAAACTCTTTCCAACCCAAATCCTTCCATGATTCTGTAAATTCCAAATGGGATGGGATTTAAACTCTTTCCAACCCAAATCCTTCCATGATTCTGTAAATTCCAAATGGGATGGGATTTAAACTCTTTCCAACCCAAATCCTTCCTTGATCCTGTGAATTCCAAACTGGTTGGGATTTAAACTCTTTCCAACCCAAATCCTTCCATGTTCCTGTAAATTCCAGACTGGATGGGATTTAAGCTCTTTCCAACCCAAACCATTCCATGATCCTGTAAATTCCAAACTGGATGGGATTTAAGCTCTTTCCAACCCAGATTTTTCCACAATCCCATGGAATCCAAAGTGGGTGGGATTTTAACCCTTTCCAACCCAAACCATTCCATGACCCTGCCAACTCCAAACATCTCCAACACCCCTGGAGCAACCAAACCACAGCGACCGTTCCGGCGCTCCCGGGACTCCCCGGATCCATTTTTCCGTGTGTTTTTTGCAGGGATGGGCTGGAGGATCCTCTGGAGGACACGGGGCTGGTGCAGCAGCAGCTGGATCAGCTGTCCACCATCGGGCGCTGCGAGTACGAGAAGACGTGCGCGCTGCTGGTGCAGCTCTTCGACCAGGCCGCCCAGTCCTACCAGGAGCTGCTGCAGAGCGCCAGCGCCAGCCCCATGGACCTGGCCGTGCAGGAAGGTCAGCTTTCCCGGGAATTCCCATCCCAAATCCCATCCCAAATCCCATCCATGCCATCCCTCCCATCCCATCCCATCCCATGGATCCCATCCCAGCGCCAGCGCCAGCCCCATGGACCTGGCCGTGCAGGAAGGTCAGCTTTCCCGGGAATTCCCATCCCAAATCCCATCCCAAATTCCATCCATCCCATCCCATCACATCCATCCCATCCCATCCTGTGGGAGCACCAGTGCCAGCCCCATGGACCTGGCCGTGCAGGAAGGTCAGCTTTCCTGGGAATTTCTATCCCAAATCCCATCCCAAATCCCATCCCAAATCCCATCCCAAATCCCATCCATCCCATCCCATCGCATCCCGTGGGAGCGCCAGCGCCAGCCCCACGGACCTGACCGTGCAGGAAGGTCAGCCTTCCCGGGAATTCCCATCCCAAATCCCATCTCATCCTATCCCATCCCATCCTAAATGCCATCCATCCATCCCAAATCCCATCAATCCCATCCATCCATCCCAAATCCCATCCATCCCATCCCAAATCCCATCCCATCCCATCGCATCCCATGGGAGCACCAGTGCCAGCCCCATGGACCTGGCTGTGCAGGAAGGTCAGCTTTCCTGGGAATTCCCATCAATCCCATCCCATCAGTCCCATCCCATCAATCCCATCCATGCCATCCCTCCCATCCCATCCCAAATCCCATGGATCCCATCCCATGGATCCCATCCCATCAATCCCATCCCATCAATCCCATCCCATGGATCCCATCCCAGTGCCAGCCCCATGGACCTGGCCATGTAGGAAGGTCAGCTTTCCTGGGAATTCCCATCCCAAATCCCATCCCATCCTATCCCATCCCATCCTAAATGCCATCCATCCATCCCAAATCCCATCAATCCCATCCATCCCATCCCAAATCCCATCAATCCCATCCATCCCATCCCAAATCCCATCCATCCCAAATCCCATCCCAAATCCCATCCCATCGCATCCCATGGGAGCACCAGTGCCAGCCCCATGGACCTGGCCGTGCAGGAAGGTCAGCTTTCCCGGGAATTCCCATCCCAAATCCCATCCCAAATCCCATCCCAAATCCCATCCCAAATCCCATCCCAAATCCCATCCCAAATCCCATCCCAAATCCCATCCCAAATCCCATCCCATCCCAAATCCCATCCCATCACATCCCATGGGAGCACCAGTGCCAGCCCCATGGACCTGGCCGTGCAGGAAGGTCAGCTTTCCTGGGAATTCCCATCAATCCCATCCCATCAATCCCATCCCATCAATCCCATCCCAAATCCCATCCATCCCATCCATCCATCCCAAATCACATCCCATGGATCCCATCCCAAGTGCCAGTGCCAGCCCCATGGACCTGGCCATGCAGGAAGGTCAGCTTTCCCGGGAATTCCTATCCCAAATCCCATCCCATCCCAAATCCCATCCATCCCATCCATCCATCCCAAATCCCATCCCATGCATCCCATCCCATCCCAAGTGCCAGCACCAGCCCCATGGACCTGGCCATGTAGGAAGGTCAGCTTTCCTGGGAATTCCCATCCCAAATCCCATCCCATCCTATCCCATCGCATCCTAAATGCCATCCATCCATCCCAAATCCCATCAGTCCCATCCATCCCATCCCAAATCCCATCAATCCCATCAATCCCATCCCATCAATCCCATCCCAAATCCCATCAATCCCATCCATCCATCCCAAATCCCATCAGTCCCATCCATCCCATCCCAAATCCCATCAATCCCATCAATCCCATCCATCCCATCCCAAATCCCATCCCAAATCCCATCCCATCCCATCACATCCTGTGGGAGCACCAGTGCCAGCCCCATGGACCTGGCTGTGCAGGAAGGTCAGCTTTCCTGGGAATTCCCATCAATCCCATCCCATCAATCCCATCCATGCCATCCCTCCCATCCCATCCCATCCCATCGCATCCCATCCCATGGATTCCATCCCAAGTGCCAGTGCCAGCCCCATGGACCTGGCCGTGCAGGAAGGTCAGCTTTCCTGGGAATTCCCATCCCAAATCCCATCCCATCCTATCCCATCCCATCCTAAATGCCATCCATCCATCCCAAATCCCATCAGTCCCATCCATCCCATCCCAAATCCCATCAATCCCATCCATCCATCCCAAATCCCATCAATCCCATCCATCCCATCCCAAATCCCATCAATCCCATCCATCCCATCCCAAATCCCATCAATCCCATCCATCCCATCCCAAATCCCATCCCATCCCATCACATCCTGTGGGAGCACCAGTGCCAGCCCCATGGACCTGGCTGTGCAGGAAGGTCAGCTTTCCTGGGAATTCCCATCAATCCCATCCCATCAATCCCATCCCATCAATCCCATCCCAAATCCCATCCATCCCATCCCATGGATCCCATCCCAAGTGCCAGTGCCAGCCCCATGGACCTGGCTGTGCAGGAAGGTCAGCTTTCCTGGGAATTCCTATCCCAAATCCCATGGATCCCAAATCCCATCCCAAATCCCATCCCAAATCCCATCCCAAATCCCATCCCAAATCCCATCCCAAATCCCATCCCAAATCCCATCCCATCCCAAATCCCATCCCAAATCCCATCCCAAATCCCATCCCAAATCCCATCCCAAATCCCATCCCCATCCCCATCCCCATCCCATCCCATCCCATGGATCCCATCCCATCCCATGGATCCCATCCCATCCCAAATCCCATCCCTTCCCCCATTTCCCTGCTCTGAGCCGTGGCTGTAAATTTGCCGCATTATTTTGGGGAAAAATGGATTTTATTTGGGAGAGAAATGGATCATTTTGGGGAAAGCCAGCTTTGTTTGGGAATCCTGGATTTCCCTGGGAATCCCGGATTTCTGTGGCAATCCCGTGTCTCTTTGGGAATGCCGGATCTCCCTGGGAATCACGGATTTCCCTGGGAATGCTGGATTTCCCCGGGAATCCCATTTCTCCCTGGGAATCCCGGATTTCCCTGGGAATGCTGGATTTCCACAGGAATCCCATTTCTCCCTGGGAATCCCAGATTTCCCTGGGAATGTGGATTTCCCTGGGAATCCTGGCTCTCTCTGGGAATCCCATTTCTCTTTGGGAATCTCGGATTTCCCCGGGAATGCTGGATTTCCCTGGGAATGCCGGATCTCCCTGGGAATCCCATCTCTCCCTGGGAATGCTGGATTTCCCCAGGAATTCCGGATTTCCCCGGGAATGCTGGATTTCCCCAGGAATCTCAGATTTCCCCGGGAATGCCGGATTTCCCTGGGAATGCCGGATCTCCCCGGGAATGCCAGATCCCCCCGGGAATGCCGGATTTCCCGGGAATGCCGGATCTCCCTGGGAATGCTGGATTTCCCCGGGAATGCCGGATCTCCCCGGGAATGCCGGATCTCCCCGGGAATGCCGGATTTCCCTGGGAATGCCGTATTTCCCCAGGAATGCCGGATTTCCCGGGAATGCCGGATCTCCCCGGGAATGCCAGATTTCCCGGGAATGCCGGATCACCCTGGGAATCCCGTATTTCCCCGGGAATGCCGGATTTCCCCGGGAATGCCGGATTTCCCGGGAATGCCGGATCTCCCTGGGAATCTCAGATTTCCTCGGGAATCCCGGATTTCCTGGGAATGCCGGATTTCCCGGGAATGCCGGATTTCCGTTGCTCGCAGGGCGCCTGACGTGGCTCGTGTACATCATCGGCGCCGTCATCGGCGGCCGCGTCTCCTTCGCCAGCACGGACGAGCAGGACGCCATGGACGGGGAGCTGGTCTGCAGGTCAGCCACATTCCCAAAAATCCCAGCGGGAATCCCGGGAAAACCGCGCCCGGAGAGCCGGGAAAGGCGGAATCAGCTCCCGCCTGGCGCCCGGAGCCGGCGGGAATTGGGGATTTGAGAGAGGGGAGAGGGAATTGTTCCTCTGGGATTGGGTTGGGAATGGTGGGAGTTACTGGGAATGCTGGGAGTTATTGGGAATACTGGGAGTTACTGGGAATGCTGGGAGTTACTGGGAATGCTGGGAGTTACTGGGAATGCTGGGAGTTATTGGGAATGGTGGGAGTTACTGGGAATGGTGGGAGTTATTGGGAATGGTGGAGTTGGGAATGCTGGGAGTTATGGGAATGCTGGGAGTTACTGGGAATGCTGGGAGTTACTGGGAATGCTGGGATTTATTGGGAGTGATGGAGTTGGGAATGCTCAGAGTTATCGGGAATGCTGGGAGTTACAGGAATGGTGGAGATGGGAATGCTGGGAGTTACTGGGAATGCTGGGAGTTATTGGGAATGCTGGGAGTTATTGGGAATGCTGGGAGTTATTGGGAATGGTGGGAGTTATTGGGCATGCTGGGAGTTACTGGGAATGCTGGGAGTTATTGGGCATGCTGGGAGTTACTGGGAATGCTGGGAGTTATTGGGAATGATGGGAGTTACTGGGAATGGTGGGAGTTATTGGGAATGATGGAGTTGGGAATGCTGGGAGTTATTGGGAATGCTGGGAGTTATTGGGCATGCTGGGAGTTACTGGGAATGCTGGGAGTTACTGGGAATACTGGGAGTTACGGGAATGCTGGGAGTTACTGGGAATGCTGGGAGTTACTGGGAATGCTGGGAGTTACTGGGAATGCTGGGAGTTATTGGGAATGCTGGGAGTTATTTGGAATGCTGGGAGTTATTGGGAATGGTGGGAGTTACTGGGAATGCTGGGAGTTACTGGGAATGCTGGGAGTTACTGGGAATGCTGGGAATTATTGGGAATTCTGGGAGTTATTGGGAATGCTGGGAGTTACTGGGAATGATGGAGTTGGGAATGCTCAGAGTTATTGGGAATGCTGGGAGTTACTGGGAATGCTGGGAGTTACAGGAATGCTGGGAGTTATTGGGAATGCTGGGAGTTATTGGGAATGCTGGGAGTTACTGGGAATGCTGGGAGTTACTGGGAATGCTGGGAGTTACTGGGAATGGTGGGAGTTATTGGGAATGCTGGGAGTTACTGGGAATGGTGGGAGTTATTGGGAATGCTGGGAGTTACAGGAATGCTGGGAGTTACGGGAATGTTGAGAGTTATGGGAATGGTGGAGTTGGGAATGATGGGAGTTATTTGGAATGTTGGAAATGGGAATTCTGGGAGTTATTTGGAATGCTGGGAGTTATTGGGAATGGTGGAGATGGAAATGCTGGGAATTATTTTTTATTTTTTTATTTTCCATCTCCTTTTCCCATTTCTTTTCCCCCTTTTCCCATTTTTTTCCCCCATTTCTTTCCCAAATTTCCCATTCTTTCCCATTTTCCCGTTTCCCAGGGTGCTGCAGCTGATGAACCTGACGGATTCCCGGCTGGCTCAGGCCGGGAATGAGAAGCTGGAATTGGCCATGCTCAGCTTCTTCGAGCAATTCCGCAAGATTTACATCGGGGATCAGGTGCAGAAATCCTCCAAGGTAACGCAAATCCCGGGAATTCCGCCCTTTTCCATGGAAAAACCGGCCCCAATCCCTTCATCCCTTCCTTCCTCCTCCTTTCAGCCGGAAATCAATCCCATTTTCCAAGATTTCTCCCTTTATTCCCAAGTTTTGGCTTTCCCAGTGTTGAGCTGAGTTGGGAATGTTGGGATTTGGAGGCCTGGATTTGGATTTTCCCATTTTTTTTTTATTGTTGGGATCATCCCAAACACTCCCCTGATCTTCCCTGGCTTTAAAACGGGAATAAATCCCAATTTCCTTCATCCCAAGGGATTTGTAACGGCAGCTGAGGAGGTAAAAATCCCTTTTCCAACAAAAAAAAAACGGGAATTTTGCTCTGGGATTGAGTTCTGCTCCTTCCTGGAGGAAAAATTGGATTGGGATCAAATCCCTTCCCTGGGATTTGGGAATTGCTGAGAATTCCAGAGAAATCCCCTCCGACCCTGGCTGTGTTTGGAGGTGGGGCGTGGTTAAATCCCATTTTTTTGGGAATTTTCCCAGAAATTTTCCTGGGAAAACCCAAATCCTCCTCCTTTAGCTCTGAGTGACCCTGCTGGAACAAAGGAAAAACAGGAAAAATCAGGAAAAACTCGGGATTAGGAACAACCCCCGGGAAAATCCGTCCTCCCAGCGAGGGCAGAGCGGATTTCTCGGGATCATTCCCGCTTTTCCTGGCGGTTTGGAATCCTTTTTTCCATGTTTTTTTTTTTTTTGGCAGCTGTACCGGAGGCTCTCCGAGGTGCTGGGGCTCAACGACGAGACCATGGTGCTGAGCGTCTTCATCGGCAAAATGTGAGCGCTCCGGAAGAATTCCAGGGATTTCCCGGAATTCCCGCCCGGGAAAAACGGGATCCCAGAGATCCCAGAGATCCCAGGGATCCCAGGGATCGGGCTCAAGAGAAAAACCTGGAATTTGGATCCTTGGGATTCAGGGAGATCAGAGAGTTCCGGCTGGAATTTTCCAAATTCCACAATTCCGGCGTTTTCCCGGGATGGAATTTCTTCCCGGAATTCCAGAGGGGGGGGAGGGGCCATTCCCGGACACATTCCGGAATTCTGAGCTGGGAAGGGGCTCAGAGCTTTTCCTTGGAATTCCATCCTCGGAGATCCGTCCATTTCCTTGGAATTTTCCTTGGAATGTTGCAAATTGGCCTCTTCTCGGGATCCAGCCTGGAATTTTATCTCATTTTTTGGATATTTATCCATTTTATCCGGTTTTTATCCATTTTTTAATCCATTTTATCCATTATTTTACCCATTTTATCCATTTTTAATCCATCTCATCCATTATTTTATCCATTTTATCCAGTTTTTAATCTATTTTATCCAGTTTTTATCAATTTTTTATCCATTTTATCCAATTTTTATCCATTTTTTAACCCATTTTATCCATTATTTTACCCATTTTATCCATTTTTAATCCATCTCATCCATTATTTTATCCATTCCATCAAGTTTTTTATTCATATTTTATCAATTTTATCCGGTTTTTAATCTATTTTATCCAGTTTTTATCAGTTTTTTATCCATTTTATCAGATTTTATCCATTTTTTAATCCATCTCATCCGTTATTTTATCCATTTTATCCATTATTTTATCTATTTTATTCAGTTTTTATCAATTTTTTATCCATTTTATCCAATTTTTTATCCGTTTTTTCTGGTTTTTATCCATTTTTTCCCAGTTTTAATCCATTTTATCCCTCATTTTATCCCATTTTTATCCATTTTATCCATTTTTTCCATTATTGAATCAATTTTTTGCTGTTTTTTATCCATTTTATTCCATTTTTTATCCATTTTTTCTGTTATTTTATCCAATTTATCAATTTTTTCCATTATTTTATCCATTTTTCCTGGTTTTTATCCATTTTATCCCATTTTTTTATCCATTTTTCCTGGTTTTTATCCATTTGATTCCTTATTTTATCCCATTTTTATCAATTTTATCCATTTTTTCCATTATTTTATCGATTTTAACCCATTTTTTATCCATTTTTCCTGTTTTTATCCATTTTTTCCCAGTTTTTATTTATTTTATCCCTTATTTTATCCCATTTTTATCAATTTCATCCATTTTTTCTCCATTTTTTTCCCATTTGTTATCCATTTTATCCCATTTTTATCAATTTCATCCATTTTTTCTCCATTTTTTCCCACTTTTTATCCATTTTACCCCATTTTTATCCATTTCATCCATTTTTTCCATTATTTAATCCATTTTATCCCATTTTTATCAATTTCATCCATTTTTTCTCCATTTTTTTCCCACTTTTTATCCATTTTACTCCATTTTTATCAATTTCATCCATTTTTTCTCCATTTTTTCCCACTTTTTATCCATTTTACCCCATTTTTATCAATTTCATCCATTTTTTCCATTATTTAATACATTTTATCCCATTTTTATCAATTTCATCCATTTTTTCTCCATTTTTTTCCCATTTTTTATCCATTTTATCCCATTTTTATCAATTTCATCCATTTTTTCTCCATTTTTTTCCCAGTTTTTATCCATTTTACCCCATTTTTATCAATTTCATCCATTTTTTCCATTATTTAATCAATTTTATCCCATTTTTATCAATTTCATCCATTTTTTCTCCATTTTTTTCCCAGTTTTTATCCATTTTACCCCATTTTTATCAATTTCATCCATTTTTTCCATTATTTAATCCATTTTATCCCATTTTTTATCCATTTTTCCTGTTTTTTCTCCATTTTTTCCCAGTTTTTATCCATTTTATCCCACTTTTATCAATTTCATCCATTTTTTCCATTATTTAATCCATTTTATCCCATTTTTTATCCATTTTTCCTGTTTTTTCTCCATTTTTTTCCCAGTTTTTATCCATTTTACCCCATTTTTATCAATTTCATCCATTTTTTCCATTATTTAATCCATTTTCCCCCATTTTTATCCCATTTTTTATCCCTTTCCCAGCAGCCTCTGGCTCTTTCCCATCCAATCCAGGCCGAATTTGGGAATCCCACAAAATTCTCGGAGCAGCCAATCCCTCAATTCCCAAACCAGAATTTCCCTTCCCATAAATCAAAAAAAAACCCAGGAATTCCATTCCCGATTTTCCACCTGGGTATAAAATCCACCCAAATTCTTCGGGAAACGATGGGAAAAGCGGGAAAAATCCCGGGAAAAGATTTTGATCCGTGTTTTTCCTCGGCAGCATCACCAACCTGAAGTACTGGGGCCGCTGTGAACCCATCACCTCCAAGACCCTGCAGCTGCTCAACGACCTCTCCATCGGATATCCTTGGGAACGGCTCCGGAGCGCCCGCGCTCCCGGGAATCGGGGCATGGGAATTCCCCCGGGCGGGGTGGGCTGCTTTTCTGGGAATTCCGGGAGTTCCTGATGTTCCTGGAGTTCCAGGAATTCCAGGAGTGAGTTCATGGAATTGCAAGAATTCCTGGAGTTCCAGGAGTTCCTGACGTTCCTGGAGTTCCAGGAATTCCAGGAGTTCCAGGAATTCCAGGAGTTCATGGAATTGCAAGAATTCCTGGAGTTCCAGGAGTTCCAGGAATTCCAGGAGTTCATGGAATTGCAAGAATTCCTGGAGTTCCAGGAGTTCCAGGAGTTCCTGACGTTCCAGGAGTTCTAGGAGTTCCTGATGTTCCTGGAGTTCCAGGAGTTTCAGAAGTTCCAGGAATTCCAGGAGTTCCAGGAATTCCAGGAGTTCCTGATGTTCCTGGAGCTCATGGAATTCCAGGAGTTCATGGAATTGCAAGAATTCCTGGAGTTCCAGGAGTTTCTGGATTTCCAGGAGTTCATGGAATTTCAGGACTTCCAGAAGTTCCTGGAACTCCAGGAATTCCAGGAGTTTCTGGGTTTCCAGGAGTTCCTGACATTCCTGGAGTTCCTGACATTCCTGGAGTTCCTGACATTCCTGGAGTTCCTGGATTTCCAGGAGTTCCAGGAGCCCATGGAATTCCAGGAGTTCATGGAATTGCAAGAATTCCTGGAGTTCCAGGGGTTGCAGGAGTTCCTGACGTTCCTGGAGCTCATGGAATTGCAAGAATTCCTGGAGTTCCAGGAGTTCCTGACGTTCCTGAAGTTCCAGGAATTCCAGGAGTTCCTGATGTTCCTGGAGCTCATGGAATTCCAGGAGTTCATGGAGTTCCAGGAGTTCCTGATGTTCCTGGAGTTCCAGGAGTTCCAGGAGTTTCTGGATTTCCAGGAGTTCCAGGAATTCCAGGAGTTCCTGATGTTCCTGGAGTTCCAGGAATTCCAGAAGTTCCAGGAATTCCAGGAGTTCCTGATGTTCCTGGAGCTCATGGAATTCCAGGAGTTCATGGAATTGCAAGAATTCCTGGAGTTCCAGGAGTTTCTGGATTTCCAGGAGTTCATGGAATTTCAGGACTTCCAGAAGTTCCTGGAACTCCAGGAATTCCAGGAGTTTCTGGGTTTCCTGGAGTTCCAGGAGTTTCTGGATTTCCAGAAGTTCCTGACATTCCTGGAGTTCCTGGATTTCCAGGAGTTCATGGAGTTCCAGGAATTCTAGGAGTTCATGGAATTGCAAGAATTCCTGGAGTTCCAGGAATTCCAGGAGTTCCTGACATTCCAGGAGTTCATGGAATTGCAAGAATTCCTGGAGTTCCAGGAATTCCAGGAGTTCCTGACATTCCAGGAGTTCATGGAATTGCAAGAATTCCTGGAGTTCCAGGAGTTCCTGGATTTCCAGGAGTTCATGGAATTTCAGGACTTGCAGAAGTTGCTGGAACTCCAGGAATTCCAGGAGTTTCTGGGTTTCCAGGAGTTCCTGACATTCCTGGAGTTCCTGACATTCCTGGAGTTCCTGGATTTCCAGGAGTTCCAGGAGCCCATGGAATTCCAGGAGTTCATGGAATTGCAAGAATTCCTGGAGTTCCAGGGGTTGCAGGAGTTCCTGACGTTCCTGGAGCTCATGGAATTGCAAGAATTCCTGGAGTTCCAGGAGTTCCTGACGTTCCTGAAGTTCCAGGAATTCCAGGAGTTCCTGATGTTCCTGGAGCTCATGGAATTCCAGGAGTTCATGGAATTGCAAGAATTCCTGGAGTTCCAGGAGTTTCTGGATTTCCAGGAGTTCATGGAATTTCAGGACTTGCAGAAGTTCCTGGAACTCCAGGAATTCCAGGAGTTTCTGGATTTCCAGAAGTTCCTGACATTCCTGGAGTTCCTGGATTTCCAGGAGTTCCAGGAGCCCATGGAATTCCAGGAGTTCATGGAATTGCAAGAATTCCTGGAGTTCCTGACGTTCCTGGAGTTCCAGGAATTCCAGGAGTTCCAGGAATTCCAGGAGTTCCAGGAATTCCAGGAGTTCCAGGAATTCCAGGAGTTCCAGGAGTTCCTGGATTTCCAGGAGTTCCTGAAAAGTTCCTGAAAAGAAGTTCCTGGAATTCCAGGAGTTCATGAAGTTCCTGGATTTCCAGGAGTTCATGGAGTTCCAGGAATTCCAGGAGTTTCTGGGTTTCCTGGATTTCCAGGAGTTCCTGGAGTTCCAGGATTTCTAGGAGTTCCAGGAGCCCATGGAATTCCAGGACTTCATGGAATTGCAAGAATTCCTGGAGTTCCTGACGTTCCTGGAGTTCCAGGAATTCCAGGAGTTCCTGGATTTCCAGGAGTTCATGGAATTTCAGGACTTCCAGAAGTTCCTGGAACTCCAGGAATTCCAGGAGTTTCTGGGTTTCCAGGAGTTCATGGAGCCCATGGAATTCCAGGAGTTCCAGGAGTTTCTGGACTTCCAGAAGTTCCTGGATTTCCAGGAGTTCATGGAGCTCCAGGAGTTCATGGAATTTCAGGACTTCCAGAAGTTCCAGGAGTTTCTGGGTTCTCTGGATTTCCAGGAGTTCCTGACATTCCAAGAGTTCCTGGATTTCCAGGAGTTCATGGAGCTCCAGGAATTCCAGGAGTTTCTGGGTTTCCTGGATTTCCAGGAGTTCCTGAAATTCCAAGAGTTCCTGGATTTCCAGGAGTTCATGGAATTCCCACAAATTCCACACCCTGGGGGTTCTCCCCGAGCCGAGATTTTCCCAATCCGAGTTTTCCTTGGAAAACAAAACCCCCACAATTCCCTGGGTCCCCATCCCGTTTTCCCAGGCCGTCCCTGGGGGTGTTTTTTCCCGGGAATTCCGGGAATTTTGGGAATTTTGGGAATTCCTTGACGTCCGGCACGTACAGCAGCGTGCGGAAGCTGGTGAAGCTGAGCGCCGTGCAGTTCATGCTCAACAACCACACGGTGAGCGCTCCCTTTTCCCGGGAAATCCGGGAATTCCAGGAATTTTGGGGGGTTTGGTTGGAATTCTTGGGGTGGGAGAGGTTGGGATTTGGGAATTGATCCCGAAGGGTTTCTGCTCTGCGGGGAATCCGGCCTCGTTCCCGGGAAATTCCCAGGGGAGGAGAGGAGTGAGGGGCACTCCCGACATTCCTGACATTCCCGACATTCCTGACATTCCCAGCGTTCCTGACATTCCCAGCATTCCCAACATTCCTAACATTCCCGACATTCCCAGCATTCCCAACATTCCCAACATTCCCAGCATTCCCGACATTCCCAGCATTCCCGACATTCCCATCCTTCCTGACATTCCCATCATTCCCGACATTCCAAACATTCCCAACATTTCTGACATTCCCAGCATTCCCAGCATTCCAAAGATTCCCGACATTCCCATCATTCCCAGCATTCCTGACATTCCAAAGATTCCCGGCATTCCTGACATTCCCAACATTCCCAGCATTCCCAGCATTCCTGACATTCCAAAGATTTCCAACATTCCCAGCATTCCCAACATTCCCGACATTCCCATCATTCCCAGCATTCCTGACATTCCCATAATTCCCAGCATTCCCAACATTCCCAACATTCCAAACATTCCAAAGATTAACGACATTCCTGACATTCCCAGCATTCCCGACATTCCCAACATTCCCAGCATTCCCGACATTCTTGACATTCCAAACATTCCTGGCATTCCCAGCATTCCCAACATTCCCGACATTCCCATCATTCCCGGCATTCCCAACATTCCCAGCATTCCTGACATTCCCGGCATTCCCAACATTCCCAGCATTCCTGACATTCCAAAGATTCCCAACATTCCCAACATTCCTGACATTCCCGACATTCCAAACATTCCCAGCATTCCCAACATTCCCTACATTCCTGGCATTCCAACATTCCCGGCATTCCCATCATTCCCAACATTCCCAGCATTCCTGACATTCCAAAGATTCCCGACATTCCTGACATTCCCAGCATTCTCGGCATTCCCAGCATTCCCAATATTCACATCATTCCTGGCATTCCAAAGATTCCCAGCATTCCCAACATTCCCATCATTCCAAACATTCCAAACATTCCCAGCATTCCCAACATTCCCGACATTCCCGGCATTCTCATCCTTCCCGACATTCCTGACATTCCGATCATTCCCGACATTCCAAACATTCCAAACATTCCCAACATTCCCAGCATTCCCGGCATTCCCAACATTCCCAGCATTCCAAACATTCCTGGCATTCCCAACATTCCCAGCATTCCCGGCATTCCTGATATTTCCGGCATTCCCATCATTCCCAGCATTCCCAGATTCCGTGCTGTTCCCATGGAGCTGGGATTTCCTCAGGAATTCAGCCGGGAATCAGCCTGAAGGGATTCCCCTGCCAGAATTCCCAGAATTCCCAGGATTCCCCCAGGAATTCCAGGGGGAGGGAGAAGAGCGGGATTTACCGGCTCCGGGAATTCCAGAAAATTCCATCATTCCTTAAAATCTTCTGGATTTTGGGATCAGTTGGGAATTGTGGATCCCATGGATCCAGTGGGAATTCCAGCAGATTCCATCAATCCTTAAAACCCTCTGGATTTTGGGATCAGTTGGGAATTTTGGATCCCAAGGATCCAACAGGAATTCCAGCAAATTCCATCATTAAAATCCAACAGATTTTGGGATCCGCTGGGAATTTTGGATCCCAAGAATCCAATGAGAATTCCAGAAAATTCCAGAAAATTCCATCATTCCTTAAAACCCAGCGGATTTTGGGATCCGCTGGGAATTGTGGATCCCAAGAATCCAATGGGAATTCCAGGGAATTCCATCATTCCCTAAAACCCTCTGGATTTTGGGATCCGCCGGGAATTTTGGATCCCAAAAATCCAATGGGAATTCCAGGGAATTCCATCATTCCTTAAAACCCTCTGGATTTTGGGATCCACTGGGAATTTTGGATCCCAAGGATCCAATGGGAATTCCAGGGAATTCCATCATTAAAATCCAACAGATTTTGGGATCTGCTGGGAATTTTGGATCCCAAGAATCCAATGGGAATTCCAGGGAATTCCATCAATCCTTAAAACCCAACGGATTTTGGGATCAGCCGGGAATTGTGGATCCCAAGAATCCAATGGGAATTCCAGCAAATTCCATCATTAAAACCCAGTGGATTTTGGGATCTGCCGGGAATCGTGGATCCCAAGAATCCAATGGGAATTCCAGCAAATTCCATCATTCCTTAAAATCTTCTGGATTTTGGGATCCACTGGGAATTTTGGATCCCAAGGATCCAACAGGAATTCCAGGGAATTCCAGCAGATTCCATCATTAAAACCCAGTGGATTTTGGGATCCGCCGGGAATTGTGGATCCCAAGGACCCAACAGGAATTCCAGCAAATTCCATCATTAAAATCCAACAGATTTTGGGATCTGCTGGGAATTTTGGATCCCAAGGATCCAACGGGAATTCCAGCAGATTCCATCAATCCTTAAAACCCAACGGATTTTGGGATCCTCCGGGAATTGTGGATCCCAAGGATCCAACAGGAATTCCAGGGAATTCCAGAAAATTCCATCATTTCTTCAAACCCTCTGGATTTTGGGATCAGTTGGGAATTGTGGATCCCGAGAATCCAACGGGAATTCCAGGGAATTCCATCATTAAAATCCAACAGATTTTGGGATCCGCTGGGAATTGTGGATCCCAAGGATCCAACGGGAATTCCAGCAGATTCCATCAATCCTTAAAACCCAACAGATTCTGGGATCAGTTGGGAATTGTGGATCCCAAGAATCCAACGGGAATTCCAGCTGATTCCATCATTAAAACCCTCTGGATTTTGGGATCAGTTGGGAATTTTGGATCCCAAGAATCCAATGGGAATTCCAGCAGATTCCATCAATCCTTAAAATCTTCTGGATTTTGGGATCAGCCGGGAATTGTGGATCCCAAGGATCCAATGGGAATTCCAGAAAATTCCATCATTCCTTAAAATCTTCTGGATTTTGGGATCCACTGGGAATATTGGATCCCAAGGATCCAACAGGAATTCCAGGGAATTCCAGGGAATTCCATCAATCCTTAAAATCCAACAGATTTTGGGATCAGTTGGGAATTTTGGATCCCAAGGATCCAACGGGAATTCCAGGGAATTCCATAATTCCTTAAAATCCAACAGATTTTGGGATCAGTTGGGAATTGTGGATCCCAAGAATCCAATGGGAATTCCAGCAAATTCCATCATTCCTTAAAATCTTCTGGATTTGGGGATCGACCGGGAATCGTGGATCCCAAGGATCCAATGGGAATTCCGGGGAATTCCAGAAAATTCCATCATTTCTTCAAACCCTCTGGATTTTGGGATCAGTTGAGAATTGTGGATCCCAAGAATCCAACGGGAATTCCAGGGAATTCCAGCAGATTCCATCATTAAAATCCAGCAGATTTTGGGATCCACCGGGAATTGTGGATCCCAAGAATCCAATGGGAATTCCAGGGAATTCCATCAATCCTTAAAATCCAACAGATTTTGGGATCAGTTGGGAATTGTGGATCCCAAGAATCCAATGGGAATTCCAGCAAATTCCATCATTCCCTAAAACCCTCTGGATTTTGGGATCCTCTGGGAATCGTGGATCCCAAGGATCCAACGGGAATTCCAGGAAATTCTATCATTAAAACCCTCTGGATTTTGGGATCCTCCGGGAATCGCGGCTCAGCTCCGTTTGCTGCTTCCCAGAATTCCCCCGCAGTTTTCCCACCCCCTCCATTCCTCAGAACAACTTTTCCAGGCAGGAATTTTTTTTTCCCAGGAATCTCTTCCCTGGAAAATCCATGGAAAATCCTCTTCCAGCTTTTCCCATCCCGTTTTTTTTTTTTTCCTTTTTCCAGAGCGAACACTTTTCCTTCCTGGGAATCAACAACCAGTCGAGCCTGTCGGACATGCGCTGCCGCACCACCTTCTACACCGCGCTCGGCCGCCTGCTCATGGTGGATCTGGGTAAATCCCGGGAATTCCGGCCATTCCGGGAAATCCCAAAAATCCCCGGGAATTCTGGGAGCGTTTTGGGAAGGGGAAAACGATTGGGATTCGGGAACGGAGGAGGAAAAAACGGGGAGGGGTTTTAAGAGCTGGGAATTTGGGATGGATTTTTGTCGTTCGGGTGAGGTTTGGGATCTTTTCCGCCCTGAAATTTGGGATCAACTTTTCCATCCTAAAATTTGGGATCTTTTCCATCCTAAAATTTGGGATCAATTTTCCCATCCTGAGATTTGGGATCTTTTCCATCCTAATATTTGGGATCAGTTTTTCCCATCCTAAAATTTGGGATCAGTTTTTCCATCCTAAAACTTGGGATCACTTTTCCAGCCCACCAAAATTTGGGATTCAATCCCAAAATTTGGGATCAGTTTTCCCATCCTAAAATTTGAGATCAGTTTTCCCATCCTGAGATTTGGGATCTTTTCCATCCTAAAATTTGGGATCGGTTTCCCAGCCCACCAAAAATTGGGATTTGATTTTTCAATCCCAAAATTTGGGATCATTTTTCCAGCCCAACAAGATTTGGGATTCAATCCCAAAATTTGGGATCAATTTTCCATCACACCAAGATTTTGGGATCAAGTTTCCCATCCCAAAATTTGGGATCAGTTTCCCATCCCACCAAAATTTGGGATTCAATTCTTCCATCCCACCCAAATTTGGGATTCAATCCCAAAATTTGGGATCAGTTTCCCATCCCAATAAAAACTGGGATTCAATTTTTCCCATCCCAAAATTTGGGATCAGTTTTCCATTGCACCAAGATTTGGGATCAATTTTCCCAATCCCAAAAATTTGGGATTCAGTCCCAAGATTTGGGATCAATTTTCCCATCCCACTAAAAACTGGGAATAAATTTTCCCATCCCAAAATTTGGGATCAGTTTTTCCACCCCACCGAGATTTGGGATTCAATCCCAAGGTTTGGGATCAATTTTCCCATCCCCACATCCCAAATTTTTCCTCCTGGATCATTCCCAACCCTCTGGAAATTCCGTTTGGGAAGGAGCCGGCTCCGCCTGGATCCCTCCGGCTCCGTGGGGCCGCCTGGCCCGGGAGAACCGGGATTTTCCAGGATTCCCAGGGATTTTCCAGGGATTTTCCAGGGATTTTCCAGGGATTTTCCAGGGATTTTCCAGGATTCCCAGGGATTTTCCAGGGATTTTCCAGGGATTTTCCAGGGATTCCCAGGGATTTTCCAGGGATTTTCCAGGGATTTTCCAGGGATTTTCCAGGGATTTTCCAGGGATTCCCAGGGATTTTCCAGGGATTCCCAGGGATTTTCCAGGGATTCCCAGGGATTTTCCAGGGATTTTCCAGGGATTCCCAGGGATTTTCCAGGGATTTTCCAAGGATTTTCCAGGGATTTCCAGGGATTCCCAGGGATTCCCAGGGATTCCCAGGGATTTTCCAGGGATTTTCCAGGGATTCCCAGGGATTTTCCAGGGATTTTCCAGGGATTTTCCAGGGATTCCCAGGGATTCCCAGGGATTTTCCAGGGATTTTCCAGGGATTTTCCAGGGATTCCCAGGGATTTTCCAGGATTCCCAGGGATTTTCCAGGGATTCCCAGGGATTTCCAGGGATTCCCAGGGATTTTCCAGGGATTCCCAGGGATTTTCCACGGATTTTCCAGGGATTTTCCAGGGATTTTCCAGGGATTTTCCAGGGATTTTCCAGGGATTCCCAGGGATTCCCAGGGATTCCCAGGGATTTTCCAGGGATTTTCCAGGGATTCCCAGGGATTCCCAGGGATTCCCAGGGATTTTCCAGGGATTTTCCAGGGATTTTCCACGGATTCCGTGATTTTTTCCCGTTCCAGGGGAGGATGAGGATCAGTCTGAGCAGTTCCCTGGGGTTTTCCCATGGAATTTCCATGGATTTTCCATGGATTTTCCATGTTTTTCCAGGGGAGGATGAGGATGAGTCCAAGCAGTTTCCAGGGGGTTTTCCATGGGTTTTCCATGGATTTTCTATGGATTTTCCATGGCTTTTCTGTGGATTTTTCATGGATTTTCCATGGGTTTTCCATGGATTTTCCATGGATTTTCCCTGTTTTTCCAGGAGAAGACGAGGCTCAGTACAGGCAGTTCCCGGGGGGGTTTTCATGGATTTTCCATGATTTTTTTCCCTGTTTTTCCAGGAGAAGATGAGGATCAGTATGAGCAGTTCATGGGGGGTTTCCCATGGGTTTTCCCTGGATTTTCCCTGGATTTTCCATGGATTTTCCAGGGGTTTTCCATGGATTTTCCATGTTTTTCCAGGAGAAGACGAGGATCAGTACAGGCAGTTCCCGGGGGGTTTTCCATGGATTTTCCCTGGATTTTCCATGGATTTACAGGAGAAGATGAGGATCAGTACGAGCAGTTCCCGGAGGGGTTTTCATGGATTTTCCATGATTTTTTTCCATGTTTTTCCAGGAGAAGATGAGGATCAGTACAGGCAGTTCCCATGGGTTTTCCATGGGTTTTCCATGGATTTTCCCTGGATTTTCCATGGATTTACAGGAGAAGATGAGGCTCAGTACAGGCAGTTCCTGGGGGGTTTCCCATGGATTTTCCATGGGTTTTCCATGGGTTTTCCATGGATTTTCCATGTTTTTCCAGGAGAAGACGAAGATCAGTACAGGCAGTTCCTGGGGGGTTTTCCCTGGATTTTCCATGGCTTTTCCATGGATTTTCCCTGTTTTTCCAGGGGAGGATGAGGATCAGTACAAGCAGTTCCCAGGGGGTTTCCCATGGGTTTTCCATGGATTTTCTATCAATTTTCCATGTTTTTCCAGGAGAAGATGAAGATCAGTACAGGCAGTTCCCAGGGGGTTTTCCATGGGTTTTCCATGGGTTTTCCATGGATTTTCCATGGATTTTCGTGGATTTCCCGTGGGTTTTCCAGTATGAGCAGTTCCCAGGGGGTTTCCCGTGGATTTTCCCTGGATTTTCCATGGATTTTCCATGGATTTTCCTGTTTCCAGGGGAGGATGAGGATCAGTCTGAGCAGTTCATGGGGGGTTTTCCATGTGTTTTCCATGGATTTTCCATGGGTTTTCCGTGGGTTTTCCGTGATTTTTTTCCCTGTTTTTCCAGGAGAAGACAAGGATCAGTACGAGCAGTTCCCGGGGGGGTTTCCATGTGTTTTCCATGGGTTTTCCCTGGATTTTCCATGGATTTTCCATGGATTTTCCCTGTTTTTCCAGGAGAAGATGAGGATCAGTATGAGCAGTTCCCGGGGGGGTTTCCATGGATGTTCCATGGATTTTCCATGGATTTTCCATGGGTTTTCCATGGATTTTCCATGTTTTTCCAGGAGAAGACGAGGATCAGTATGAGCAGTTCCTGGGGGGGTTTCCATGGGTTTTCCATGGATTTTCCGTGGATTTTCCCTGGATTTTCCATGGATTTTCCATGGATTTTCAAGTTTCCAGGGGAGGATGAGGATCAGTACAGGCAGTTCCTGGGGGGTTTCCCATGGGTTTTCCGTGATTTTTTCCAATGTTTTTCCAGGAGATGAGGCTCAGTACAGGCAGTTCCCATGGGTTTTCCCTGGATTTTCCATGGGTTTTCTGTGGATTTTCCATGGTTTTCCATGGATTTTCCATGTTTTTCCAGGAGAAGATGACGATCAGTACGAGCAGTTCCCAGGGGGTTTCCCGTGGATTTTCCCTGGATTTTCCCTGGATTTTCCATGGATTTTCCATGGATTTTCCCGCTTTTCCAGGAAAAGATGAGGCTCAGTACAGGCAGTTCCCGGGGGTTTTCCCATGGAATTTCCATGGATTTTCCATGGGTTTTCCGTGATTTTCCAGGGGAGGATGAGGATGAGTCCAAGCAGTTCCCAGGGGGTTTTCCATGGGTTTTCCATGGATTTTCTATGGATTTTTCCATGGATTTTCGTGGATTTCCCGTGGGTTTTCCAGTATGAGCATTTCCCAGGGGGTTTCCCGTGGATTTTCCCTGGATTTTCCTGTTTCCAGGGGAGGATGAAGATCAGTACGAGCAGTTCATGGGGGGTTTCCCATGGGTTTTCCATGGATTTTCTATGGATTTTCAATGGATTTTCTGTGGATTTTCCATGTTTTGCCAGGAGAAGACGAGGATCAGTACGAGCAGTTCCCAGGGGGTTTTCCCATGGGTTTTCCCTGGATTTTCCATGGGTTTCCTATGGGTTTTCCATGGATTTTCCATGGATTTTCCCTGTTTTTCCAGGAGAAAACGAGGATCAGTACAGGCAGTTCCCGGGGGGGTTTTCATGGATTTTCCATTATTTTTTTCCATGTTTTTCCAGGAGAAGACGAGGATCAGTACAGGCAGTTCCCGGGGGGGTTTTCATGGATTTTCCATTATTTTTTTCCATGTTTTTCCAGGAGAAGACGAGGCTCAGTACAGGCAGTTCCCGGGGGGGGGTTTTCATGGATTTTCCATGATTTTTTTCCCTGTTTTTCCAGGAGAGGATGAGGATCAGTACAGGCAGTTCCCGGGGGGTTTTCCCTGGATTTTCCATGGATTTTCCATGGGTTTCCCATGGGTTTTCCATGGATTTTCCATGGATTTTCCATGATTTTTTTCCCTGTTTTTCCAGGAGAAGACGAGGATCAGTACAGGCAGTTCCCGGGGGGGTTTTCCCTGGATTTTCCATGGATTTTCCATGGGTTTCCCATGGGTTTTCCATGGATTTTCCCTGGATTTTCCCTGGATTTTCCATGGATTTTCCATGTTTTCCCAGGAGAAGACAAGGATCAGTACAGGCAGTTCCCGGGGGGGTTTCCATGGGTTTCCCATGGGTTTTCCGTGTGTTTTCCATGGATTTTCCATGGATTTTCCGTGTTTTTCCAGGAGAAGACGAGGATCAGTACAGGCAGTTCCCGGGGGGTTTTCCATGGATTTTCCCTGGATTTTCCATGGATTTTCCATGGGTTTTCCATGTGTTTTCCATGGATTTTCCATGGGTTTTCCATGGGTTTTCCATGGGTTTTCCATGGATTTTCCATGGATTTTCCCTGTTTTCCAGGAGAAGACGAGGATCAGTACGAGCAGTTCATGCTGCCGCTCACCGCTGCCTTCGAGGCCGTGGCTCAGATGTTCAGCACCAACTCCTTCAACGAGCAGGAGGCCAAGGTCAGCTGCGAGAAAATTCCCAACTTTTCCCGCTTTTCCGGGATTTTTCCCGCGGGATTTGGGGGTTTTAGGGAGGAGGGAGCTGTGCTGAGCTCCGGGAGAGAAACGGGAATGGTGGGAGCTTCCCGAGGGGGCTGCGGGTGCCTGAATCCCTCGGGATCAGATCACTGGGAATTGGGGATCCCTGAATCTTTGGGATCAATCCAGAGGGAATTGGGGGTTCCTGGATCTTTGGGATCAATCCAGAGGGAATTGGGGGTTCCTGGATCTTTGGGATCATTCCAGAGGGAATTTGGGATTGATCCAGAGGGAATTGGGATCAATCCAGAGGGGATCAGGGGTTCCTGAATATTTGGGATCAGTCCAGAGGGGATTGGGGGTTCCTGAATCTTTGGGATCAATCTGGGGGGAACTGGGATCAATCCAGAGGGATTTGGGGGTTCCTGAATCTTTGGGATCAATCCAGAGGGAATTGGGGATCCCTGAATTTTTGGGATCATTTCAGGGGGAATTTGGGGTTCCTGAATCCATTGGGATCAATCCAGAGGGGATTTGGGATTGATCCAGAGGGAACTGGGATCAAACCAGAGGGGATTAGGGGTTCCTGAATATTTGGGATCAATCCAGAGGGATTTGGGGGTTCCTGAATCTTTGGGATCAATCCAGAGGGGATTTGGGATCCCTGGATCCCTTGGATCAATCCGGAGGGAATTTGGGATTGATCCAGAGGGAATTGGGATCAATCCAGAGGGGATCAGGGGTTCCTGGATATTTGGGATCAATCCAGAGGGATTTGGGGGTTCCTGAATCTTTAGGATCGATCCAGAGGGGATTGGGGATCCCTGAATTTTTGGGATCATTTCAGGGGGAATTTGGGGTTCCTGAATCCATTGGGATCAATCCAGAGGGGATTTGGGATTGATCCAGAGGGAACTGGGATCAAACCAGAGGGGATTGGGGGTTCCTGAATATTTGGGATCAATCCAGAGGGGATTTGGGATCCCTGGATCCCTTGGATGAATCCAGAGGGAATTTGGGATTGATCCAGAGGGAATTGGGATCAAACCAGAGGGGATTGGGGATCCCTGAATCCCTCAGGATCCATCCAGGGGGAACCGGGATCAGTCCAGAGGGATTTGGGGATTCCTGAATCCCTCAGAATCAGTTTGGTGGGAATTGGGGATGCCCAAATCTTTGGGATCAATCCAGAGGGAATTGGGGATCCTTGAATCTTTGGGATCAATCCGGGGGGAACTGGGATCAATCTGGAGGGATTTGGGATCCCTGAATCTTTGGGATCATTCCAGAGGGATTTGGGATCCCTGGATTCCTTGGATCAATCTGGAGGGATTTGGGATCCCTGAATCCCTTGGGATCATTCCAGAGGGATTTGGGATCCCGGAATCTTTGGGATCAATCCAGAGGGATTTGGGATCCCGGAATCCCTTGGATCAATCCAGAGGGATTTGGGATCCCTGAATTCCTTGGATCAATCCGGAGGGATTTGGGATCCCGGAATCTTTGGGATCAATCCAGAGGGATTTGGGATCCCTGAATTCCTTGGATCAATCCGGAGGGATTTGGGATCCCCGAATCTTTGGGATCGATCCAGAGGGATTTGGGATCTCTGAATCTTTGGGATCAATCCAGAGGGATTTGGGATCCCTGGATCCCTTGGATCAATCCGGAGGGAGCCGGGGGTGCCGGGGTTGGGTTGGATTGAATTGTGCTGGTTCTGTTCTTGATTCCCTGTGCTGCATTTCACTGATTGCATTTCCTGTCCCTGTGTCCGTGTGTCCCTGTGTCCGTGTGTCCCTGTGTCCGTGTGTCCGTGTGTCCCTGTGTCCGTGTGTCCCTGTGTCCGTGTGTCCCTGTGTCCATTATTCTGTGTGTCCGTGTGTCCATTGTTCCATGTGTCTGCTATTCCATTGTTCCGTGTGTCCGTTGTTCCGTGTGTCTGTGTGTCTGTGTGTCCGTGTGTCCATTGTTCCATGTGTCCGTGATTCCGTGTGTCTGTGTCTGTGTGTCCGTATGTCCGTGTGTCCATTGTTCCATGTGTCCGTGTGTCCGTTACTCTGTGTGTCCGTGTGTCCGTGTGACCATGTATCCTTGTGTTCCATGTGTCCGTGTGTCCATTGTTCCGTGTGTCCGTTATTCCGTGTGTCCGTGTGTGTGTCCATTGTTCCATGTTGGTTCCGGTTCCGTTCCCGTTTCCATTCCTGGTTCCATTCCTGGTTCCGTGTCCGTTGTTCCGTTCCCGGTTCCATTCCCGTTCCCATTCCCGGTTCTGTTCCCATTCCCGGTTCCATTCCCGGTTCCGTTCCTGGTTCCATTCCCGTGTCCGTTGTTCCATTCCCGTTCCCGTGTCCATTGTTCCGTTCCCGTGTCCATTGTTCCGTTCCCGTTCCCGTGTCCGTTGTTCCGTTCCCGGTTCCGTGTCCATTGTTCCGTTCCCGTGTCCATTGTTCCGTTCCCGTGTCCGTTGTTCCGTTCCCGTGTCCGTTGTTCCGTTCCCGTGTCCGTTGTTCCGTTCCCGTTCCCGTGTCCGTTGTTCCGTTCCCGTTCCCGTGTCCGTTGTTCCATTCCCGTTCCCGTGTCCGTTGTTCCATTCCTGTTCCCGTGTCCGTTGTTCCGTTCCCGTGTCCGTTGTTCCATTCCTGTTCCCGTGTCCGTTGTTCCGTTCCCGTTCCCGTGTCCGTTGTTCCATTCCCGGTTCCATTCCCGTTCCGTGTCCGTTGTTCCATTCCCGGTTCCGTGTCCGTTGTTCCATTCCTGTTCCCGTTCCCGTGTCCGTTGTTCCGTTCCCGTTCCCCTGTCCGTTGTTCCGTTCCGTGTCCGTTGTTCCGTTCCCGTGTCCGTTGTTCCATTCCCGTTCCCGTGTCCGTTGTTCCGTTCCCGTGTCCGTTGTTCCGGTTCCGTTTTCCCAGCGCACTCTGGTGGGGCTGGTTCGGGATCTCCGCGGCATCGCCTTCGCCTTCAACGCCAAGAGCAGCTTCATGATGCTCTTCGAGTGGATGTATCCTTATCCCGGAATTCCCGGAATTCCCAAAATTCCCAAAATTCCCGTCCTGCTCCGGGATTTATCCTGAAATACCCAAAATTCCCATCCTGCTCCGGGATTTATCCCGATATTCCTGAAATTCCTGTCCTGCTCCGGGATTTATCCCAAAATTCCTGCAATTCCCGTCCTGCTCCAGAATTTATCCCACAATTTATCCTGCAATTCCCGTCCTGCTCCAGGACTTATCCCAAAATTCCCATAATTCCCATCCTGCTCCGGGATTTATCCCAAAATTCCTGTCCCACAATTCCCATCCTGCTCCGTGATTTATCCCGCAATTCCCGTAATTCCCTTTATCCTGAAATTCCTGCCCCACAATTCCCATCCTTCTCCGTGATTTATCCCAAAATTCCCATCCTGCTCCAGGATTTATCCCAAAATTCCCATCCTGCTCTGGGACTTATCCCAAAATTCCTGCAATTCCCATCCTGCTCCGGAACTTATCCCGCAATTTATCCTGCAATTCCTGCCCCGCAATTCCCACAATTCCCCAGCCCACAATTCCCACAATTCCTGCCCCACAATTCCCATCCTGCTCCGGGATTTATCCCGAAATTCCCACAATTCCCGTCCTCCTCCAGGATTTATCCCGAAATTCCCACAATTCCTGCCCCGCAATTCCCGTCCTGCTCCGGGATTTATCCCACAATTCCCACAATTCCCACAATTCCCCAGCCCGGGATGCCCAATCCCAACTCCCGGCATTCCCACAAATCCAACTCCCAAATTCTCCCTGATCCCGGCATCCCCGCAATCCCAAACTCCCAGAATTCCCAGCATTCCCAGAATTCCCAACTCCCTGATCCCAAAATTCCCACAATCCCAGAATTCCCGGCATTCCCACAATCCCAGTTCCCCAATCCCAGAATTCCCTCAGTCCCAGAATTCCCAGCATTCCCACAATCCCAGAATTCCCGGCATTCCCACAATCCCAGTTCCACAATCCCAGAATTCCCACAATCCCAGTTCCCCAATCCCAGAATTCCCAACTCCCTGATCCTAAAATTCCCGGCATTCCCTCAATCCCCAACTCTCACAGTTCCCACAATCCCAGTTCCACAATCCCAGAATTCCCAGAATTCCGACAATCACAGAATTCCCACAATCCCAGAATTCCCGGCATTCCCACAATCCCAGAATTCCTGGCATTCCCACAATCCCAAACTCCCAGAATTCCCACAATCCCAGAATTCCCAACTCCCTGATCCCAAAATTCCCGGCATTCCCGCAATCCCCAACTCTCACAGTTCCCACAATCCCAGTTCCACAATCCCAGAATTCCCACAATCCCAGAATTCCCGGCATTCCCACAATCCCAGACTCACAGAATTCCCAGCATTCCCAGAATTCCCAATTCCCTGATCCCAAAATTCCCAGCCTTCCCGCAATCCCCAACTCTCACAATTCCCACAATCCCAGAATTCCCACAATCCCAGAATTCCCGGCATTCCCACAATCCCAGTTCCACAATCCCAGAATTCCCACAATTCCCACAATCCCAGCATTCACACAATCCCAGAATTCCCACAATCCCAACTCCCTGATCCCAGAATTCCCACAATTCCCACAATCCCAGAATTCCCAGAATTCCCACAATCCCAGTTCCCCAATCCCAGAATTCCCACAATTCCCACAATCCCAGAATTCCCAGAATTCCCACAATCCCAGTTCCCCAATCCCAGAATTCCCACAATCCCAGCATTCCCACAGTCCCAGAATTCCCAACTCCCTGATCCTAAAATTCCCGGCATTCCCGCAATCCCCAACTCCCTGATCCCAGAATTCCCACAATCCCAGAATTCTTGGCATTCCCACAATCCCAACTCCCTGATCCCAGAATTCCCACAGTCCCAGAATTCCCACAATCCCAGAATTCCCAGAATTCCCACAATCCCAGTTCCACAATCCCAGAATTCCCAGAATTCCCACAATCCCAGAATTCCTGGAATTCCCACAATCCCAGTTCCCCAATCCCAGAATTCCCGGCATTCCCACAATCCCGAGCTCCCATCGTTCCCTCCATGGGAACACCCCCAGACATTCCTCCTGCCTGGGAATTCCCGGAATTTTCCTGGGAATTCCCCTTGGATCCACAGGATTTTGTCTCCTCCATTCCCAAAAATCCCCATTCCCAGGAATGCCCTGAATTTCCCTGGGAATTCCCTTGGATTTATGGGATTTAGTGTCCCTCATTCCCAAAAATCCCATTTGGACTCAAAAAATTGGGATTTTCCTCTTCCCTTTCTTTCGAAAAAAACCTTTTTGGCTTCCGGTTTCTCTTAAAAATGGGGATTTCCTAAAAAAAATTGGGATTTCCTTTTAAAAATTGGGATTTCCTTTAAAAAAATTGGGATTTCCTTAAAAAAAAATTGGGATTTCCTTAAAAAAATTGGGATTTGATTAAAAAAAATTGGGGTTTCCTTTTAAAAATTGGGATTTCCTGTTAAAAATTGGGATTTCCTGTTAAAAATTGGGATTTCCTTTAAAAAAATTGGGATTTCCTTAAAAAAAATTGGGATTTCCTTGTAAAAATTGGGATTTCCTTTAAAAAAATTGTGATTTCCTTTAAAAAAATTGGGATTTCCTTAAAAAATTGGGATTTCCTTAAAAAAAATAGGGATTTCCTTATAAAAATTGGGATTTGATTAAAAAAAATTGGGGTTTCCTTTTAAAAGTTGGGATTTCCTTAAAAAAAATCGGGATTTCCTTAAAAAAATTGGGATTTCCTTTAAAAAAATAGGGATTTCCTTGTAAAAATTGGAATTTCCTGTTAAAAATTGGAATTTCCTGTTAAAAATTGGGATTTCCTTAAAAAAATCAGGATTTCCTCAAAAAAAATTGGGATTTCCTTATAAAAATTGGGATTTGATTAAAAAAATTGGGATTTCCTTTAAAAAAATTTTGGATTTCCTTAACAAAATTGGGATTTCCTTAAAAAAAATTGGGATTTCCTTAAAAAAAAATTGGGATTTCCTTAAAAAAATTGGGATTTCCTTAAAAAAACTGGGATTTCCTTATAAAAAAAATTGGGATTTCCTTAAAAAAATTGGGATTTTCTTATAAAAAAGTGGGATTTCCTTAAAAAAATTGGGATTTCCTTTAAAAAAATTGGGATTTCCTTGTAAAAATTGGAATTTGATTAAAAAAAATTGGGATTTCCTTTTAAAAATTGGGATTTCCTTAAAAAAAAATTGGGATTTCCTTAAAAAAATTGGGATTTGATTAAAAAAAATTGGGATTTCCTTGTAACAATTGGAATTTCCTGTTGAAAATTGGGATTTCCTTTAAAAAATTGGTATTTCCTTGTAAAAATGGGATTTCCTTTTTAAAATTGGGATTTCCTTGTAAAAATTGGGATTTCCTTAAAAAAAATTGGGATTTCCTTTAAAAAATTGGGATTTCCTTATAAAAATTGGGATTTGATTAAAAAAAAATTGGGGTTTCCTTTTAAAAATTGGGATTTCCTGTTAAAAATTGGGATTTCCTTAAAAAAAATGGGATTTCGTTAAAAAAAATTGGGATTTGCTTATAAAAAATTGGGATTTCCTTTAAAAATTGGGATTTCCTTATAAAAATTGGGATTTCCTTTAAAAAAATTGGGATTTCCTTAAAAAAATTGGGATTTCCTTATAAAAAAATTGGGTTTTCCTTATAAAAATTGGGATTTGATTAAAAAAAATTGGGGTTTCCTTTTAAAAGTTGGGATTTCCTTAAAAATATTGGGATTTCCTTTAAAAATTGGGATTTCCTGTTAAAAATTGGGATTTCCTTAAAACAATTGGGATTTCCTTAAAAAAAATTTGTGATTTCCTGTTAAAAATTGGAATTTCCTTAAAATAAATTGGGATTTCCTTAAAAAAAAATTGGGATTTCCTTAAAAAAAATTGGGATTTCCTTATAAAAATTGGGATTTCCTTAAAAAAATTGGCATTTCCTTAAAAAAAAATTGGCATTTCCTTAAAAAAAAATTGGGATTTCCTTTAAAAAAATTGGGATTTCCTTTAAAAGATTGGGATTTCCTTTAAAAAACTTGGATTTCCTTAAAAAAAATAGGATTTCCTTTTAAAAATCGGGATTTCCTTATAAAACAATTGTGATTTTCTTAAAAAAATTGGGATTTTTCTCTTCCTTTTCCCTCCAAAAATAAAAAAATGAAAACAAAACCAGGACTTTTTCCCAAAAAATCCCTTTTGGGCTCCCGATTTTACCTTAAAAAATTGAATTTTTTTCTTTGGGATCCTCCCAAAAATATAAAACCTTGTGGATTTCTGCTTTCCTATAAAAAAATCCGAGATTTTTCCTTTGGATTCCGAGATAATTAATTTAAAATTAAAAAAATTAATTTAAATTCATTTCAAACCAACCCCAAATCCCATCGTCCATCGGCGCGGTGCCGTCCCCCTTGGGGATAAATTCCTATTTCGATATTTGGGATGTATTTTGGGATATTCCCGTGGGATTTTACCTTGGAAAATCGGGAATTCCTTAATTGCGTGGGCAGTTATCCGTCGTACATGCCCATCCTGCAGCGCGCCATCGAGCTCTGGTACCACGACCCCGCCTGCACCACGCCCGTGCTCAAACTCATGGCAGAGCTGGTCCACAACAGGTAGGAATTCCCAAAAAAACCCGCAATTCCCAAAAAAAAACAGAATTCCCAAAAAAACCTGGAATTCCGGCCCTCAGGGTGCGGTCGTTGCCCCAAAAATCCTCGTTTTCCTCAGTTTTTCCTCATTTTTTCCTTCTCAGTTCTCATTTTTGTCTCATCTTTAGTCCCAAATCCTCATTTTTCCCTCATTTTTTCCTCATTTTTTCCTCATTTTAGTCCCAAATCCTCATTTTTCCCTCAATTTTTCCTCATTTTTTCCTCCTTTTAGTCCCAAATCCTCATTTTTTCCTCATTTTAGTCCCAAATCCTCATTTTTTCCTCATTTTTTACTCATTTTAGTCCCAAATCCTCATTTTTTCCCTCATTTATTCCTAATGTTTTTCTCATTTTTAGTCCCAAATCCTCATTTTTTTCTCAATTTCCCCACATTTTTTCCTCATTTTTCCTCCAAAATCCTCATTTTTCCCTCATATTTTACTCATTTTAGTCCCAAATCCTCAATTTTCCCTTATTTTTTCATTTTAGTCCCAAATCCTCATTTTTTCCTCATTTTAGTCCCAAATCCTCATTTTTCCCTCATTTTTTCCTAATGTTTTTCTCATTTTTAGTCCCAAATCCTCATTTTTTCCCTCATTTATTCCTAATGTTTTTCTCATTTTTAGTCCCAAATCCTCATTTTTTTTCTCAATTTCCCCACATTTTTTCCTCATTTTTCCTCCAAAATCCTCATTTTTCCCTCATATTTTACTCATTTTAGTCCCAAATCCTCATTTTCTCCTCATTTTTTCACACTTTTCCTCCCAAATCCTCATTTTTTCCTCATTTTTTCCTCATTTTTTCCTCATTTTTTCCTCATTTTTTCCTCACTTTAGTCCCAAATCCTCAATTTTCCCTCATTTTTTCCTCATTTTAGTCCCAAATCATCATTTTTCCCTCATTTTTTTTCTCATTTTTGTCCCAAATCCTCATTTTTCCCTCATTTTTTCCTCATTTTTGTCCCAAATCCTCATTTTTTCCTCATTTTAGTCCCAAATCATCATTTTTCCCTCATTTTTTTCCTCATTTTAGTCCCAAATCCTCATTTTTTTCCTCATTTTAGTCCCAAATCATCATTTTTCCCTCATTTTTTCCTCATTTTAATCCCAAATCCTCATTTTTTCCTCATTTTAGTCCCAAATCCTCATTTTTTCCTCATTTTAGTCCCAAATCCTCATTTTTTCCTCATTTTAGTCCCAAATCCTCATTTTTTCCTCATTTTAGTCCCAAATCCTCATTTTTTCCTCATTTTAGTCCCAAATCCTCATTTTTTCCTCATTTTAGTCCCAAATCCTCATTTTTTCCTCATTTTAGTCCCAAATCCTCATTTTTTCCTCATTTTTTCCTCATTTTTCCTCATTTTAGTCCCAAATCCTCATTTTTTCCTCATTTTTTCCTCATTTTAATCCCAAATCCTCATTTTTTCCTCATTTTTTCCTCATTTTTTCCTCATTTTAGTCCCAAATCCTCATTTTTTCCTCATTTTTTCCTCATTTTAATCCCAAATCCTCATTTTTTCCTCATTTTTTCCTCATTTTTTCCTCATTTTAGTCCCAAATCCTCATTTTTTCCTCATTTTTTCCTCATTTTTCCTCATTTTAGTCCCAAATCTTCATTTTTCCCTCATTTTTTCCTCATTTTAGTCCCAAATCCTCATTTTTTCCTCATTTTTCCCTCATTTTAGTCCCAAATCCTCATTTTTCCCTCATTTATTCCTAATGTTTTTCTCATTTTTAGTCCCAAATCCTCATTTTTTCCTCATTTTTCCTCCCAAATCCTCATTTTTTCCTCATTTTTTCCTCATTTTTTCCTCATTTTAGTCCCAAATCCTCATTTTTCCCTCATTTTTTCCTCATTTGTTCCTAATGTTTTTCTCATTTTTAGTCCAAGATCCTCATTTTTCCCTCATTTTTTCCTCATTTTAGTCCCAAATCCTCATTTTTTCCTCATTCCCAGCTCATTCCCGGCTCATTCCCGGCTCATTCCCAGCTCATTCCCAGCTCATTCCCAGCTCATTCCCAGCTCATTCCCGGCTCATTCCCGGCTCATTCCCAGCTCATTCCCAGCTCATTCCCAGCTCATTCCCAGCTCATTCCAGGCTCATTCCCAGCTCATTCCCAGCCTCATTCCCAGCTCATTCCCGGCTCATTCCCGGCTCATTCCCGGCTCATTCCCAGCTCATTCCAGGCTCATTCCCGGCTCATTCCCGGCTCATTCCAGGCTCATTCCAGGCTCATTCCAGGCTCATTCCCAGCTCATTCCCAGCTCATTCCCAGCTCATTCCCGGCTCATTCCAGGCTCATTCCAGGCTCATTCCCAGCTCATTCCAGGCTCATTCCAGGCTCATTCCCAGCTCATTCCCAGCTCATTCCCGGCTCATTCCAGGCTCATTCCCAGCTCATTCCCAGCTCATTCCCGGCTCATTCCCAGCTCATTCCAGGCTCATTCCAGGCTCATTCCAGGCTCATTCCAGGCTCATTCCCGGCTCATTCCCGGCTCATTCCCAGCTCATTCCAGGCTCATTCCCGGCTCATTCCCAGCTCATTCCCAGATCATTCCCAGCTCATTCCCGGCTCATTCCCAGCTCATTCCCAGCTCATTCCCGGCTCATTCCAGGCTCATTCCCAGCTCATTCCCGGCTCATTCCCAGCTCATTCCAGGCTCATTCCCAGCTCATTCCCGGCTCATTCCCAGCTCATTCCCAGCTCATTCCAGGCTCATTCCCAGCTCATTCCAGGCTCATTCCCAGCTCATTCCCAGCTCATTCCCAGCTCATTCCCGGCTCATTCCCAGCTCATTCCCAGCTCATTCCCAGCTCATTCCAGGCTCATTCCCGGCTCATTCCCGGCTCATTCCCGGCTCATTCCCGGCTCATTCCCAGCTCATTCCCAGGTTTATTCCCAGGGCTCATTCCCGGGGTTCATTCCAGCCTCTTTCCCGGCTCATTCCCGTTTTTCCCGCAGATCCCAGCGGCTGCAGTTCGATGTCTCCTCTCCCAACGGGATTCTGCTTTTCCGTGAGACCAGCAAGATGATCACGACCTACGGTGAGGATCCCGGAGCCGCCCGGCACGGCAGAGACATCCATGGAAAAATCCTGGAATCATCCGGGAAAAATCCTGGAATCATCCGGGAAAAATCCTGGAATCATCCAGGAAAAATCCTGGAATCATCCGGGAAAAATCCCGGAATCATCCATGGAAAAATCCTGGAATCATCCATGGAAAAATCCTGGAATCATCCGGGAAAAATCCTGGAATAGTTCATGGATAAATCCTGGAAACATCCTGGGAAAAATCCTGGATTCATCCTGGAAGAATCCTGGAAAAATTCTGGAAAAAATCCTGGAAAAATCCTGGAAAAAAATCCTGGATTCATTCATGGAAAAATCCTGGATTCATCCTGGAAAAATCCTGGATTCATTAATGGAGAAATCTTGGAAAAATCCTGGAAAAATCCAGGATTTATCCTGGAAAATTCCTGGATTTGTTCATGAGTAAATCCTGGATTCATCCTGGAATCATCCTGGAAAAATCCTGGAAAAAATCCTGGATTCATCCTGGAAGAATCCTGGAAAAATTCTGGAAAAAATCCTGGATTCATCCTGGAAAAATCCAGAATTCATTAATGGAGAAATCTTGGAAAAATCCTGGAAAACTCCTGGATTTATCCTGGAAAATTCCTGGATTTGTTCATGAATAAATCCTGGATTCATCCTGGAAAAATCCTGGAAAAATCATGATAAACTCCTGGATTTATCCTGGAAAATTCCTGGATTTGTTCATGGATAAATCCTGGATTCATCCTGGAATCATCCTGGAAAAATCCTGGAAAAAATCCTGGATTCATCCTGGAAGAATCCTGGAAAAATTCTGGAAAAAATCCTGGATTCATCCTGGAAAAATCCTGGAAAAAAATCCTGGATTCATTCATGGAAAAATCCTGGATTCATCCTGGAAAAATCCTGGATTCATTAATGGAGAAATCTTGGAAAAATCGTGGAAAACTCCTGGATTTATCCTGGAAAATTCGTGGATTTGTTCATGAATAAATCCTGGATTCATCCTGGAATCATCCTGAAAAAATCCTGGAAAAATCCAGAATTTATCCTGGAAAATTCCTGGATTTGTTCATGGATAAATCCTGGATTCATCCTGGAATCGTCCTGGAAAAATCCTGGAAAACTCCTGGATTTATCCTGAAAAATTCCTGGATTTGTTCATGGATAACTCCTGGATTCATCCTGGAATCGTCCTGGAAAAATCCTGGAAAACTCCTGGATTTATCCTGGAAAATTCCTGGATTTGTTCATGGATAACTCCTGGATTCATCCTGGATAATTCCTGGATCATTTGGGATAAATCCTGGATCATTTGGGATAAATCCTGCATTCCCTGGGATGAGCTGCTGGAAGCTCGGAGCGCAGGGAAAAACCAGGAAAACCAGGAAAAGGCGGAATCGGCAGCCCCAGGGGCAGGGAGAACATTCCCAAGCTCGGGATCGCTGCTCCCACGTGGATCAGCGCCCTCCTGTATTCCCAGGAAAATCATGGAATGCTTTGGGTGGGAATGGCTTCGAAATCCCAGACTGGGGGTTGGAATGGATTTGAAATCCCTTCCCAATTCCCAGATTTGGGGTTAGAATGGATCTGAAATCCCAATTCCCAGATTTGGGTTTGGAATGGATTTGAAATCTCATTCCAGTCTTGATTTGGGGTGGGAATGGATTTGAAATCCCAGATTTGGGGTTGGAATGGATTTGAAATCCCATCCCAATTCCCAGATTTGGGGTTGGAATGGATTTGAAATCCCATCCCAATTCCCGGATTTTGGGTTAGAATGGATTTGAAATCCCATCCCAATTCCCGGATTTTGGGTTGGGAACGGCTTTGAAATCTCATTCCAGTCTTGATTTGGGGTTGGAATGGATTTGAAATCCCAGATTTGGGGTTGGAATGGATTTGAAATCCCAGATTTGGGGTTGGAATGGATTTGAAATCCCATCCCGTTTGGAATTCATGGGATCATGGAAGGGTTTGGGTTGGAATGGATTTGAAATCCCAGGTTTGGGGTTGGAATGGGCTTGAAATCCCATCCAGTTTGGAATTCATGGGATCATGGAAGGGTTTGGGTTGGAATGGATTTGAAATCCCATCCCAGTCTTGATTTGGGGTTGGAAATGGCTTTGAAATTCCTGTTTGGGTGAGAAATGGCTTTGAAATCCCATCCCAGTTCCCAGATTTGGGGTTAGAATGGATTTGAAATCCCATCCCAATTCCGGGATTTTGAGTTGGGAATGGGTTCGAAATCCCATTCCAATCTTGATTTGGGGTTGGAATGGATTTGAAATCCCATCCTGTTTGGAACTCAGGGATCACAGAACGGTTGGGGGTGGGAGTGGATTTGGAATCCCAGTTTGGGGTGGGAATGGTTTCAAAATCCCAGATTTGGGGTGGGAATGGCTTTGAATTCCCATCCCAATTCCCGGATTCCAGGTGGGAATGGCTTTGAAACCATCCAGCTTGGAAGTCATGGGATCATGGAAGGGTTTGAGTGGGAATGGATTTGCAATCCCAGATTTGGGGTGGGAATGGATTTCAAATCCCAGTTTGGGGTGGGAGTGGATTTGCAATCCCAGATTTGGGGTTGGAATGGATTTGAAACCATCCAGTTTGGAATTCATGGGATCATGGAAGGGTTTGGGTTGGAATGGATTTGAAATCCCATCCCAGTTCCGGGATTTTGAGTTGGGAATGGGTTCGAAATCCCATTCCAGTCTTGATTTGAGGTTGGGAATGGATTTGCAATCCCAGTTTGGGATGGGAAGGCTGGGCTGGGATGATTCCAAGGCGGAATTCCGGCAGGGAACCGCATCCTGACGCTGGGCGAGGTGCCGAAGGAGCAGGTGTACGCGCTGAAGGGACGGGAATGCTGGGGTGGGAATGGGAATGCTGGGGTGGGAATGGCCTTGAAATCCCAGATTTGGGGTGGGAATGGCTTTGAAATCCCATCCCAGTTCCAGGATTTTGAGTTGGGAATGGGTTCAAAATCCCATTCCAGTCTTGATTTGGGGTTGGAATGGATTTGAAATCCCATCCTGTTTGGAACTCATGGGATCATGGAAGAGTTTGGGTTGGAATGGATTTGAAATCCCAGCTTTTGGGGCAGGAATGGATTTGCAATCCCAGTTTTGGGGCGGGAATGGATTTGCAGTCCCAGATTTGGGGTGGGAATGGATTTCAAATCCCAGATTTGGGGTGGGAATGGATTTCAAATCCCAGATTTGAGTTGGGAATGGATTTGAAATCCCGGCTTTTGGGGCGGGAATGGATTTGCAATCCCAGTTTGGGATGGGAAGGCTGGGCTGGGATGATTCCAAGGCGGAATTCCGGCAGGGAACCGCATCCTGACGCTGGGCGAGGTGCCGAAGGAGCAGGTGTACGCGCTGAAGCTGAAGGGAATCTCCGTCTGCTTCTCCATGCTGAAGGCGGCGCTCAGCGGCAGCTACGTCAACTTCGGCGTCTTCCGGCTCTACGGGGACGACGCGCTGGACAACGCCCTGCAGACCTTCATCAAACTGCTGCTCTCCATCCCACACAGCGACCTGCTGGTGAGCCAGAGGGAATAACGGGAATAACGGGAATAACGGGAATAACGGGAATGATGGGAATAATGGGAATAATGGGAATAATGGGAATAATTGGAATAATGGGAATAACGGGAATAATGGGAATAATGGGAAAAATGGGAATAATGGGAATAATGGGAAAAATGGGAATAACAGGGAAAACAGGAATAATGGGAATAACGGGGTGTTTGGGAATACAGAGAGCTGCTCTCCATCCCGCACAGCGACCTCCTGGTGAGCCAACGGGAACAACGGGAACAATGGGAATAACGGGAATAACAGGGAATAACGGGGAATAACGGGGGAATGGGAATGCCGGGAGTCACAGGGGAATGAGGTGTCTGGGAATACAGAGAGCTGCTCTCCATCCTGCACAGCGACCTCCTGGTGAGCCAGTGGGAACAACCAGAATAACAGGAATAATGGGAATAACGGGGAACCTGGGGAAAATGTGAATAATGGGAATAACGGGAATGCCGGGAGTTACGGGGGAATGGGGATCTGGGATACCGAGAGTCACAGAGGGAACAGGATCGGGAATACCGAGAGTCCCAGGGGAAACAGGATTGGGAATACCGGGAATCACAGGGGAATGGAGATCTGGGATACTGAGAGTCACAGGGGAACAGGATCGGGAATACCGAGTGTCCCAAGGAAACGGGGATCTGGGAATATGGAGAGTCCAGGGGGACGGGGATCAGGAATACCGGGAGTCACAGGGGAGTGGGGATCAGGAATACAGAGAGTCCTGGGGGAGCAGGGATCGGGAATACCGGAAGGCCCAGGGGAATAGGGATCGGGAATACCGGGAATCACAGGGGAATGGAGATCTGGGATACCGAGAGTCACAGGGGAAACAGGATCGGGAATACCGAGAGTCCCGAGGAAACGGGGAGCTGGGAATCTGGAGAGTCCTGGGAGAATCGGGAATACAGAGAGTCCTGGGGGAACAGGGATCGGGAATACCGGGAGGCCCAGGGGAAATGGGGATCAGGAATACAGAGAGTCCTGGGGGAATGGGGTGTCTGGGAATGCCGAGAGTCCCGGGAAGAGCTGGAGTCTCCAAAAGGAGGAGGCTCCCCGGAATGGCCGGAGCCTCCCGGGACAAAACGGAGCCTCCTGGGAAAAGCCGGATACTCCCGGGAACGGCCGGAGCCTTCCAGGAATGGCCAGAGCCTCCTGGGAACGGACAGAGCTTCCTGGGAATGGCCAGAGCCTCCTGGGAACAGCCAGAGCTTCCTGGGAATGGCCAGAGCTTCCTGGGAATGGTCAGAGCTTCCTGGGAACAGCCAGAGCTTCCTGGGAATGGTCAGAGCTTCCTGGGAACAGCCAGAGCTTCCTGGGAATGGTCAGAGCCTCCTGGGAACAGCCAGAGCTTCCTGGGAATGGCCAGAGCTTCCTGGGAATGGCCAGAGCTTCCTGGGAATGGTCAGAGCTTCCTGGGAATGGTCAGAGCTTCCTGGGAATGGCCAGAGCTTCCTGGGAATGGTCAGAGCTTCCTGGGAATGGTCAGAGCTTCCTGGGAATGGCCAGAGCTTCCTGGGAATGGTCAGAGCTTCCTGGGAATGGCCAGAGCTTCCTGGGAATGGACAGAGCTTCCTGGGAATGGCCAGAGCTTCCAGGAATGGTCAGAGCTTCCTGGGAATGGCCAGAGCTTCCAGGAATGGTCAGAGCTTCCTGGGAATGGCCAGAGCTTCCTGGGAATGGACAGAGCTTCCTGGGAACAGCCAGAGCTTCCTGGGAATGGCCAGAGCTTCCTGGGAACAGCCAGAGCTTCCTGGGAATGGCCAGAGCTTCCTGGGAATGGTCAGAGCTTCCTGGGAATGGCCAGAGCTTCCTGGGAATGGTCAGAGCTTCCTGGGAGCAGCCAGAGCTTCCTGGGAACAGCCAGAGCTTCCTGGGAGCAGACAGAGCTTCCCGGGAAATCCCAGATTCTCCCGGGGACTCCAGGAACAGCCGGAGCACAGGGAGGAGCGCAGAGCTGGGAGGGATTCGGGAATTCGGGCAGGGACAGGAACAGGCGGCGCAGCCGGGGAGGGGAGAGGGAGCACGGGGAGAATTCCCTGATTTGGGGTTGGAATGGATTTGAAATCCCAATTCCCAGATTTTGGGTTAGAATGGATCTGAAATCCCAATTCCCAGATTTGGGGTTGGAATGGATTTGAAATCCCATCCCAATTCCCAGATTTTGGGTTAGAATGGGTTTGAAATCCCATCCCAATTCCCAGATTTTGGGTTAGAATGGATCTGAAATCCCAATTCCCAGATTTGAGGTGGGAATGGATTTGAAATCCCATCCCAATTCCCAGATTTGGGGTGGGAATGGATTTGAAATCCCATCCAGTTTGGAATTCATGGGATCACGGAACAGTTTGGGCTGGAATGTTGGAATGAGGGAATGGGAAATGTGTGGGAATGGGAGAGGAGGAGAATGGGAACTGTGTGGGAACATGGATTTTCTGGGATAGGGAATTCCTGGGAGATCCATCAGCACATTCCAGGCAACTGACAAAAGGTTGGATTTAGGAATTCACCACATTCCAGGAAATCCACCGAGCCTCACCGGCGGATTTTTCCGGCTTTTCCCGCAGGATTATCCCAAACTCAGCCAATCCTATTATTCCCTGCTGGAAGTTCTGACCCAGGACCACATGAACTTCATCGCCAGCCTGGAGCCTCACGTCATCATGTACATCCTGTCCTCCATCTCCGAGGGCCTCACCGCCCTGGGTAATTCCCGAGGATCTCTGGGAATCGGGATGGGAGCGGGAGGACACCGGAGCCTCAAATCCCGATTTTTTGCTGCCGGATTTTGTCCCGCGGCGCCAGGCGGGATTTCGGAGGGAGGGAGAGGTCGGAGCTCTGATCCCTCCCGGAATCCACCGAGCCGGGGATTTGTGGGATGCTGGAATTTTGGAATGGTTTGGGTAGGAAGGGATTGAAATCCCATCCAGCTCCAATCCCAGTCCCGGGAACGCCTCCCCCAATCCCAGCTGATCCCAGCCTGGCCTTGGACAGTTCCACTTTTTTTCCTCCCAAACTCCGATTTTCCCATTTTCCCTCCTAAACTCTCATTTTTCTCCATTTTCCCACATTTCCCCTCCAAACCCGTATTTTTATCCCATTTTTTCCCCATTTTCCCTCCCAAACCCCCATTTTCCCCCTTTTTTTCCCCATTTTCCCTCCCCAAAATCCCACTTTCCCCTTATTTCCCCATTTTTTTCCTTAAATCCCAATTTTTTTCCCATTTTTTTCTCCCAAACCCTCATTTTTTCTCCCAAACCCCCATTTTTTCCCGATTTTTTCCCCAAACCCCCATTTTTTTCCCCATTTTCCCTCCCAAACCCCCATTTTTTCCCCAAACCCCCATTTTCCCCCAAATCCCCATTTTCCCCCCATTTCCCCCCCAAACCCCCATTTTTTCCCCCCAAACCCCCATTTTTTCCCATTTTTCCCCCCAAACCCCCATTTTTTCCCAATTTTTTCCTTAAATCCCCATTTTTTTCCCATTTTCCCTCCCAAACCCCCATTATTCCCTCCCAAACCCCCAATTTTTCCCCATTTTCCCTCCCAAACACCCATTTTTTTTCCCAAACCCCCATTTTTTTCCCCAATTTTTTTCCTTAAATCCCCATTTTTTCCTATTTTCCCTCCCAAACCCCCATTTTTTTCCCCCAAACCCCCATTTTTTCCCAATTTTTTCCCCCAAATCCCATTTTTTTTCCCATTTTCCCTCCCAAACCCCCATTTTTTTCTCCCAAACCCCTCAATTTTTTCCCCCAAACCCCCATTTTTTCCCAATTTTTTCCTTAAATCCCCATTTTTTTTCCCCCCCAAACCCCCATTTTTTCCCAATTTTTTCCTTAAATCCCCATTTTTTTCCCATTTTCCCTCCCAAACCCCCATTTTTCTCCCAAACCCCCATTTATTTTCCCAATTTTTCCCCAAATCCCATTTTTTTCCCCATTTTCCCTCCCAAACCCCCATTTTTTTCCCCCAAACCCCCATTTTTCCCAATTTTTTCCTTAAATCCCCATTTTTTCCCATTTTTTCCCTCCAAACCCCCATTTTTCCCCATTTTCCCTCCCAAATCCCAATTTTTCCCCATTTTCCCTCCCAAACCCCCATTTTTTACCCCAAACCCCCATTTTTTTCCCCAATTTTTCCTTAAATCCCATTTTTTTCCCATTTCCCCCCCAAACCCCCATTTTTTTCTCCCAAACCCCCATTTTTCCCCATTTTCTCTCCCAAACCCCCATTTTTTTCCCCAAAACCCCCATTTTTTTTCCCAAACCCCCATTTTTCTCTCCCAAACCCCCATTTTTTTCCCCAAACCCCCATTTTTTTCCCCAAACCCCCATTTTTTTCCCCAAACCCCCATTTTTTTCCCCAAACCCCCATTTTTTTCCCCAAACCCCCCATTTTTTTCCCCAAACCCCCATTTTTTTCCCCAAACCCCCCATTTTTTTTCCCCAACCCCCATTTTTTTCCCCAAACCCCCATTTTTTTTCCCCAAACCCCCATTTTTTTTCCCCAAACCCCCATTTTTTTCCCCAAACCCCCATTTTTTTCCCCAAATCCCATTTTTTCTCCCCATTTTCCCCCCCAAACCCCCATTTTTTTACCCAAACCCCCATTTTTTTCTCCCAAACCCCCATTTTTTTCCCCCAAACCCCCATTTTTTTTCCCCAAACCCCCATTTTTTTCCCCCAAACCCCCATTTTTTTCTCCCCAAACCCCCATTTTTTTCCCAACTTTTTCCCCAAACCCCATTTTTTTTCCCCATTTTCCGTCCCAAACCCCTATTTTTTTCTCCCAAACCCCCAATTTTTCCCCATTTTCCCTCCCAAACCCCCATTTTTTTCTCCCAAACCCTCATTTTTTTCCCCATTTTCCCCCCCCAAACCCCCATTTTTTTCCCCAAACCCCCATTTTTTTTCCCCAAACCCCCATTTTTTTTCCCCAAACCCCCATTTTTCTCTCCCAAACCCCCATTTTTTTTCCCCAAACCCCCATTTTTTCTCTCCCAAACCCCCATTTTTTTCCCCAAACCCCCGTTTTCCCCCCGTCTCCCCGTTGCCGCTCCCGACGCGTGTCCGTGCCCGCAGACACCATGGTGTGCACGGGCTGCTGCTCCTGCCTGGACCACATCGTCACCTACCTGTTCAAGCAGCTCTCGCGCAGCACCAAGAAGAGATCGACCCCGCTGGCCCAGGAGAGCGACCGCTTCCTGCACATCATGCAGCAGCACCCCGAGATGATCCAGCAGGTGCGCCCCAAAAACCTCCTGGGGGGCACAAAATCCTCATTTGGGGCCCCAAAAACCTCCTGGGGGGCACAAAATCCTCATTTGGGGCCCCAAAACGCTCCTGGGGGGCACAAAATCCGCATTTGGGGCCCAAAACGCTCCTGGGGGGCCAAAAAAAAATCCTGGGGGGCCCAAAATCCTCCTTTGGGGGCACAAAATCCTCATTTGGGGCCCAAAAAAATCCTCATTTGGGGCCCAAAAAACTCCTGGGGGACCCAAAATCCGCATTTGGGGCACAAAAACTCCTCAGGGGCTCTAAAAAACTCCTCAGGTCCTTGCACATCATGCAGCAGCACCCCGAGATGATCCAGCAGGTGCGCCCCAAAAACCTCCTGCGGGGCCAAAATCCGCATTTGGGGCACAAAATCCTCATTTGGGGCCCCAAAAATTCCTCAGGTCCTTGCACATCACGCAGCAGCACCCGAGATGATGCAGCAGGTGCGCCCCAAAACGCTCCTTGGGGGGCCAAAATCCGCATTTGGGGCCCAAAATCCTCCTTTGGGGCACAAAATCCTCATTTGGGGCCCAAAAAACTCCTCAGAGGCTGCAAAAATCTTCCTTTGGGGCCCAAGAATCTCCTCAGGGGCCCCAAAAACTCCTGCACGTTATGCAGCAGCACCCTGAGATGATCCAGCAGGTGCACCCCAAAAAACTCCTGGGGAGCCCAAAAAACTCCTTTGGGGCCCAAGAAACTCCTCAGGGGCTCCAAAATTCCTCCTTTGGGGCACAAAAATCCTCCTTTGGGGCCTAAAAGCTCCTCAGGGGTTCCAAAACTCCTTTGGGGCACAAAATCCTCATTTGGGGCCCAAAAAATCCTCATTTGGGGGCCAAAAAACTCCTCAGAGGCTGCAAAAATCTTCCTTTGCGGCCCAAGAAACTCCTCAGGGGCCCAAAAACTCCTCAGGGGCCAAAAATCCTCCTTTGGGGCACAAGAATCTCCTCAGGGGCCCCAAAAACTCCTGCACATCATGCAGCAGCACCCCGAGATGATCCAGCAGGTGCACCCCAAAAACCTCCTGGGGGGGCCAAAATCCACATTTGGGGCCTAAAAATCTCCTGGGGGGCACAAAATCTGCATTTGGGGCCCCAAAAAACTCCTGGGGGGCACAAAATCCGCATTTGAGGCTCAAAAAAGCTCCTGGGGGCACAAAATCCACATTTGGGGCTCAAAAAACTCCTCAGGGGCTCCAAAACTCCTCCTTTGGGGCACAAAAATCCTCATTTGTGGCCCAAAAAACTCCTGGGGGGCCCAAAATCCTCATTTGGGGCACAAAAAACTCCGGGGGGGCCCAAAAAAATCCTCAGAGGCTGCAAAAATCCTCCTTTGAGACACAAGAGACTCCTCAGGGGCTCCAAAAAACTCCTCAGGTCCTTGCACATCGTGCAGCAGCACCCCGAGATGATCCAGCAGGTGCACCCCAAAAAACTCCTGGGGGGCACAAAATCCTCATTTGGGGCCCAAAACGCTCCTGGGGGCACAAAATCCGCATTTGGGGCTCAAAATCCTCATTTGGGGCCCCAAAACGCTCCTGGGGGGCTCAAAATCCGCATTTGGGGCCCAAAAAACTCCTGGGGGGCCAAAAAAAATCCTGGGGGGCACAAAATCCTCATTTGGGGCCCAAAAAATCCTCATTTGGGGCCCAAAAAAGTCCAGGGGGGCCCAAAATCCTCCTTTGGGGCACAAAAACTCCTCACAGGTCCTTGCACATCATGCAGCAGCACCCCGAGATGATCCAGCAGGTGCAACCCAAAAAACTCCTGGGGGGCACAAAATCCTCATTTGGGGCTCAAAATCCGCATTTGGGGCCCCAAAACGCTCCTGGGGGGCCAAAATCCACATTTGGGGCCCAAAAATCCGCATTTGGGGCCCCAAAACGCTCCTGGGGGGCTCGAAATCCACATTTGGGGCCCCAAAACGCTCCTGGGGGGCTCAAAATCCTCATTTGGGGCCCCAAAATCCTCATTTGGGGCCCCAAAACGCTCCTGGGGGGCCAAAAAAAATCCTGGGGGGCACAAAATCCTCATTTGGGGCCCAAAAAACTCCTGGGGGGCGCAAAATCCACATTTGGGGCCTAAAAAACTCCTCAGGGGCTCCAAAACTCCTCCTTTGGGGCACAAAATCTGCATTTGGGGCTCAAAACGCTCCTGGGGGGCCAAAATCCTCATTTGGGGCCCAAAATCCTCATTTGGGGCCCAAAAAACTCCTCAGAGGCTCCAAAAAACTCCTCGGGCTCCAGAAACTTCTGGAGGGCCCAAAAAACTCCTCGGGGCCCCCAAAATCCTCCTTTGGGGCCCAAAAACTCCTCAGGACTCCAAAAACACCTCTGGGGCACCAAAAACTCCTCAGGTCCTTGCACATCATGCAGCAGCACCCCGAGATGATCCAGCAGGTGCTCCCCAAAAACCTCCTGGGGGGCACAAAATCCACATTTGGGGCCCCAAAAAGCTCCTGGGGAGCCAAAATTCGCATTTGGGGCTCAAAAAACTCCTGGGGAGCCCAAAAAACTCCTTTGGGGCCCAAAATCCTCCTCAGGGGCTCCAAAAACTCCTCAGGGGTCCTTGCACATCATGGAGCAGCACCCCAAGATGATCCAGCAGGTGCACCCCAAAAACCTCCTGGGGGGCACAAAATCCTCATTTGGGGCTCAAAATGCTCATTTGGGGCCCCAAAACGCTCCTGGGGGGCAAAAATTCGCATTTGGGGCCCCAAAACGCTCCTGGGGGGCACAAAATCCACATTTGGGGCCCCAAAACGCTCCTGGGGGGCCAAAATCCGCATTTGGGGCCCAAAAATCTCCTGGGGAGCCCAAAAAACTCCTTTGGGGCCCAAGAAACTCCTCAAGGGCTCCAAAACTCCTCCTTTGGGGCACAAAAATCCTCCTTTGGGGCCTAAAAGCTCCTCAAGGGCTCCAAAACTCCTTTGGGGCACAAAATCCTCATTTGGGGCCCAAAAATGCTCCTGGGGGGCCAAAATCCACATTTGGGGCTCAAAATCCTCATTTGGGGCCCAAAAAACTCCTCAGGGGCTCCAAAACTCCTCCTTTGGGGCAGAAAATCCTCCTCAGGGGAGCGAAAACTCCTCAGGGGCTGCAGAAACTCCTCAGGGGCTCCAAAAATCCTCATCTGGGGCCCAAAATCCTCCTTTGGGGCTCCAAAAATCCTCATTTGAGGCTCCAAAATCCTCCTCAGGGGCTCCAAAAATCTTCCTTTGGGGCTCCAAATTCCTCAAGACTCCAAAAAACTCCTCAGGGGCTCCAGAATTCACCTGAGGGGCTCCAAAAACTTCTGGGGGGCCCAAAAAACTCCTGAGGGGCTCCAGAAGAACCTCGGGGGCACCAAAATTCCCCAGGGAGCCCCAAAATTCCTCAGGGAGCCCCAAAATCCCCCCAGGGAGCCCCAAAATTCCTCAGGGAGCCCCAAAATTCCCCAGGGAGCCCCAAAATTCCTCAGGGAGCCCCAAAATTCCCCAGGGAGCCCCAAAATTCCTCAGGGAGCCCCAAAATTCCCCCAGGGAGCCCCAAAATTCCCCAGGGAGCCCCAGAATTCCTCAGGGAGCCCCAAAATTCCTCAGGGAGCCCCAAAATTCCCCAGGGAGCCCCAAAATCCCCCCGGGGAGCCCCAAAATTCCTCAGGGAGCCCCAAAATTCCCCAGGGGAGCCCCAGAATTCCCCAGGGAGCTCCAAAATTCCCCTGGGGAGCCCCAAAAAGCCCCAGGGAGCCCCAAAATTCCCCAGGGGAGCCCCAGAATTTTCCAGGGGAGCCCCAAAATTCCTCAGGGAGCCCCAAAATCCCCCCAGGAGCCCCAAAATTCCCCAGGGGAGCCCCAAAATTCCCCAGGGAGCCCCAAAATTCCTCAGGGAGCCCCAAAAGGCCCCAGGGGGGCCCCAAAATTCCTCAGGGAGCCCCAAAATTCCTCAGGGAGCCCCAAAATCCCCCCAGGAGCTCCAAAATTCCCCAGGGGAGCCCCAAAATTCCCCAGGGAGCCCCAAAATTCCCCAGGGAGCCCCAGAATTCCCCAGGGAGCCCCAAAATTCCCCTGGGGAGCCCCAAAATTCCCCAGAGAGCCCCAGAATTCCCCAGGGAGCCCCAAAATTCCCCCAGGGAGCCCCAAAATTCCTCAGGGAGCCCCAAAATTCCCCAGGGAGCCCCAAAATTCCCCAGGGAGCCCCAGAATTCCTCAGGGGAGCCCCAAAATTCCTCAGGGAGCCCCAAAATTCCTCAGGGAGCCCCAAAATTCCTCAGGGAGCACCAAAATTCCTCAGGGAGCACCAAAATTCCCCAGGGGAGCCCCAAAATTCCTCAGGGAGCACCAAAATTCCCCAGGGGAGCCCCAGAATTCCCCAGGGAGCCCCAAAAGGCCCCAGGGGAGCCCCAGAAGGCCCCAGGGCACCCCAAGGCCCGGAATTCCGTCCTTGCCAGCGCTCGGAGCCTCCAGGAGATTCCCAACCCCCAGAGATGGGATTGGGGTTTATGGGAAGGGATTTATGGGATCGGGATGGGAATTGGGATTTGGGATTTGGGATTTGGGCTGGGATCCATGGGATCAGGATGGGATGGGATCCATAGGATCCATGTGCTGGGATGGGATCCATGTGCTGGGATGGGATCCATGGGATCGGGATGGGATCCATAGGATCAGGCTGGGATCCATGGGATGGGGTCCATGGGCTCGGCTGGGATCCATGGGATTTATGGGATCCATGGGATCGGGATAGGATCCATGGGATGGGCTGGGATCCATGGGATCAGGATGGGATGGGATCCATAGGATCCATGTGCTGGGATGGGGTCCATGGGATCAGGATGGGATCCATGGGATTGGGATGGGATCCATGGGCAGGGATCCATAGGAACAGGCAGGGATCCCTGGGCAGGGATCCATGGGATTGGGATGGGATCCATGGGATGGGATCCATAGGATCAGGCTGGGGTCCATGGGATTGGGGTGGGATCCATAGGATCAGGCAGGGATCCATCGGCAGGGATCCATGGGATCAGGCTGGGATCCATGGGATTAGGATGGGATCCATGGGATGGAATCCATGGGATGGGATTGGGCTGGGATCCATGGGCAGGGATCCATGGGATCCATGGGATGGGATCCATGGGATGGGATCCATGGGATGGGATCCATAGAATCAGGATGGGATCCATGGGATTGGGCAGGGATCCATGGGCTGGGATCCCTGTGATCATGGGCTGGGATCCATGGGATGGGATTGGGATGGGATCCATGGGCTGGGATCCATGGGCAGGGATCCATAGGATCAGGCAGGGATCCATAGGATCAGGCTGGGATCCATGGGATGGGATTGGGATGGGATCCATGGGCAGGGATCCATGGGATTGGGCAGGGATCCATGGGCTGGGATCTATGGGATGGGATCCATGGGATCCATGGGATGGGATTGGGATGGGATCCATGGGCTGGGATCCCTGTGATCATGGGCAGGGATCCATGGGCTGGGATCCCTGTGATCCATGGGCTGGGATCCCTGTGATCCATGGGTTGGGATCCATGGGCTGGGATCCCTGGGATCCATGGGTTGGGATCCATGGGATCCATGGGCTGGGATCCCTGTGATCCATGGGTTGGGATCCATGGGATCCATGGGCTGGGATCCCTGTGATCCATGGGTTGGGATCCGTGGGATCCATGGAGGCGCTGCGTTAACCCCTGGCTGCCCGTGCAGATGCTCTCCACGGTGCTGAACATCATCATCTTCGAGGACTGCCGCAACCAGTGGTCCATGTCCCGGCCCCTGCTCGGCCTCATCCTCCTCAACGAGAAGGTACGGACGGGTCCATCCCGCGGGAGAGCCGTCCCAGAAAGCCTTGGGGTGATCCCACGGCCAGGAAAACTCCTTGGAATGATCCCATGGCCAGGAAAACTCCTTGGAATGGTCCCATGGCCAGGAAAACTCCTTGGAATGGTCCCATGGGCAGGATGATCCTTGGAATGGTCCCATGGCCAGGAAAACTCCTTGGAATGGTCCCATGGGCAGGAAAACTCCTTGGAATGGTCCCATGACCAGGATGATCCTGGGATGATCCCATGGGCAGGATGATCCATGGGGGGATTCCATGACCAGGAAAACTCCTTGGAATGATCCCATGGCCAGGAAAACTCCTTGGAATGGTCCCATGGCCAGGAAAACTCCTTGGAATGGTCCCATGGGCAGGAAAACTCCTTGGAATGGTCCCATGGCCAGGAAAACTCCTTGGAATGGTCCCATGGCCAGGATGATCCATGGGGGGATTCCATGGCCAGGAAAACTCCTTGGAGCAATCACATGGCCAAGATGATCCTGGGATGATCCCATGACCAGGATGATCCTTGGAATGGTTCCATAGCCAGGAAAGCTCCTTGGAATGGTCCTGTGGCCAGGATGATCCTTGGAATGATCCTTGGAGTGATCTCATGGCCAGAATGATCCTTGGAATGATCCCTCAGCCAGGACGATCCCGGGATGATCCCAGGATAATCCCATGGCTAGGATGGTCCCTGGAATGTTCCCAGGACGATTCCAGGATGATCCCTGCAGTGATTCCAGGATGATCCCAGGATGATCCCTGGATGATTCCAGGATGATCCCTGAATGATCCCAGGATGATCCCTGGAATGATCCCAGGATGATCCCTGGATGATTCCAGGATGATCCCTGGATTATCCCTGCAGTGATCCCTGGAATGATCCCTGGAATAATCCCAGGATGATCCCTGGAATGATCCCAGGATGATCCCTGGAATGATCCCGGGATGATCCCTGGAATGATCCCTGGAATGATCCCAGGATGATCCCTACAATGATCCCAGGATGATCCCGGGATGATCCCTGAGCCAGGAAAGCCCCTCGGAGCTGCTCAATCCCAGCTCCATCACCCAAAACCCCAAACCCCAAACCCAAACCCCAGGATGTTCCCTCCTCATCCCCACGGGGTGGGGGTTGGGATTGCTCCATGTCCGATCCCGAATCCCGCGGGATCGGCTCGGGATCGGCTCGGGATCGGCTCGGGATCGGCTCGGGATCAGCTCGGGATCGGCTCGGTGTGTCCGCAGTACTTCTCGGACCTGCGGAACAGCATCGTGAACAGCCAGCCCCCGGAGAAGCAGCAGGCCATGCACCTCTGCTTCGAGAACCTCATGGAGGGCATCGAGCGCAACCTCCTCACCAAGAACCGAGACAGGTCAGCGGGAACGGGGAGTGGGGAGTGGGGAATGGGGGAATGAACACAGCAGGAATGGGGAATGAGGGAATGTGGGAATGAACACGGCGGGAATGGGGAGTGGGGAGTGGGGAATGGGGAATGGGGGAATCTGGGAATGAACACAGCGGGAAACGGGGAGTGGGGAATGCAGTGGGAATGTGGGAATGTGGGAATGAACACGGCGGGAATGGGGAATGGGGGAATGAACACAGCGGGAATGGGGAATCTGGGAATCTGGGAATGAACACAGCAGGAATGAGGGAATGAACACAGCGGGAATGGCGAGTGGGGAATGGGGGAATCTGGGAATGGACACAGCGGGAATGTGGGAATGTGGGAATCTGGGAATGAACACAGCAGGAATGGGGAATGGGGGAATGAGGGAATGAACACAGCGGGAAACAGGGAATGAACACAGCGGGAATGGGGAATGGGGAATGGGGGAATGGGGAATGAACACAGCAGGAATGTGGGAATGAACACAGCAGGAAACGGAATGAACACAGCGGGAATGGGGAATGCAGCAGGAATGTGGGAATCTGGGAATGAACACAGCAGGAATGTGGGAATGCAGCGGGAATGTGGGAATGAACACAACGGGGAATGGGGAATGGGGGAAGGTGGGAATGTGGGAATGAACACAGCGGGAAACGGGGAATGGGGGAAGGTGGGAATGTGGGAATGAACACAGTGGGAATGTGGGAATGCAGCGGGAATGTGGGGAATGAACACAGCAGGAAACAGGGAATGGGGAATGTGGGAATGCAGCGGGAATGTGGGAATGAGGGAATCTGGGAATGAACACAGTGGGGAACGGGGAATGAACACAGCAGGAATGGGGAATGCAGCGGGAATGTGGGAATGTGGGAATGAACACAGCGGGAATGAGGAATTCAGTGGGAATGCAGCAGGAATGTAGGAATGAACACAGCGGGAATGGGGGAATGAACACAGCGGGAATGTGGGAATCTGGGAATGAACACAGCAGGAATGTGGGAATGCAGTGGGAATTCAGTGGGAATTCAGTGGGAATGCAGCAGGAATGTAGGAATGAACACAGCAGGAATGGGGGAATGAACACAGCGGGAATGGGGAATGCAGCGGGAATGTGGGAATCTGGGAATGAACAGCAGGAATGTGGGAATGCAGTGGGAATTCAGTGGGAATGCAGCAGGAATGCAGCAGAAATGCAGCAGGAATGCAGCAGGAATGCAGCAGGAATGCAGCAGGAATGCAGCAGGAATGTGGGAATGCAGAGGAAATTCAGTGGGAATTCAGTGGGAATGCAGCAGGAATGCAGCAGGAATGTGGGAATGTGGGAACACAGTGGAAATTCAATGGGAATCCAGCGGGAATGCAGCAGGAATGTGGGAACACAGCGGGAATGCAGTGGGAATGGATTGGGAATGCAGCAGGAATGTGGGAACACAGCAGAAATTCAGCGGGAATGCAGCAGGAATGCAGCAGGAATGTGGGAACACAGCGGGAATTCAGTGGGAATGCAGCAGGAATGTGGAATGAACACAGCAGGAATTCAGTGGGAATGCAGTGGGAATGCATTGGGAATGCAGCAGGAATGTGGGAGCACAGCAGGAATGCAGCAGGAATGCATTGGGAATGCAGGGATTTGGAAATTCAGGAGTGCAGGAATGTGGGAATGCGGGAATTCAGGAATGAAGGAATGCAGGAACATGGGAATTCAGCAATGTGCAAATTCAGGAATGTGGGAATGCACTGGGAATGTGGGAATTCAGGAGTATGGGAATTTGGGAATGCAGGAATGTGGGAATGAGGGAACATGGGAACTCAGGAATGTGGGAATGCACTGGGAATGTGGGAATTCAGGAGTACGGGAATTCGGGAATGAGGGAATGAGGGAACATGGGAATTCAGGAATGTGGGAATTCAGGAATGTGGGAATGAGGGAACATGGGAATTCAGGAATGTGGGAATTCAGGAATGTGGGAATGCACTGGGAATGTGGGAATTCAGGAGTACGGGAATTCGGGAATGAGGGAACATGGGAATTCAGGAATGTGGGAATTTGGGAATGAGGGAATGTGGGAATGCGGAAATGTGAATTCGGGAATGCAGGAACGCAGGAATGCGGGAACGTGGGAAAACTTGGAAACTCAGGAACTCGGGAATGCAGGAGTTTGGGAATGCAGGAGTTTGGGAATGCAGGAGATCAGGAATGCAGGAGTTTGGGAATGCAGGAGTTTGGGAATGCAGGAGCTCGGGAATGCAGGAACTCGGGAATGCAGAAGTTTGGGAATGCAGGAACTCGGGAATGCAGATCAGGAATGCAGGAGTTTGGGAATGCAGGAGTTTGGGAATGCAGGAGTTTGGGAATGCAGGAGTTTGGGAATGCAGGAGCTCGGGAATGCAGATCAGGAATGCAGGAGTTTGGGAATGCAGGAGTTTGGGAATGCAGGAGCTCGGGAATGCAGGAGTTTGGGAATGCAGGAACTCAGGAACACACACGGGAATTCGGGAATGCAGGAGATCAGGAATGCAGGAGTTTGGGAATGCAGGAGCTCGGGAATGCAGGAGTTTGGGAATGCAGGAGTTTGGGAATACAGGAAATCAGGAACACACACGGGAATTCGGGAATGCAGGCAGAAACTCAGGAACACAGGAATATGCACAGGAATTTGGGAACTCGGGCGGGAATTTGGGAACACGTGCAGGAACTCAGGAATGCTCACAGGAACTTGGGAATTCAGGAATTTGGGAACATGTGCAGGAACTCAGGAATGCTCACGGGAATTTGGGAATTCAGGAATTTGGGAACATGTGCAGGAACTCAGGAATGCTCACGGGAATTCGGGAATGCTCACAGAAATTTGGGAATTCAGGAATTTGGGAACACGTGCAGGAACTCAGGAATGCTCACAGGAACTTGGGAATTCAGGCAGGAATTTGGGAACTCAGGCAGGAATTTGGGAATTCAGGCAGGAATTTGGGAATTCAGGAATGCTCATGGGAATTTGGGAATTCAGGCAGGAATTTGGGAATTCAGGCAGGAATTTGGGAATTTGGGAATTCAGGAATGGGATCAGCCCGGGGATGATTTGGATGGGGAGGGAGGTGAAGCATTCCCGCCGTGCTGGGGGATCCAGCCTGGCCTGCCCCAGAATTTCCTCTGGGAATTCCATCCCAGCCCCTCCCAGCCTGGAATTCCTTCCCAAAATCCCCATTCCAGTCTGAGAATTCCCACGGGATTCCTTCACGGATTCAGGGATGGGTTTGGGTGAGAAGGGACCGGAATTCCCAGCCAGAGCCGTGGGGAATTTCCATGGACAAAGCAGGGATTTTCCTCTGGGAATTCCATCCCAGCCCTTCCCCACCCACCCAGGTGGGAATTCCTGGATTCATCCTGGATAAATCCTGGAAAAATCCTGGAAAAATCCTAAATTCATTCATGGATAAATCCCAGATAAACCCTGGCTCTCCCCATTCCGGTGGGATCCAAACCCTTCACGGAGGTGCCGGCGCCAGCGCCCAGCTTTGGGTGGAATCCCCCAGAACCCCCTGGAACCTCCTCAGAACCCTCTGGAACCCCTCAGAATCCCCTGGAACCCCCCAAAACCCACCAAGAACCCTTCAGAACCCCCTGGAACCCCTTGGAATCTCCCTGGAACCCCATGGAATCTCGTGGAACCCCTCAGAATCCCCCAGAACCTTCCAGAACCTCTCCCCCCGCCCAGGTTCACACAGAACCTCTCAGCGTTCCAGCAGGAAGTCAACGACTCCATGAAGAACTCGAGCTGCCCCAGAACCCCCCTGAACCCCCCCCTAGAACCTCCTCAGAACCCCCCAGAACCTCCTCAGAACCCTTCAGAACCTCCTCAGAACCCTCTGGAACTCCCAGGAACCCCCTTGAATCCCATGGAATCTCCCAGGACCCTTCCAGAACCCCTCAGAACCTTCCAGAACCTCCTCAGGACCCTCCAGAACCCCCCTAAAACCTCCTCAGAACCCTCCAGAATCCCCTGAACCCCCCCAGAACCTCCTCAGAACCTCCTCAGAACCCTCCAGAACCTCCTCAGAACCCCCTGAACCCTCCAGAACCTCCTCAGAACCCTCTGGAACTCCCTGGAACCCCCTTGAATCCCATGGAATCTCCCATGAACCCTTCCAGAACCCTCCAGAACCCCCCAGAACCTCCTCAGAACCCTCCTGAACCCCCCTAAAACCTCCTCAGAACCCTCCAGAATCCCCTGAACCCCCCCTGAACCCCCCAGAACCTCCTCAGAACCTCCTGAACCCCCCCTAGAACCTCCTCAGAACCCTCCAGAACCCCCCAGAACCCTCTAGAACACCCCAGAACCCTCCAGAACCTCCTCAGAACCCTCTGGAACTCCCTGGAACCCCCTTGAATCCCATGGAATCTCCCAGGAACCCTTCCAGAACCCTCCAGAACCTTCCAGAACCCTTCAGAACCTTCCAGAACCTCCTCAGAACCCTCCAGAACCCCTGAGAACCTTCCAGAACCTCTCTCTGTCTCTCCCCCAGGTTCACACAGAACCTCTCGGTGTTCTGGCGGGAAGTCAATGAGTCCATGAAGAACTCGAGCTCCCCCAGAACCCCCTGAACCCCCCCCTAGAACCTCCTCAGAACCCTCCAGAATCCCCTGAACCCTCCAGAACCTCCTCAGAACCTCCTCAGAACCCTCCAGAACCTTCTCAGAACCCCCTGAACCCTCCAGAACCCCTTGGAATCCCATGGAACCTCCTCAGAACCTCCTCAGAACCCTACAGAACCCTCCAGAACCTCCCCAGAACCCTCCAGAACCTCAGAACCCTCTGGAACTCCCTGGAACCCCCTTGAATCCCATGGAATCTCCCAGGAACCCTTCCAGAACCCCTCAGAACCTCCTCAGAACCCTCCAGAACCTCCCAGAACCCCTTGGAACCCTCCAGAACCCCCTCAGAACCCTCCAGAACCTCCTCAGAACCCTCCAGAACCTCCTTGAATCCCATGGAATCTCCCAGGAACCCTTCCAGAACCCCTCAGAACCTTCCAGAACCTCCTCAGAACCCTCCAGAACCGTTGAGAACCTTCCGGAACCTCTCTCTCTGTGTCTCCCCCAGGTTCACTCAGAACCTCTCGGCGTTCTGGCGCGAGGTCAACGACTCCATGAAGAACTCGAGACCCCCCTGAACCCCCCTAGAACCTCCTCAGAACCTCCTGAACCCCCCCTAGAACCTCCTCAGAACCCTCCAGAACCTTCTCAGAACCCCCTGAACCCTCCAGAACCTCCTTGAATCCCATGGAATCTCCCAGGAACCCTTCCAGAACCCTTCAGAACCTCCTCAGAACCCTCCAGAACCCTTCAGAACCCGTTAGAATCCCATGGAATCTCCCAGGAACCCTTCCAGAACCCCTCAGAACCCCTCAGAACCTCCTCAGAACCTCCTTGAATCCCATGGAATCTCCCAGGAACCCTTCCAGAACCCCTCAGAACCTTCCAGAACCTCCTCAGAACCCCCCAGAACCCCTGAGAACCTTCCGGAACCTCTCTCTGTGTCTCCCCCAGGTTCACGCAGAACCTCTCGGCGTTCCGGCGCGAGGTCAACGACTCCATGAAGAACTCGAGCTACGGCGTCAACAGCAACGACATGATGAGCTGACAGCTCCGAGCCTTCCTCCTCCTCCTCCTCCTCCTCCTCCTCCTCCTCTTCCTCTTCCTCCTCCTCCAGGCCGGGCTCACCTGGGCGGGCGTTTTCCCACGGGAATGGCACGATCCAGGTGCAGGAATTCCGAGGTTTTATTATTTTTATTTTTATTTTTATTTTGTTTTTTTTTTTTTGGTTTTTTGGGTTTTTTTTGGGTTTTTTGGGTTTTTTGGGTTTTTTGGGTTTTTTTGGTTTTTTGGGGTTTTTTTTTGGGTTTTTTTGGTTTTTTGGGGGGTTTTTTTTGGGTTTTTTTGGTTTTTTTGGGGTTTTTTTTTTTGGGTTTTTTTTTTGGTGGCGCCGCGTCGGGAGAAGCCTGGCTTGTATAAAAATATGGAAAAAACAAACAAAAAAGAACAAAAAAAAAAAGAAGAAAAGCAGAAAAAAAAAAAAATGGAAAAAAAAAAAATAATAACATGTACATTTTTTCATAACGTTTTGGAGCGAGGTTTATATTGAGTTTCAGAAAAATGAGGTTTAAAAAATTATCAAAAAAATAAAAAAGTGTTAAAAAAAAAAAAAAAAGATAAAAAAAGATGGGAAAAGATGAAAAAAAATGTTAAAAAAAAAAGATAAAAAGGGGAAAAAAAGAAAAAAAACATGAGAAAATAGACAAAAAAATAGATGAAAAAGACAAAAAAAAAGACAAAAAAAATTTTAAAAAAAGACAAAAAAAATGAAAGGTGGGGGGAAAAAAATCACAAAAAAATTACAAAAAAATCACAAAAAAATCACAAAAAAATCACAAAAAAATTACAAAAAAATCATAAAAAAATCACAAAAAAATCACAAAAAAAATCATAAAAAAATCCACAAAAAACGAGGATTAAAAAAAAAAAAAAAGGATAAAAATACAAAAAAAAAAAATACAAAGTGTGATTGAAATTTTTACAGAGTCCTGGTGTGAGGATGATGAATGTGAGTGAGGAAAGCGTGGCCTGAAGCTTTACTGGGCGAGGGGGGTGTGAAAGTGCAGAGATTATTAAAGAGAGAGAAGCGAAAAACTCAAACAAACGCTTCAAAAATAAAAATAAAAATAAAAAAACCGCAAAAAAAAATAATTAATAATAATAATAATAATAAATAATAATTAAAAAAAAATTAAAAAAAAAAACAAAGCAAAAAAAACCACAAAAAAAACCCCAAAAAAAAAGCGTTGTAAAATTCCAAATGTATATTTTTTCTTATTAAGCCCCTCTGAAAAATGAGCATTTCCCAGCCCTGCTTGTCGGGAACTCAAAGCCATCCCTCGCTGCTTCGCTCGTGGCTCTTCCTCCTTTTTATTCCCATTTTTTATTTTTGGGATACGGACGGATCCGAGGGAAAACTCTTGGATTTCCCCGCTCTCGTTGCTGCTACTCGTGTGCATCCTCTTGCTCAGCTCTTCCCCCAAAACCTCTCGGCCCTTCCTTCCTTCCTCCGCCTCCTCCTCTTTTGGAATTTCAATTTTGCAATTTCAATTTTGCAATTTCAATTTTGCAATTTCAATTTTGCAATTTCAATTTTGGAATTTCAATTTTGGGATTTCAATTTTGGAATTTCAATTTTGCAATTTCAATTTTGGAATTTCAATTTTGCAATTTCAATTTTGCAATTTCAATTTTGAAATTTCAATTTGGGAATTTCAATTTTGAAATTTCAATTTTGGAATTTGAATTTTGGAATTTCAATTTTGGAATTTCAATTTTGGGATTTCAATTTTGCAATTTCAATTTTGCAATTTCAATTTTGGAATTTCAATTTTGGAATTTCAGTTTTGCAATTTCAATTTTGCAATTTCAATTTTGCAATTTCAATTTTGCAATTTCAATTTTGCAATTTCAATTTTGGAATTTGAATTTTGCAATTTCAATTTGGGAATTTCAATTTGGGAATTTCAATTTGGGAATTTCAATTTTGCAATTTCAATTTTGAAATTTGAATTTTGCAATTTCAATTTTGCAATTTCAATTTTGGGATTTCAATTTGGGAATTTCAATTTTGCAATTTCAATTTTGGGATTTCAATTTTGAAATTTCAATTTTGCAATTTCAATTTTGCAATTTCAATTTGGGAATTTCAATTTTGAAATTTCAATTTTGCAATTTCAATTTTGCAATTTCAATTTTGCAATTTCAATTTTGCAATTTGAATTTTGCAATTTCAATTTTGGAATTTCAATTTTGCAATTTCAGTTTTGGAATTTCAATTTTGCAATTTGAATTTTGCAATTTCAATTTTGGAATTTCAATTTTGGAATTTCAATTTTGAAATTTCAATTTGGGAATTTCAGTTTTGCAATTTCAATTTTGAAATTTCAATTTTGGAATTTCAATTTTGGAATTCTATATTTTTCCTTTTTTTTTAATATTTTTTTTCCCTTTTTCCCCTTTTTTTCCCTTTTTTGTTTTCCTTTTTTTTTCCTTTTCTCATTTTTCTTTCTAATTTCCTTGTCTTCCTTTATTTTCCTTTTTTCCCTTTTTTTCCTTTTTTTCCTTTTTATTTTCTTTTTTCCCTTTTCTCTATTCTTCCTTTTTTTTATTTTCCCCCCTTTTTTTCCCTTTTTTATTTTCCTTTTTTTTTTCCTTTTCTCATTTTTCTAATTTCCTTGTCTTCCTTTATTTTCCTTTTTTCCCTTTTTATTTTCTTTTTTCCCTTTTCTTTTTTCTTCCCTTTTTTAATTTTTTCCCCTTATTTTCCTTTTTTCCCCCTTTTTTCTTTTTATTTTTTTCTTCTTATTTTTTTTCCTTTTTCTCCCTTTTTTCCCTTTTTTCCCTTTTTTCCCTTTTTTATTTTCCTTTTTTTTTTTCCTTTTCTCATTTTTCTTTCTAATTTCCTTGTCTTCCTTTATTTTCCTTTTTTCCCTTTTTTTCCTTTTTATTTTCTTTTTTCCCTTTTCTTTTTTCTTCCCTTCTTTTATTTTTTCCCCCTTATTTTCCTTTTTTTCCCTTATTTTTTCCCCCTTTTTTCTTTTTATTTTTTCCTTTTTATTTTTTCCTTTTTCTCCCTTTTTCCCCTTTTTTTCCCTTTTTTATTTTCCTTTTTTTTTTTCCTTTTCTCATTTTTCTTTCTAATTTCCTTGTCTTCCTTTATTTTCCTTTTTTCCCTTTTTTTCCTTTTTATTTTCTTTTTTCCCTTTTCTTTATTCTTCCCTTTTTTATTTTTCCCCCTTGTTTTCCTTTTTTTCCCTTATTTTTTTCTTTTTATTTTTTTCCCTTTTTTTCCTTTTTCCCTTTTTTATTTTCCCCTTTTTTTTTCTTTTTCCCATTTTTTTTCTCCCTTTTTTTTGCTTTTCTCTCCTTTTTTTTCCTTTCCCTTTTTATTCCCCTTTTTCTTTTCCTTTTCCCCTTTCATTTTTCCTTTTTTTCCCCCTTTTTTCTCCCTTTTTTTCTTCTTTTCCCTTTTTTCCCTTTTTCTTTTTTCCCTTTTTCCCCCTTTTTTTCCTTTTTTCTTCCTTTTTTCCTTTTCTCATTTTTCTTTCTAATTTCCTTGTCTTCCTTTATTTTTCCTTTTTTCCCGTATTTTCTTTTCCTTTTCTCCCTTTTTCCCCCTCTTTTTTTCCTTTTCTCCCCTTATTTTTCCCCTTTTTTTTCCTTTTTCCCCCTTTTCTTTCCTTTTTTCCCCTTTTTTCCTTTTTTCATTCTTTTTCCCCCCCTTATTTTTCCCCCCTTTTTTCCCCCTTATTTTCCCCATTTTTCCCCCTTCTTCTCCCTTTTTTCCCCTTTTTCTTTTCTTTCCCCTTTTTTTCCTTTTTTCCCCTTTTTTCTTTTTCTCCCTTTTTTCCCCCTTTTTTCTCCTTATTTTTTTTCTTTTTCCCCTTTTTTTTCCCTTTTTCCCTTTTTTCCCCCTTATTTTTTTCTTTTTCCTCTTTTTTTTCCTTTTTTTCTTTTTCCCTTTTCCCCCCTTATTTTTTCCTTTTTTTCCCTTTTTTTTTTCCTTTTTTCCCCCCCTTATTTTTTTTCTTTTTCCCCATTTTTCTTCTTTTTTCCTTTTTTCCCCTTTTTTCTTTTTCCTTCTTTTCCCTTTTTTTCCTTTTTTTCCCTTATTTTTTTCTTTTTCCCCTTTTTTTTCCTTTTTTCCTTTTTTTCCCTTTTTTATCCTTTTTCCCCCTTATTTTCCCCCCTTATTTTTTTTCCTTTTTCCCTTTTTTCCCCCTTATTTTTTTTCTTCTTCCCCATTTTTTTTTCTTTTTTCCTTTTTTCCCCTTTTTCCCCCCTTATTTTTTTTCTTTTTCCCCTTTTTTCTTCTTTTTTCCATTTTTTTCCCTTTCTTTTTTCCTTTTTTTCCCTTTTTTCCTTTTTCCCCCTTATTTTTTTCTTTTTCCCCCTTTTTTTTTCTTTTTTCCTTTTTTTCCTTTTTATCCTTCTTTCCCCATTATTTTTTTCCCCCATTTTTCTTCTCTTTTCCTTTATTTCCCTTTTTATCCTTTTTCCTCCCTTATTTTTTTTCTTTTTCCCCTTTTTTCCTTTTTTTATCCTTTTCCCCCCTTATTTTCCCCTTTTTCCCCCTTTTTTTTCCCCTTTTTCCCCCTTTTTCCCCTTTTTTTCTCCCTTTCCCCCCCATTTTCCCCCCATTTTTCCCCCCATTTTTCCCATTTTCCCATTTTTCCGTGCCGTTCCCGGCGCTGTTCCGGAGGTTCCCGTGCTGGGTTTGGGTTTTTCTCTCCCTGCTGGTGTGTGTGGGCTCCTTTCCCGTCGGCAGGCGCTGGTTGGTGTCGGGTGTTTGCTGCAATCCGTGTAAAAGCATCGTGACTGCAAATAAAACTCCGTGGTTTCTACTGCGCCGGCTCTGCTGCGCCCGAGAGCCCCCAAATTCACCCCAGAATCCATCCTGGAGCCCCAAAATCCATCCTGGAACCCAAAATTCACCTGAGAGCCCCAAAATTCACCTGAGAGCCCCCAAATTCACCCCAGAATCCATCCTGGAGCCCCAAAATCCATCCTGGAGCCCCGAAATTCACCCCAAAATCCATCCTGGAGCCCCCAAATTCACCCCAGAATCCATCCTGGAGCCCCAAAATTCACCCCAGAATCCATCCTGGAGCCCCAAAATTCACCTGAGAGCCCCAAAATCCATCCTGGAGCCCCAAAATTCACCTGAGAGCCCCAAAATTCACCCCAGAATCCATCCTGGAGCCCCGAAATTCACCCCAGAATCCATCCTGGAGCCCCAAATCCATCCTGGAGCCCCGAAATTCACCCCAGAATCCATCCTGGAGCCCCAGAATCCATCCTGGAGCCCCAAATCCATCCTGGAGCCCCGAAATTCACCTGAGAGCCCCCAAATTCACCCCAGAATCCATCCTGGAGCCCCAAATCCATCCTGGAGCCCCGAAATTCACCCCAGAATCCATCCTGGAGCCCCAAATCCATCCTGGAGCCCCGAAATTCACCTGAGAGCCCCCAAATTCACCCCAGAATCCATCCTGGAGCCCCAAAATCCATCCTGGAGCCCAAAAATCCATCCTGGAGCCCAAAAATTCACCTGAGAGCCCCGAAATTCACCCCAGAATCCATCCTGGAGCCCCAAAATCCATCCTGGAGCCCCGAAATTCACCCCAAAATCCATCCTGGAATCACCTGAGAGCCCCAAAATCCATCCTGGAGCCCCAGAATCCATCCTGGAGCCCCAAAATTCACCCCAAAATCCGTTCCTGGAGCCCCAAAATCCATCCTGGAGCCCCAGAATTCACCCCAGAATCCATCCTGGAGTCACCTGAGAGCCCCAAAATCCATCCTGGAGCCCCGAAATTCACCTGAGAGCCCCCAAATTCACCCCAGAATCCATCCTGGAGCCCCGAAATTCACCCCAAAATCCATCCTGGAGCCCCAAAATCCATCCTGGAGCCCCCAAAATCCATCCTGGAGTCACCTGAGAGCCCCAAAATCCATCCTGGAGCCCCAAAATCCATCCTGGAACCCCGAAATTCACCCCAGAATCCATCCTGGAGCCCCCAAATTCACCCCAAAATCCATCCTGGAGCCCCGAAATTCATCCTGGAGCCCCAAAATTCACCCCAGAATCCATCCTGGAGCCCCAAAATCCACCTGAGAGACCCAAAATTCACCCCAAAATCCATCCTGGAGTCCCAGAATTCATCCTGGAACCCCAAAATTCACTTGAGAGCCCCAAAATTCATCCCAAAATTCATCCTGGAGCCCCAAAATCCATCCTGGAGCCCCAAAATTCATCCTGGAACCCCGAAATTCACCTGAGAGCCCCAAAATTCACCCCAAAATTCATCCTGGAGCCCCAAAATTCATCCTGGAGCCCCAAAATTCATCCTGGAACCCCGAAATTCACCCCAAAATCCATCCTGGAGCCCCAAAATTCACCCCAGAATCCATCCTGGAGCCCCAAAATCCATCCTGGAGCCCCAAAATTCACCTGAGAGCCCCGAAATTCACCCCAAAATCCATCCTGGAGCCCCAAAATTCACCTGAGAGCCCCGAAATCCATCCTGGAGCCCCAAAATTCACCCCAGAATCCATCCTGGAGTCACCTGAGAGCCCCAAAATCCATCCTGGAGCCCCAAAATTCACCTGAGAGCCCCGAAATTCACCCCAGAATCCATCCTGGAGCCCCCAAATTCACCCCAAAATCCATCCTGGAGCCCCAAAATTCATCCTGGAACCCCGAAATTCACCCCAAAATCCATCCTGGAGTCACCTGAGAGCCCCAAAATCCATCCTGGAGCCCCAAAATCCATCCTGGAGCCCCAAAATTCACCCCAGAATCCATCCTGGAGTCACCTGAGAGCCCCAAAATCCATCCTGGAGCCCCAAAATCCATCCTGGAGCCCCAAAATCCATCCTGGAGCCCCAAAATTCACCCCAAAATCCATCCTGGAGCCCCAAAATTCACCCCAGAATCCATCCTGGAGCCCCAAAATCCATCCTGGAGCCCCAAAATCCATCCTGGAGCCCCAAAATTCACCCCAAAATCCATCCTGGAGTCACCTGAGAGCCCCAAAATTCATCCTGGAGCCCCAAAATTCACCTGAGAGCCCCAAAATTCACCCCAAAATCCATCCTGGAGCCCCAAAATTCATATTGGAGCCCCAAAATCCATCCTGGAGCCCCAAAATCCATCCTGGAGCCCCAGAATCCATCCTGGAGCCCCAAAATTCACCCCAGAATTCATGCTGGAGTCACCTGAGAGCCCCAAAATTCATCCTGGAGTCATCTGAGAGCCCCAAAATTCACCTGAGAGCCCCAAAATTCACCCCAAAATCCATCCTGGAGCCCCAGAATTCACCTGAGAGCCCCAAAATTCATCCTGGAGCCCCAAAATTCACCCGAGAGCCCCAAAATTCACCCCAGAATCCATCCTGGAGCCCCAAAATTCATCCTGGAGTCACCTGAGCGCCCCAGAATTCATCCTGGAACCCTGAAATTCATCCTGGAACCCCAAAATGCACCCCAGAGTCACCCCGGAGCCCCAAAACTCAACCTGGAGCCCCAAAATTCACCTGAGAGCTCCAAAATTCACCTCAAAATTCACCCCAGAGCCCCAAAATTAATCCCAGAGTCACCTGAGAGCCCCAAAACGCACCACAGAGCCCCAAAATTCACAGCAGAGCCCCCCAGACTCACCCCAGAGCCACCCAAAAAGCCACCCCAAAAGCCACCCCAGAGCCCCCAGACTCACCCCAGGAGTGCCCCCAGTCCTCAGAGCCACCCCTGCACCCCAAGAGTCACCCCTGAGTCACCCCAGAGCCCCGAGAGTCACCACAGAGCCACCCCCTGCACCCCAAGAGTCACCTGAGAGCCCCAAAATTCACCCCCGAACCTCGAGAGTCACTCCTGAGTCACCCCAGAGCCCCCCCAGAGCCCCCCCCGAGTCACCCCGGAGAGCCCCAGAGCCACCCCTGCACCCCAAGAGTGTCCCCAGAGTCACCCCAGAGAGTCACTGGAGAGCCCCAAAATTCACCCCAGAGCCTCAAGAGTCACCCCAGAGCCCCCAGAGTCACCCCAAGAGTGTCCCCAGAGCCCCGAGAGTCACTGGAGAGCCCCAAAACTCACCCCAGAGCCTCAAGAGTCACTCCTGAGTCACCCCAGAGCCACCCCTGCACCCCAAGAGTGTCCCCAGAGCCACCCAGAGCCTTGAGAGCCACCCCAGAGCTACTCCAGAGCCCCCCAGAGTCACCCCGAGTGTCCCCAGAGTCACCCCAGAGCCCCCAGAGCCCCGAGAGTCACTGGAGAGCCCCAAAATTCACCCCAGAGCCTCAAGAGTCACTCCAGAGTCACCCCAGAGCCCCCAGAGCCACCCCAGAGACCCCAGGAGTGTCCCCAGAGCCACCCCCGAGTCACCCCAGAGCCACCCCTGCACCCCGAGAGTGTCCCCAGAGCCACCCCAGAGCCCCCAGAGCCCCGAGAGTCACCGGAGAGCCCCAAAATTCATCCCAGAGCCTCAAGAGCCACCCCAAGAGTGTCCCCAGAGCCACCCCTGCACCCCAAGAGTGTCTCCAGAGCCCCCCCAGAGCCCTCAGAGCCCCGAGTCACCTGAGAGCCCCAAAATTCACCCCAGAGCCTCAAGAGTCACCCCAGAGAGCCCAGAGCCACCCCAGAGCCACCCCTGCACCCCGAGAGTGTCCCGAGTCACCCCAGAGTAACCCCTGCACCCCAAGAGTGTCCCCAGAGCCCCCCAGAGCCTTGAGAGTCACCTGAGAGCCCCAAAATTCACCCCAGAGTCACCCCCGAGCCCCCAGCATCACCCCAGAGTCATCTCTGCACCTCGAGAGTGTCCCCAGAGTCACCCCAGTCACCCCAGAGCCCCCAGCATCACCCCAGAGAGCCCCAGAGTCACCCCAAGAGTGTCCCCAGAGTCACCGCAGTCACCCCAGAGCCCCGAGAGTCACCGGAGAGCCCCAAAATTCATCCCAGAACCTCGAGAGTCACTCCTGAGTCACCCCAGAGCCCCCCCAGAGCCACCCCCGAGTCACCCCGGAGAGCCCCAGAGCCACCCCTGCACCCCGAGAGTGTCCCCAGAGTCACCACAGAGCCCCGAGAGTCACCTGAGAGCCCCAAAATTCACCCCAGAGCCCTGAGAGTCACCCCAGAGCCCCCCAGAGTCACCCCGAGTGTCCCCAGAGTCACCCAGAGCCTTGAGAGCCACCCCTGAGCCACCCCAGAGCCCCCCCAGAGCCACCCCTGCACCCCAAGAGTGTCCCCAGAGTCACCCCAGAGCCCCCCAGAGAGTCACTGGAGACCCCCAAAATTCACCCCAGAGCCTCAAGAGTCACTCCTGAGTCACCCCAGAGCCCCCCAGAGTCACCCCAGAGCCACCCCTGCACCCCAAGAGTGTCCCCAGAGCCACCCAGAGCCTTGAGAGCCACCCCAGAGCTACTCCAGAGCCCCCCAGAGTCACCCCGAGTGTCCCCAGAGTCACCCCAGAGCCCCCAGAGCCCCGAGAGTCACTGGAGAGCCCCAAAATTCACCCCAGAGCCTCAAGAGTCACTCCAGAGTCACCCCAGAGCCCCCAGAGCCACCCCTGCACCCCGAGAGTGTCCCCAGAGTCACCCCAGAGCCCCCAGAGCCCCGAGAGTCACTGGAGAGCCCCAAAATTCACCCCAGAGCCTCAAGAGTCACTCCTGAGTCACCCCAGAGCCCCCAGAGCCACCCCAGAGACCCCAGGAGTGTCCCCAGAGCCACCTCTGCACCCCGAGAGTGTCCCCAGAGCCACCCAGAGTCACCCCAGAGTCACTGGAGAGCCCCAAAACTCACCCCAGAGCCCCAGAGCCACCCCAGAGTCACCCCAGAACCACCCCTGCACCCCAAGAGTGTCCCCAGAGCCACCCAGAGCCTTGAGAGCCACCCCAGAGCCCCCCAGAGCCCCCCAGAGTCACCCCGAGTGTCCCCAGAGTCACCCCAGAGCCCCCAGAGCCCCGAGAGTCACCTGAGAGCCCCAAAATTCACCCCAGAGCCTCAAGAGTCACTCCTGAGTCACCCCAGAGCCCCCCCAGAGCCACCCCTGCACCCCGAGAGTGTCCCCAGAGTCACCCCAGAGCCCCCCAGAGCCCCAAGAGTCACCTGAGAGCCCCAAAATTCACCCCAGAGTCACCCAGAGCCCCCCCAGCATCACCCCAGAGAGCCCCAGAGCCTCCCCTGCACCCCAAGAGTGTCCCCAGAGTCACCCAGAGCCCCCCAGAGCCTTGAGAGTCACCTGAGGGCCCCAAAACTCACCCCAGAGCCTCAAGAGTCACCCCAAGAGTCTCCCCAGAGTCACCCAGAGCCACCCCAGAGCCCCCCAGAGTCACCCCAGAGCCCCCCAGAGTCACCCCAAGAGTCTCCCCAGAGCCACCCAGAGCCTTGAGAGCCACCCCAGAGCTACTCCAGAGCCCCCCCAGAGTCACCCCTGCACCCCGAGAGTGTCCCCAGAGTCACCCCAGAGCCCCCAGAGTCACCCCAGAGCCACCCCTGCACCCCGAGAGTGTCCAGAGCCCCCCAGAGCCCCGAGAGTCACCTGAGAGCCCCAAAACTCACCCCAGAGCCTCGAGAGTCACCCCAAGAGTGTCCCCAGAGCCACCCCAGAGCCTTGAGAGCCACCCCAGAGTCACCCCAGAGCTACTCCAGAGCCCCCCCAGAGCCACCCCTGCACCCCAAGAGTGTCCTGAGTCACCCAGAGCCCCCCAGAGCCCCGAGAGTCAGCGGAGAGCCCCAAAATTCACCCCAGAGCCTCAAGAGTCACCCCAGAGCCCCCCAGAGCCCTGAGAGCCACCCCAGAGTCACCCCAGAGCCCCGAGAGTCACTGGAGAGCCACAAAATTCACCCCAGAGCCTCGAGAGTCACCCCCGAGCCCCCAGAGTCACCCCAGAGCCACCCCTGCACCCCCAGAGTCACCCCAGAGCCCCGAGAGTCACTGGAGAGCCCCAAAACTCATCCCAGAGCCTCAAGAGTCACTCCTGAGTCACCCCAGAGCCCACAGCGTCACCCCAGAGCCACCCCTGCACCCCGAGAGTGTCCCCAGAGCCACCCCAGAGCCCCGAGAGTGTCCCCAGAGCCACCCCAGAGCCTTGAGAGTCACCTGAGAGCCCCAAAATTCACCCCAGAGCCTCGAGAGTCACCCCAAGAGTGTCCCCAGAGCCACCCAGAGTCACCCCAGAGCCTTGAGAGCCACCCGAGTCACCCCAGAGCCCCCCAGAGTCACCCCAGAGCCACCCCTGCACCCCGAGAGTGTCCCCAGAGCCACCCCAGAGCCCCGAGAGTGTCCCCAGAGCCACCAGAGCCTTGAGAGTCACCTGAGAGCCCCAAAATTCACCCCCGAGCCCCCCCAGTGTCACCCCTGCACCCTGAGATTCATCCCAGGACCCCGAGAGTCCCCCCAAAACTTTGAGAGTCCCCCCAGAACCCTGAGAGTTCCCCCAGCACCCCAAATCTCCCCTCAGCACTCCAAATCTTCCCCCAGCACCCCAAATCTTCCCTCAGCACCCCAAATCTTCCCCCAGCACCCCAAATCTCCCCTCAGCACCCCAAGATTCCCCCAGCACCCCAAATCTTCCCTCAGCACCCCAAATATCCCGAGTCACCCCAAATCTTTCCCCAGCACCCCAAATCTTCCCCAGCACCCCAAATCTCCCCTCAGCACCCCAAATCTTCCCTCAGCACCCCAAATCTCCCTCAGCACCCCAAATCTCCCCCCAGCACCCCAAATCTTCCCCCAGCACCCCAAATCTCCCCTCAGCACCCCAAATCTTCCCTCAGCACCCCAAATCTTCCCCCAGCCCCCCGGGATCTCTCCCTACACCAAGTTCTCCCCAAGAATTTGGATTTCTCTCCCAATTCCAATTTCTCCCCCTGAGCTCAGAATTCCCAACATTTCCCCCTGCACCCCAAAACCCCCGGCAGCTCTTCCTCCTCATCCCAACACCCCCAGCCCTTTCCCACAGGGAAAATCCCAAAAAATCCCCAAAATCCCAAACTTTCACTCGGGGGGGATCCCCAAACCCACCTGGATTTGGCCCAAATTCCCGGAATTCCTCCCTCATTTTAGGGAAGGATCCCCCCAAAAGCTGCCAGGGACCCCCAAAATCAGGGATTTGGGATTTTCCGAGGGGGATCCCAACACCAGAATTGGGATTTTAAAATATTTATTTACAACCCCTCCGAACTTCCAGAGCTTTCCCAAACTCTGGGAATGATCCTGGAGCGGGGCTGGGGGCTCCTGCCCCCCAAAAATCCATTCTGGGGGTTCCTGCCCCCCTCATCCCTTCCCCAATTCCTCATCTTCATCCCGATCTTCATCGCTCTTTTCCCTGCGGAAAACGGCGTCGTTGCAGCCTTCCCTGTTGCGGGCGATCTCGATGGCGAAGAATTGGATCCTGGTGGCTGCAAAAAGGGGGAGAGGGATCAGCTCCAGGGAGGATTTGTGGGATTGGGGTCCCCCCCCAGCTCCCTGCACCCCATTTCCCACTGAAAATTTGGTTTTCCCCAAAAAAAATGGGTTTTTTTCCCACCAAAAACGGTGTTTTCCCACTGAAAATGGGGTTTTCCCAAAAAAAATGGGTTTTTTTTCACCAAAAACAGTGTTTGCCCACTGAAAATGAGGTTTTCCCAAAAAAAATGGGTTTTTTCCCACCAAAACCAGTGTTTTCACACTGAAAATGAGGTTTTCCCCAAAAAAATGGGGTTTTTTCCCCAGCAAAAACAGTGTTTTCCCAACAAAATTGGGGTTTACCCACCAAAAACGGTGTTTTCCCACTGAAAATGGGATTTTCCCACCAAAAAATGGGGTTTTTTCCACCAAAAACAGTGTTTTCCCAACAAAAATGGGGTTTTCCCAACAAAAATGGGGTTTTCCCAAAAAAAAATGGGTTTTTTTCCACCAAAACCAGTGTTTTCCCACTGAAAACGGGGTTTTCCCCCAAAAAAATGGGGTTTTTTCCCACCAAAAATGGGGTTTTCCCAACAAAAACGGTGTTTTCCCAACAGAAATGGGGTTTATGCAACAAAAAATGGGATTTTCCCACCAAAAAATGGGGTTTTGTTCCACCAAAAACAGTGTTTTCCCAACAGAAATGGGGTTTTCCCAACAAAAAATGGGTTTTTTTCCACCAAAAAGTGTTTTCCCAACAAAAATGGTGTTTTCCCACCAAAAAATTGTTTTTTTCCCTCCAAAACCAGCGTTTTCTCACCAAAAATAGGGTTTTCCCACCGAAAATGATGTTTTCCCACCAAAAATGGTGTTTTCCCACTGAAAATGGGATTTTCCCAACAAAAAATGGGGTTTTCCCAACAAAAACGGTGTTTTCCCAACAGAAATGGGATTTTCACAACAAAAAATGGGTTTTTTTCCACCAAAACCAGTGTTTTCCCACTGAAAATGGGGTTTATCCACCAAAAAATGGGATTTTCCCAACAAAAAATGGGGATTTGTTCCACCAAAAACAGTGTTTTCCCAACAAAAATGGGGTTTTCCCCACCAAAAAGTTTTTTCCCTCCAAAACCAGCGTTTTCTCACCAAAAATAGGGTTTTCCCACCAAAAACAGTGTTTTCCCAACAAAAAATGGGGTTTTCCCAACAAAAATGGGGTTTTCCCAACAAAAATGGGGTTTTCCCAACAAAAAATGGGGTTTTCCCAACAAAAAATGGGGTTTTTCCAAAAAAAAATGGGTTTTTTTCCCACCAAAACCAGTGTTTTCCCAACAAAAAATGGGGTTTTCCCACCAAAACCAGTGTTTTTTCACTGAAAATGGGGTTTATCCACCAAAAAATGGGATTTTCCCACCAAAAAATGGGGTTTTGTTCCACCAAAAACAGTGTTTTCCCAACAAAAACGGTGTTATCCCACTGAAAATGGGATTTTCCCACCAAAAATGGGGTTTTCCCATCAAAAATGCTATTTTCCCAACAAAAAATGGGTTTTTTTCCACCAAAAACAGTGTTTTCCCAACAAAAAATGGGGTTTTCCCAACAAAAACGGTGTTTTCCCACCAGAAATGGGGTTTTCCCAAAAAAAAATGGGTTTTTTCCCACCAAAACCAGTGTTTTCCCACTGAAAATGGGGTTTATCCACCAAAAAATGGGATTTTCCCAACAAAAAATGGGATTTTTCCCACCAAAAACAGTGTTTTCCCACTGAAAATGGGGTTTTCCCACCAAAAAATGGGATTTTCCCAACAAAAAATGTTTTTTTTCCACCAAAAACGGTGTTTTCCCACTGAAAATGGGGTTTATCCACCAAAAAATGGGGTTTTTCCCACCAAAAACAGTCTTTTCCCACTGAAAATGGTGTTTTTCACACTGAAAATGCTGTTTTTCCACCAAAAATGGTGTTTTTCTCCCAAAAATGCTTTTTCCCACTGAAAACTGTGTTTTTCCCACCAAAAATGGTGTTTTTCCCACCAAAAATGGTGTTTTTCCCCCAAAACCAGTGTTTTTCCCTCTGAAAATGGTGTTTTTCCCCACCAAAAATGGTGTTTTTCTGCCAAAAATGGTGGTTTTCTCCCAAAAACGGTGTTTTTCCCACCAAAAATGGTGTTTTTCCCCCCGAAACCGGTGTTTTTCCCACCAAAAATGCTGTTTTCCCACCAAAAATGGTGTTTTTCCCACCAAAAATGTGTATTTTTCCCACCAAAAATGGTGTTTTTCTCCCAAAAATGTGTGTTTTTCTCCCAAAAATGGTGTTTTTCCCACCAAAACTGGTGTTTTTCTCCCAAAAATGGTGTTTTTCCCACCGAAAATGGTGTTTTTCCCACCAAAAATGGTGGTTTTCTCCCAAAAATGGTGTTTTTCTCCCGAAAATGGTGGTTTTCTCCCAAAAATGTGTGTTTTTCCCACCGAAAACGCTGTTTTTCCCACTGAAAATGCTGTTTTTTCCCACCGAAAATGGTGTTTTTCTCCCAAAAATGGTGTTTTTCTCCCAAAAAAGGTGTTTTTCCCACCGAAAATGGTGTTTTTCCACCACAAATGGTGTTTTCCCACTGAAAACTGTGTTTTTCTCCCAAAAATGCTGTTTTTCCCACCAAAAATGCTGTTTTTCCCACCGAAAATGCTGTTTTTCTCCCAAAAAAGGTGTTTTTCCCACCGAAAATGGTGTTTTTCTCCCAAAAATGTGTGTTTTTCTCCCAAAAATGCTGTTTTTCTCCCAAAAAAGGTGTTTTTCCCACCGAAAATGGTGTTTTTCCCACCGAAAATGGTGTTTTTCCCACCGAAAATGGTGTTTTCCTCGGTGTACTCCCGGCGGGAATCCAGGCGCAGCAAAGTTCCGAAGTTGAAATCCTCCACAACCCCCTCGAAGCGGAGACAGAACGGGCGCCACTTCTGGGGAGGGAATGAAGGGGTTAAACCACCCTCAGCACCCCAAAAAACCCCCAGGACACCCCAAAAACACCAGGATACCCCAAAAACCCCAGGACACCCCAAAAAAACCCAGGACACCCCAAAAAAACCCAAAAAACCCCAAAAAAACCCCCAAAAAAAACCCCAAGACACCCCAAAAAAACCCCAGGACACCCAAAAAAAAACCCAGGACACCCAAAAAAAACCCAAGGAAACCCCAAAAATCCCCAGGATACCCCAAAAAATGCCAGGACACCCCAAAAAAACCCAAGGACATCCCAAAAAAACCCAAGGACACCCCAAAAAAACCCCAGGACACCCCAAAAAAAAACAGGGCACCCCAAAATAAAACCAGGACACCCCAAAAAAACCCCAAGGACATCCCAAAAAACGCCAGGACACGCCAAAAAAACCCAAGGACACCCAAAAAACAAACCAGGACACCCCCAAAAAAACCCAGGACACCCCAAAAAACCCCAGGACACCCCAAAAAAACCCAGGACACCCCCAAAAAAACCCCAGGACACCCCCAAAAAAACCCCAGGACACCCCAAAAAAAACCCAAGGACACCCCAAAAAACAAACCAGGACACCCAAAAAAAACCCAGGATACCCCAAAATTAAACCAGGACACCCCAAAAAACCCCAGGACACCCCAAAAACCCCAGGACACCCCAAAAAAAACCCAAAATAAAAGCAGGACACCCCAAAAAAACCCAGGACACCCCAAAAAACCCCCAAAAAAACCCAAGGACACCCCAAAAAACCCAGGACACCCCAAAAAACCCCAGGAAAACGGGGGTACCCCCCAAAATCCCCCCCAAACTCCACCCACCGCCTTGGCCGCCTCCGACTTGAGCTCCTCGGGGTCCAGGAGGTCGACGCGCAGCTCCCGGAAGCTCCGGCGGAATTCCTCGTAAATCCGATCGTCCACCTTGGTCAGGCTGAGGAATTTGGGGTCCACGGAGGAGATGAGCTGCGAGGGGAGGCCAAGGATGAGCTGGGACCCCCCAAAACCCCCCAAAAACACCCCAAAAACCCCCCAAAAACCCCCAAAACTCACGTTGAAGTAGACCTGGGCGTGCTGGTGAGCTTTGATGGCCCAGGCCAGCTCCAGGCGGGGCTGGACACGGAGAGGGGACAGCTGTGACACCCCTGGGGACAAATGTCCCCTCCGGGGGTCCCTCTTCCCGTTTTGGGGACCCTCTCCCCCTTTTTGGGGGTTTTCTCCCCGTTTTCATGGGGTTTTCCCTCGCCTTGGGGTTCCTCTCTTCTCGTTCTGGGGGATTTGCTTCCTTTTGGGGTTCTCCTCCCAGACCCCCCAAAACCGGGACTGAGACCCCAAAAAACCGGGACTGAGACCCCAAAACCGGGACTGAGACCCCCCAAACCGGGACTGAGACCCCAAAACCGGGACTGAGACCCCCCAAACCGGGACTGAGACCCCAAAAAACCGGGACTGAGACCCCCCCAAACCGGGACTGAGACCCCAAAAAACCAGGACTGAGACCCCAAAAAACCGGGACTGAGACCCCCCCAAACCGGGACTGAGACCCCAAAAAACCGGGACGGAGACCCCCCAAACCGGGACTGAGACCCCCCAAACGGGGATGGAGACCCCCCCAAAACCGGGACTGAGACCCCAAACCGGGACTGAGACCCCAAAAAACCGGGACGGAGACCCCCCAAACCGGGACTGAGAGCCCAAAAAACAGGGACTGAGACCCCCCCCCAAACCGGGACTGAGACCCCCCAAACCGAGACTGAGACCCCCCAAAACCGGGACTGAGACCCCAAAAAACCGGGACTGAGACCCTCCCTAGAACCGGGACTGAGACCCCCCAAACCGGGACTGAGACCCCCCCCCAAAACCGGGACCCCCCCCCAAGGATTGGGATCGTCCTGGATTGGGGGAACCCCCCAAAACCCCTCCCAGGACTGGGATATCCCCCCTGAGAACGGGGATCCCCCAAAGCTGGGACCCCTCAGCTCTGTGAACCCCAAAATGGGAACCCCAAATCTGAGACCCTCCCCCAGGACAGGGACCCCCAAATCTGAGACCCTCCCCCAGGACAGGGACCCCCAAATCTGGGAACCCCCCCCAGGACAGGGAACCTCCTCTATGGACAGGGACCCCCAAATCTGGGACCCCCCCCCAGGACAGGGACCCCCAAATCTGAGACCACCCCCTAGGACAGGGACCCCCAAATCTGAGACACCCCCCCAGGACAGGGACCCCCAAAGCTGGAACCTCTTCCCAGGCAGGGACCCCCAAATCTGGGAACCCCCCCCAGGACAGGGACCCCCCAAAACTGGGACACCCCCCCAGGACAGGGAACCTCCTCTATGGACAGGGACCCCCAAAACCGGGACCCCTTCCCAGGGCAGGGACCCCAAAAGCTGAAACCCCTCAAATCTGGGACCACCCCCTGTGAGGACAGGGACCCCCAGGCCAGGAACCCCAAAATCTGGGACCCCCTCCCAGTAAGGCTCCCCAATCTTCCAATCCCCCCCAATCCCCCCCAGTTCCCACCAATCCCTCACAATCCCAAGTTCCCCCAATCCCCCCCAGTTCCCCCAGTTCCCCTCCAGTTCTCCGCAGTCCCCCAGTTCCACCAATCTCCCCCAGTTCCCCCCAGTTTCCCCAGTCCCCTCAGTCTCCCCAGTCTCCCAGTTCTCCCCAGCCCCCCCAATCCCCCCCAGTCCCCCCAGTCCTCCCAGCTCCCCCCAATCCCCCCCAGTTCCCCCAATCCCCCCAATCCCCCCCAGTTCCCCCCAGTCCCCCCAATCCCCCCCAGTCCTCCCAGTTCCCCCCATCCCCCCAGTTCCCCCAGTCTCCCCAGTCCCCTCAGTCTCCCCAGTCCTCCCAGTTCTCCCCCAGTCCCCCAAAGTTTCCCCAGTCCCCCCAGTTCCCCCCCAGTCCCTCACAGTCCCCCCCAGTTTCCCCAGTCCCCCCGTGTCCCCCCAGTCTCCCCGCGTCCCCCCAATCCCCCCCAGTTCCCCCAGTCTCCCCAGTCCCCTCAGTCTCCCCAGTCCCCTCCAGTTCCCCCAATCCCCCCAGTTTCCCCAGTTCCCCCCAGTTTCCCCAGTCCCCCCCAATCCCACCAGTTCCCCCCCAGTCCCTCCCAGTCCCCCCAGTTTCCCCAGTCTCCCCAGTCCTCTCCAGTCCCCCCCAGTCCCCCCAGTCCCCTCAGTCTCCCCAGTTCCCCCAGTCCCTCCCAGTCCCCTCAGTCTCCCAAGTCCCCCCCAGTTTCCCCAGTCCCCCCAATCCCCCCAGTTCCACCCCAGTCCCCCCCAGTCCCTCCCAGTCCCTCCCAGTTTCCCCAGTTCCCCTCACGTCGTTGCCGAAGGCCTCCGCGGGCAGCGCCAGCGCCTGAGCGGCCGCCGCGGCCTCCCCGGGGCCCTGCGGGGAACACGGGGCTGTGACAGCGCGGGGACACGGACACAGGGACCCCAGAGACCCCCAGGGACCCCAGAGACCCCCAGGGACCCCAGAGACCCCCAGGGTCCCACAGAGACCCCCAGAGCCCCCCTGAGCCCCCGCGCTCACCAGCCCCGCCAGCCCCGCCGCCGCCATCGCTGCCGGAAGAGGAGCGGAGACTCCGCCCACGGGAACGGGGGGGACAGGGGGGATGGGGGGGATTGGGGGGGGACAGGGGGACACAGGGGACAGGGGGACACAGGGGACAGGGGGGATTGGGGGGGACAGAGGGGACAGGGGGGACAGGGGGGGGACAGGGGGGACACAGGGGACAGGGGGGATTGGGGGGGACAGAGGGGACAGGGGGGACAGGGGGGACACAGGGGAGGGACAGGGGGGGATTGGGGGAGACAGGGGACAGGGGGGATTGGGGGGGACAGGGGGGACACAGGGGGATAGGGGGGGGATTAGGGGGGACAGGAGGGGATTGGGGGGGACAGGGGGGGATTGGGGGGACACGGGGGGACAGGGGGGGATTGGGGGGACAGAGGGGACACAGGGGACAGGGGGACAGAGGGGAGGGACAGGGGGACACAGGGGGGGATTGGGGGGACAGAGGGGACATGGGGGACACAGGGGATAGGGGGACACAGGGACACAGGGGGGGATTGGGGGGACAGAGGGGACACAGGGGACGGGGGGGATTGGGGGAGGACGGGGGGAATTGGGGGGGGACAGGGGGGGATTGGGGGGGACACAGGGGGGACACAGGGGACAGGGGGACACAGGGGATTGGAGGGGATTGGGGGGGGACAGAGGGGACAGGGGGACACAGGAGAGGGACAGGGGGACACAGGGGGACAGGGGGGGATTGGAGGGGGACAGAGGGGACACAGGGGGACGGGGGGATTGGGGGGGGACAGGGGGACACAGGGGGACACGGGAGGGACAGGGGGGATTGGGGGAGGACACAGGGGGACACAGGGGGGATTGGGGGGACACAGAGGGGACACAGGGGACAGGGGGGGATTGGAGGGGACACAGAGGGGACAGGGGGGGACGAGGGGGGACACAGGAGACAGAGCGGGACTGGGGGGGATTGGGGGCACCGAGGGGGACACAGGGGGGGACAGAGGAGGCGGATTGGGGGGACAGGGAGGGGACAGAGGGGGGACAGGGGAGGGACACGTTGAGATTAAGGGGGACACGGGTGGGACATGGGGACAGAGCGGATACGTGGGGCGGGGGGACACGGGGATCGCGGGGACACGAGGGGGACACGGGGGACATGCAGGACCCGGGGACACTGGGGGACACGGGACAACCCGGAGGGACACGCGAGGCACGGGGACACGGGAGATGTGAGGGGACACGGGGGTGACACGGAGGGACCCTGGGGGACATGGAGAGGACACGGGCGATGTCAGGGGACACAAAGGGGGACACGGGGGGACACGCGAGGCACGGGGACACGGGAGATGTGAGGGGACACGGGGTTAGCACGGGGGGACATGGAGGGGAAGGGGACACGGGCGATGTCAGGGGCCATGGGGGGACACGCGGGACACGGGGGGACACGAAGGGGACACGCGGGACACGGGGGGACATGGAGGGGACATGAAGGGGACACAGGCGGTGTGAGGGGACACGAAGGGGACACGAAGGGGACACGGAGGGGACATGGAGGGGACACGGGCGATGTCAGGGGCCATGGGGGGACACGCGGGACACGGAGGGACACGGGCGGTGTGAGGGGACACGAAGGGGACACGCGGGACACAGGGGGACATGGAGGGGACACAGGCGGTGTGAGGGGACACGAAAGGGACACGCGGGACACGGGGGGACACGGGCGGTGTGAGGGGACACGAAGGGGACACGGGGGGACACGAAGGGGACACGCGGGACACGGGGGGACATGGAGGGGATATGGAGGGGACACGGGCAGTGTGAGGGGACACGAAGGGGACACGCGGGACACAGGGGGCCATGGAGGGGACACGGGGGGACATGGAGGGGACATGGGGGGGACACGGAGGGGACATGAAGGGGACACGGGCGGTGTGAGGGGACACGAAGGGGACACGGGGGGACACGAAGGGGACATGGAGGGGACACGGGGGGGACACGGAGGGGACACGGGCGGTGTGAGGGGACAGGAAGGGGACACGGTGGGACACGGAGGGGACACGGGCAGTGTGAGGGGACACGAAGGGGACACGGTGGGACACCCACGGCGCGGGGTGGGGTCCCCAGGGATGTCACCGCACCTGTGACACGTCGGGGGGGAGGACAGGAGCTCCCACGCTCATTAGCACCCCCAGCTGAGCGGGTAATTAGCTAATTAACAGGGCGGGGCCGCTGTGCCCTATAAGCGGCCGCTGTGGGGCGGCCCCGCTGTCTCCGGGGTCCCTCGGGCTGGGATTTGAGGTTTCGCTCTGGGTGAGTGTTTTGGGGCCGGGGGAGGTTTGGGGGTGCTGTGGGTTAAGGGGGGGTCCCACAGTTGTTGGTGTCCCCCCCCAGTCGTTGGTGTCCCCCCCAGGCTGTGCCACCCCCGGCCATGTCCCTGACGGACAGCACCGACAGCAGCTGCGAGAGAGCCGTGTCCATCCTTTGGGGTGAGCGCCCCCCGCCCCAAACCCCCTCCCCAAAGTCTGGGGGGGACCCCCGGGACCCCCCGGCACCGCTGGGTCCCCTCCTGTCGCCTCCTGTCCCCGCAGGGTGCGAGCTGAGCAGCGGCCAGAGCTCCTTCACCTTCCAGGTGCCCGAGGACTGGCGCTGCGAGCAGCAGCTGGTGCTGCGCACGGTGCGTTACCCCAAAAATCCCCCAAAAAAATCCAAAAAAATCCTAAAAGACCCCAGGAAAAAACCCTAAAAAAATCCCAAAAGACCCCAGGAAAAAACCCCCAAAAAATCCCAAAAGACCCCAGAAAAAAACCCTAAAAAAATCCAAAAGAGCCCAGGAAAAAACCCCCAAAAAATCCCAAAAGACCCTAGAAAAAGAACCAAAAAAATCCCAAAAGACCCCAGAAAAAAACCCTAAAAAAATCCCAAAAGACCCCCCCCAAAAAATCCCAAAAGACCCCAGAAAAAAAAAACAAAAAAAATCCCAAAAAATCCCAAAAGACCCCAGAAAAAAAAACCAAAAAAATCCCAAAAGACCCCCCAAAAAAACCCCAAAAAATCCCAAAGACCCCCCAAAAAGACCCCAAAAAATCCCAAAAGACCCCAGAAAAAAAAACCCAAAAAATTCCAAAAGACCCTAGAAAAAAAAACAAAAAAATCCCCAAGAGACCCCCCAAAGAAAAACCCATAAAATCCAAAGACCCCAAAAATCCCCCCAAAAAAATCCCAACCTATCTCCATCCACGGGATGAATTTCCTGTGCTGGATGTGCAGGGTGATGCCCTCAGCCCCAAAAAGATCCCCCACCCCAAAAAAAAAAATAAAAAATTAAATAATAATAAAAAAAAACCCAAAAAAAATCCCAAAAGACCCCCCAAAAAAACAAAAAAAAAAAAAATCCCAAAGACCCCCCAAAAAAACCCCAAAAAATCCCAAAAGACCCCAGAAAAAAAAACCCAAAAAATTCCAAAAGACCCTAGAAAAAAAACAAAAAAAATCCCCAAAAGACCCCCCCAAAAAAACCCCATAAAATCCGAAGACCCCAAAAATTCCCCCAAAAAAATCCCAACCTATCTCCATCCACGGGATGAATTTCCTGTGCTGGATGTGCAGGGTGATGCCCTCAGCCCCAAAAAGATCCCCCACCCAAAAAAAAAAAAATAAAAAATTAAATAATAATAAAAAAAAACCCAAAAAAAATCCCAAAAGACCCCCCAAAAAAACAAAAAAAAAAAAAAAATCCCAAAGACCCCCCAAAAAAACCCCAAAAAATCCCAAAAGACCCCAGAAAAAAAAACCCAAAAAATTCCAAAAGACCCTAGAAAAAAAACCAAAAAAATCCCCAAAAGACCCCCCCAAAAAAAACCCCATAAAATCCGAAGACCCCAAAAATTCCCCCAAAAAAATCCCAACCTATCTCCATCCACGGGATGAATTTCCTGTGCTGGATGTGCAGGGTGATGCCCTCAGCCCCAAAAAGATCCCCCACCCCCAAAAAAAAAAAAAAACCAAAAATAAATAAAAAAAACCACAAAAAAATTCAAAAAAACACCAAAAAAAATGTTAAAAAACCCCAAAACTAATAAAATAAAAAATCCCCGCTAATAAATCCCCAAAGCGGGGGTTGCCGGAGGAGCAGCCGGGTTTTGTGCGCTCCCTGAGAGGATTTCCTGCCTTTCCCCGGTCCAGATCTGCCTGGGGGAGACGGCGCGGGATGAGTTCCATGTGGTGGAGGTGCTGGCCGAGGACGGCGGCGGCCGCCCCCCGGTGCCCCTGGCCACGCTGAAGCCGTCGGTGCTGCCCACGGTGAGTGCCCGGTGCTGCCCACGGTGAGTGCCCGGTGCTGCCCACGGTGAGTGAGTGCCCGGTGCTGCCCACGGTGAGTGCCCGGTGCCCGGTGCTGCCCTCGGTGAGTGCCCGGTGCCCGGTGCTGCCCTCGGTGAGTGCCCGGTGGTGCCCACGGTGAGTGCCCGGTGAGTGCCCGCGGTGAGTGAGTGCCCAGTGCTGCCCACGGTGAGTGCCCGGGGTGAGTGAGTGCCTGGTGCCGCCCACGGTGAGTGAGTGCCCGGTGCTATCGACGGGGAGTTCCCAGTGCCTGCTATGAGTGCCTGGTGCCCGCCCCGTGCTGCTCGCGGTGAGTGTCCAGTGAGTGCCCGGTGCCCGCAGTGAGTGAGTGCCCGGTGCCCGCCCGGTGGTGCCCATGATGAGTGCCCGGTGCCCGCCTGGTGCTGCCTGCGGTGAGTGTCTGGTGAGTGCCCGGTGCCCGCCTGGTGGTGCCCACAGTGAGTGAGTGCCCGGTGCTGCCCGCGGTGAGTGCCTGCAATGAGTGCCTGGTGCTGCCTGCAGTGAGTGCCCGGTGCTGCCCACGATGAGTGCCCGGTGCCCGCAGTGAGTGAGTGCCCGGTGCCCACCCGGTGCTGCCCACAACGAATGTCCGGTGAGTGCCCGGTGATGCCCACGGTGAGTGTCTGGTGAGTGCCCGGTGCCCGCCCGGTGCTGCCCGCGGTGAGTGCCCAGTACTGCCCGCGGTGAGTGCCCGCAATGAGTGCCTGGTGCTGCCTGCGGTGAGTGCCCGGTGCTGCCCACAGTGAGTGAGTGCCCGGTGCCCACAGTGAGTGAGTGCCCGGTGCCCGCCCGGTGCTGCAGGCAATGAGTGTCCGGTGAGTGCCCGGTGCTGCCCATGGTGAGTGAGTGCCCGGCGGTGCCCTCGGTGAGTGCCCGGCGGTGCCCTCGGTGAGTGCCCGGTGAGTGTCCGGCGGTGCCCTCGGTGAGTGCCCGGTGAGTGTCCGGCGGTGCCCTCGGTGAGTGCCCGGTGAGTGTCCGGCGGTGCCCTCGGTGAGTGCCCGGTGAGTGTCCGGCGGTGCCCTCGGTGAGTGCCCGGTGAGTGTCCGGCGGTGCCCTCGGTGAGTGCCCGGTGAGTGTCCGGCGGTGCCCTCGGTGAGTGCCCGGTGTCCGGCGGTGCCCTCGGTGAGTGCCCGGTGCTGCCCTCGGTGAGTGTCCGGTGTCCGGTGCTGCCCTCGGTGAGTGCCCGGTGAGTGCCCGGTGCTGCCCTCGGTGAGTGTCCGGCCCGGCCCGGGGGCTGCTCCCGCTCCGGGAACGGTCGGGAATTGTTTCCGTTCCCGTTTTCCAGGCCACGCTGGCGGGAGTGGAACTGACCCCACCCGTGACTTTCCGCCTGCGGAGCGGCTCCGGTCCCGTCTATGTCAGCGGCCAGCACGTGTCCCGTGAGTGTCCCCGAGTGTCCCGTGAGTGTCCCCGAGTGTCCCCAACCCCCCGAGTGTCCCGTGAGTGTCCCCGAGTGTCCCCAACCCCCCCGAGTCCCCCGTGAGTCCCCCCGAGTGTCCCCAATCCCCCTGAGTGTCCCGCGAGTGTCCCCAACTCCCCTCGGTTGTCCCCTGAGTGTCCCGTGAATGTCCCCGAGTGTCCCCAGTCGCCCTCGGGTGTCCCGTGAGTGTCCCCAGTCCCTCCCGAGTGTCCCGTGAGTGTCCCCGAGTGTCCCCAACTCCCCCGAGTGTCCTGTGAGTGTCCCCTGCGTGTCCCCAGTCCCCCCCGAGTGTCCCCAACCCCCCCCCGAGTGTCCTGTGAGTGTTCCCAGTCCCCCCCCGAGTGTCCCGTGAGTGTCCCCAACCCCCCCCACGAGTGTCCCGTGAGTGTCCCCAGTCCCCCCCGAGTGTCCCTGTTCCCCCTCGGGTGTCGCCGAGGTCTGGGGGCTCAGCCGGGCTCTCCCGCAGTGACAAACTTCAGCTCGGAGGATGAGGAAGAGGAAATAGTAGAGGAGACCCCCGAGAAGCCCCCCAAGGCCTCGAGTGCCCGGAAAGGCGGCGCCACCAAGGTCAGCACCGGGGGGGTTTTGGGGTCGGGGGGGTTTTGGGGTCCCTGTGGCTCGGGGAAGGGGGGCGGACACCCCAAATTCCTCTCCAAGGGGATGAGCCATGGCCTTCATCCCTCGGGGAGGAAGAGTCCTCATCCCCCATCTCTCTGTCTCTCTCCCGTAGAAAAGGAAGCTGGAAAAGGAGGATGAGCCGTGAGTATGGAAATCCTGGAGCGGGGGGATCCCCCAGGGCCGGGACCCCAATCGCAACGCTCCCCTTCTCCCCCCAGCAGGAACAGCCTGGCCCGTGAGGATCCCCTTCCCCCCAAGGTAGGAGCTGTCCCCGTTATCCCTTGGGATTATCCCAGGGAGCTCCTGGCCGGGGATAAGGACCCAAAAATGGGGGAGAAGCGCGGTTTTGGGGCCCCCTCCCCACCTTCAGCCCCTCCCCGTTCCCGCAGGGGCGCGGGGCCGGCCGGGGCAGGAAAGCAGCACCGAAGAAATAACGGGAATTCCACCGGAGCCGGGCCAGGTGAGGATGGGGATGAGCGGACCCGGAGCTGGGAGAGACCCTGGGGGGCGGCTCCGTCCCCACCGCGGGTTCTCCAGGGGTTCCCTGCGGGTAAATCCCATTTTTCCCTCCTTCCCTTCCAGGTGCGGCCGAGGCTGGAGCAGCAGCAGCAGCCGGTGGTGGTGGTGGTGTGGTTCCCAAATAAAGCACATTTTGCACTCCTGGCTCCCCGCGCTGCTGCCGGGGGGGATTTGGGGGTACCCCCACCCCGGCTGGAGCTGCTGCCCTGGATTTGGGGGTCAGCGCTGCCCCCCGGCCGTGGGGTGCTGTGAGAAGGGCACGGAGGGGGATCGGGGGAGCAGCAGGGACAGGATCGGATCCCACTGAGCCGGCACCGGGATCTGGGGGGGCCCGGAGCCCCCCAGGTGTCACAGAGCGGACCCTAACCCCTCTCCAGGGCTGTTCCGGCTGTGGGGCAGCCATGGGGCGGTGGAGGAGTTAATCCCTCTCTGCACCCTGGGATGGGGCACTTTGGGGGGGTTAATCCCTCTCTGCACCCCGGGCTGGGACATTTTGGTGGGGTTAATCCCGCTCCGCACCCCGGGCTGGGGTATTTGGGGGGGTTAATCTCTCTCCGCACCCCGGGCTGGGGTATTTGGGGGGGTTAATCCCGCTCTGCACCCCGGGCTGGGGCTGGGAGCTGCCGCGGTGGGTCCGGGGGGGCCCCGGGGCCGTTCCTGCCCCACGGCAGCGCTGCCGCTCCAGCCCGTGCCCACCCCCGGGGGCTGCCCGTGCCCACCCCCGGGGGCTGCCCGTTCCCCCCGGGATGTGCCCACAGCTCCCGGCCCCGAGGCGGGGGGCGCAGCCCGGGGGTGCTGGGGGGGTCCATCCATCATCCCCCGGGGTCTGGGGGTCCGGGCCGGGAGGGGCTCCCAGAACGGGGCGCTGCCCCATTTTGTGGATTTGGGGGTCAGCAAAGTGAGGTTGGGCTGGGGGGGGGGGGGGGTTAATTTGGGTCGTTTTTAAGGGATCAGGCCCCTCACTCTCCTGCGGATGGGGGGTGGGCTCCCTGCTGCTCCCCCTCCTACCTGACCCCCCCCCAACTTTGCACCGAGAGGGAAACTGAGGCACGAGCGCGGAGGCAGGTGAGCTGTGAACGGACCCCCTTCCCTGTCCCTCGGGGACCCCCCAGGGCTGTTTGCCCCCCGCGGGGGTCCCCCCGCTCCCTGCCGGGGGATTTATCAGGCATTTCGCACCTCCCTGGAGCAGCAAACGGCGCCTGGGGGGGATCCCCGGCCTCCCCCCGCAGCTCTGCAGGGGACGGGGGTCCCCGGAGCCCCCCCAGCGCTGCAGCAGCGGCCGAGCCCCTCCTGTCTCAGCCCAGGGCTGTGCTGGCACCTGGTGACGGGCAGGTGACAAAAACCCCTCTGTCCCCAGGCCTGGCACCCTCACCGCGTGCCCCAGGATTGGGGCGGGGCGGGGGGGGACACCCAAAGCCGAGCCCACCTCCCCCGTCCCCTCCTCTTGCCCCATCCCCGCCCGGCCCGGCCCCTCCCTGCGGGGCTCTCCCACCTTTAAGAGCCGCCCCCGCGTCCCGGGTCCCCCTCCGGGCACGGCCGGGGCTCGGTGGGGCGGGGGGGCTGCGGGCACCGCCCTGCCCGGGGGCACCGGGCCCAGCACGGGGGGCTGATGGGGAGGGGGCGCAGGGGACAGGACGGCGCTGGATGTCCCCCGGGTGTAGAACACGCAGCCCCCAGGGCCGCAGGACGAAGAAGAGGAGGAGGAGAAGCCCCCCGGCCCCGCTGCCTCCCCCATGAGCCGTCGCTGCTGCGGAGCTTTGGGCATCGCACGTGGGCTCGGAGCAGCCCGGGATTCACCCGCTCGTCCCGGGAAGGAGGCGACGGGAGCGTTCCCAGCGCTGCCCGGGGGGCTTCGGGCAGGGCCATGCAGCCCCTCACCCTGCAGAACCTCTCCATGTAAGCCCCCAGCTCCCGCTGCCCTTCCCGGGGCTCTCCCCGGGTTATTCCCGGTTTTCTCCCGGGATTTGGGGGGAAGGAGGAACCGCCCGGCTCCCACCGAAACTTCCCGGTTTTCCCCTTTTTCCCGCAGATGTTTCCAGCTGCTCATGTTCTCCTGTCAGACCCAGGTAGGTGCAGGGGCTCTGCTGCCCCCGGGGTGAGCCCGTGGTGACCCCCAGAGCCGCCCCTTGGCTTTGGGGGGTGCCCCGGGAGTTGGGGGGGTACCCGGGGGTCCCATCCCGAGTGGCTCCGGGAGGGATGGTGCCCGTGGGGCCGTGTCCCCTCTGGAGGGGGGGGTCAGCGCTGGCCGCCCCCCGGCCCCTCCGGAGGGTGCGGGTGAGGCTGGCACGGAGCCCGGCCCGGCCGGGGAGGAATTCCCGGAGCCCCCGGGCTCGCCCCGACGGGGTTAACGGGGTCCGGCCGCTCCTGGCGGGGGGCTGCGAGGTTCGACACCCCCTCCCCTCTCCCCCCACACCCTCTGGGGGCTGCTCACACCCTTTTTTATTTTCTTTTTTTTTTTTTTTTTTGTGAGCTTTAGAAAAGCGGCAGCTTTTAAAATCCACTGTTCCATATCAGCACCCTCTGCTCCAGCGCCCGAACAAAACCCCCGGGGCTGCGGCCCCCGCGCCATTAAAACATCCTCGGGACTTTTCTTCTCTTTTTTCCTCCTCTCTTTTTTTGTTTTTTCCCCCTTCCCAAGGTAAACGCTTTTATTTCTTTGAAAATGAGAGAGGAAGGGAAGGGAAGCGCCTTTGATGGAGAGGGCCCCCCCCCAATCCCATCCCACCGACCCCAAAGGCTTTACAGCAGATCCCGGCAGCGCACAAAGGTGGTGGGGAAGGATCTGGGGGGTCGGGAAGTGCCCCCCACCCTCCCAGGGCTGGAGAACCTCTGGGAATTCCCAAATTCTACATCCTGGGAATGCGGGAGGCATGTCCTGACCCCCGCGAGGTGACACCGCGCACCCCAAAGCGACAGTGGGACCCCAAATGTGCCCCTCTCCCAGCAGGAGACGGCACCCCTGGATCTCAGCTCCTTCAGGGCTGCTTTTGGGGTCCCGCAGGTGCTGCCCCAAACGCCCCTCACACCAGGATTGAGCCGAGTTTTCCCTTGGGATGTTCTGGTTGGAGTTGGGAGCGGAGACCCAAAATCCCCCTCCTCACCTGCCCTAAACAGCTCCGCTTTCCCCCCCAAATATCCCGCGTTTAGGAAAAGCCACGGAGCCGTTTCGGGATCCCAGGAGCGTTTATCCCATTCCCAGGGTGGGTTGGGAACGGGTGGCTCCACTCCCGGGAATTGGGGGAGCCGGGACTTGGGGTATCCAGTCCCGGGGGATTTGGGGCATCCTCTCCCGGGATTTGGGGTATCAGCTCCCGGGGGATTTTGGGGACCCGCTCCCGGGAATTGGGGTATCAGCTCCTGGGACTTGGGGTATCCAGTCCCGGGGGATTTGGGGCATCCTTTCCTGGGATTTCGGGTATCAGCTCCCCCGGATTTGGGGTATCCAGCTCCCGGGGGATTTGGGGTATCCAGCTCCCGGGGGATTTGGGGTATCCAGCTCCCGGGGGATTTGGGATATCCAGCTCCCGGGGGATTTGGGGTATCCAGCTCCCGGGGGATTTGGGATATCCAGCTCCCGGGGGATTTCAGGCACCCGTTCCCAGGGGATTTTGGGGACCCGCTCCCGGGATTTGGGATATCAGCTCCTGAGACTTGGGGTATCCAGTCCCGGGGGATTTGGGGCATCCTTTCCTGGGATTTCGGGTATCAGCTCCCCCGGATTTGGGATATCCTCTCCCGGGATTTGGGATATGCAGCTCCCGGGGGATTTGGGATATCCAGCTCCCGGGGGATTTGGGATATCCAGCTCCCGGGGGATTTGGGATATCCAGCTCCCGGGGGATTTGGGATATCCAGCTCCCGGGGGATTTAGGATATCCTCTCCGGGATTTGGGATATCCAGCTCCCGGGGGATTTGGGGTATCCAGCTCCCGGGGGATTTCAGGCACCCGTTCCCAGGGGATTTTGGGGACCCGCTCCCGGGATTTCGGATGTCAGCTCCTGGGATTTGGGGCATCCTCTCCCGGGGGATTTGGGGCATCCTCTCCCGGGATTTCGGGTAACAGCTCCCGGGGGATTTTGGGGACCCGCTCCCGGGGTTTGGGACGCCCAGATTTTGGGGCACCCGCTCCCGGGATTTCGGATATCAGCTCCTGCGATTTGGGGTACGCAGCTCCCGGGATTTGGGGCACCCGCTCCTGGAATTTCGGGTATCAGCTCCCGGGGGATTTTAGGGACCCGCTCCCGGGATTTTGGGGGTGATTTAGGGCTCCGCACCCCCCGTGTGGGACCCACCGGGTGTTTCCCCAGCTCAGCTCCCGCTTCCCAGCGCGTCCCAAATTCCCCCTGAGCCACCCCCGGGACACGCGAGGAGCAAATCCTTCCCCTCAGCCCTGCTTTGCTTGGAAACCGGGGAAAACTTCGCTTTTCCCACCCCAAACTCCCCAAAAAGGCTCCACCACCCCCTCGCCACCCTTCTCCCACCCTCTCCTTCTCTTCGCCATCCCAAAAAACGAATTGATCCCATTTTTTCCCTTTTCCCACCCCAAACTCCCAAAAAGGCTCCACCATCCCCTCGCCACCCCTCTCCCACCCTCTCCTTCTCTTCGCCATCCCAAAAAACGAATTGATCCCATTTTTTCTCTTTTCCCACCCCAAACTCCCAAAAAGGCTCCACCATCCCCCCGCCACCCCTCTCCCACCCTCTCCTTCTCTTCGCCATCCCAAAAAACGAATTGATCCCATTTTTTCCCTTTTCCCACCCCAAACTCCCAAAAAGGCTCCACCATCCCCTCGCCACCCCTCTCCCACCTTCTCCTTCTCTTCGCCATCCCAAAAAACGAATTGATCCCATTTTTTCCCTTGGAAAACGAAGGGGGAGAACCAACCGTCTCCTAATTTTAATCAGTACGTGAGGGACCAGGGGGCCATGACGGACCAGCTGAGCCGCCGGCAGATCCGCGAGTATCAACTCTACAGCCGGACCAGCGGCAAGCACGTCCAGGTCCGCGGAAAAAGGATCACGGCCACCGCCGAGGACGGCAACAAATTCGGTGAGGAGCTGTCCCGACCCCCCGCCGGAGCTCAGGGAATCACCCGGGAAGCGCCTCTTCCCGAATTGTTCTCTAGGAGGGATGCGGGAATTACGGCTCCGCTTAAAAAAACAAAAAAAAAATTATAAAAAAATTTTGTTTCTCTGGGAAAAGTCAGCCCTGACCTCAAAAGTTCCAAAATGGTGGATTTTTCCGGTTTTGTGCAGTGATTATAATTCCCAGATTTAGGGGTTGGTGCTTTGTAATCCCTTCCTGCAGACAAAACAGCTTTTCCCGGAGAAAAATCCTCTGATCCCGACATCCTCCTCCTAAATATCCATCACTGCTGGGCAGATCCCAGCTTTTATTTTTTATTTTTCCCTCGGTTTTTTTTTTTTATTTTTCTCCCCTGCATTTATTTTTATTTTTGTTTTTCCCCTCCTCATCTATTTCTGTCTTTACCCCCCCATTTATTTTTACTTTCCCTCCACTTTTATTTTTATTTTCCCCCCCCTTTTATTTTTATTTTCCCTATTTTTTTATTTATTTTTATTTTTTATTTTTGTTTTTTATTTATTTATTTTTATATTTATTTCTTTTTTCTTTTTCTTTTTATTTATATTTATTTTTAATTTTTATTTATATTTATTTTTTATTTATATTTATTTATATTTTTAATTATTATTATTTTTATTTTTTATTTTTATTTATTTTATTTTATTTTTATTTTATTTTTATTTTATTTTTATTTTATTTTTATTTTATTTTTATTTTATTTTTATTTTATTTATTTTTTAATTTTTATTTATTTTTTATTTTTATTTTATTTTTTATTTTCATTTTTTTTTATTTATTTTTTATTATTATTTATTTTTATTTATTGTTTTCCCTGGATTCTCCTGCCCGTGCTCCCAGATTTCCGTGTGGCTCTGGAGCCGGGAATGTTGTGGAGGAATAATGGGGAAAAGGAGCCTGGTGGGTGCTGGGTTTGGTCCTTGGAGAATCCACGGAATTTCCTGGAGAATCCACGGAATTCCTGGAGAATCTGCAGAATTCCTGGAGAATTCACTGAATTCCTGGAGAATTCACTGAATTTCCTGGAGAATCTGCAGAATTCCTGGAGAATCTGCAGAATTTCCTGGAGAATCTGCAGAATTCCTGGAGAATTCACTGAATTTCTGGAGAATCTGCAGAATTCCTGGAGAATTCACTGAATTTCCTGGAGAATTCGCAGAATTCCTGGAGAATCTGCAGAATTCCTGGAGAATCCACTGATTTCCTGGAGAATCTGCAGAATTCCTGGAGAATCCACTGAATTTCCTGGAGAATCTGCAGAATTCCTGGAGAATCTGCAGAATTCCTGGAGAATCTGCAGAATTCCTGGAGAATTCACTGAATTTCCTGGAGAATCCGCAGAATTCCTGGAGAATTCACTGACTTTCCTGGAGAATCCACTGAATTTCCTGGAGAATCCACTGAATTTCCTGGACAATCCACTGAATTTCTGGAGAATCTGCAGAATTCCTGGAGAATCTGTGGAATTCCCAGGGCTGTGCCTTCATCACCCGCCCAGTTTGGGTCTCTTTGGCATCACGGACAGGGAAATTCCCTGAAAAATGAAATTTTTCCTTCCCCTGAGGAGTCTCAGAAGGATCCAGATTCCTCCAAGAGACAAAAATAATCCCAGGAAAAACTTCCTTGGAGGAACCTGGTGCCGCCCAGAGCGGAACAACTCCTGCTTTTCCCAAACAAATCACATTTATTTTTCCCCTGTTTTTTTTTTGGGGGGAGGAGAGGGAAGCAGCAGGGATGGGAGTGGGGATGGGAACGGGGGGATTTTGGGTCTGGGGGTGTCGCAGCCCCCCGGGACACGTCCCCTCCTCTCAGCCAAGCTGATCGTGGAGACCGACACCTTCGGGAGCCGCGTGCGCATCAAGGGCGCCGAGAGCGAGAAGTACATCTGCATGAGCAAGAGGGGGAAACTCATCGGGAAGGTGAGTCCTGGACACCCCAAATCTCCAGGGAACAGCCGGGGGTCCCGGCTGGGCTGATCCCCCCACCCTGGGGAGGTCTGGGGGGGCTCCCTTGTCCTCTCTGGAGGCTTTTGGGGAGGATCCAGAGAGCTGCTCCCGGTGTCCGGGGCTTGAATCCATAGGGAATGGGGTGGGGATGGGTTTTGGGGTGATCAAGGTGGGGTTTGGGGTGATCAAGGTGGGGTTTGGGGTGATCAGGGTGGGTTTTGGGGTGATCAAGGCAGGTTTTGGGGTGATCAGGTTGGGTTTTGGGGTAGTGAAGGTGGGTTTGGGGGTGATAAATTGGGTTTTGAGGTGATCAGGGCAGGTTTTGGGGTGATCAAAGTGGGTTTTGGGGTGATCAGGTTGGGTTTTGGGGGGATCAAGGCGGGTTTTGGGGGGATCAAGGCGGGTTTTGGGGGGATCAAGGCGGGTTTTGGGGGGATCAAGGCAGGTTTTGGGGGGATCAAGGCAGGTTTTGGGGTGATCAAGGTGGGTTTTGGGGTGATCAAAGTGAGTTTTGGGGTGATCACGGCAGGTTTTGGGGTAGTGAAGGTGGGTTTGGGGATAGTAAATGGGGTTTTGGGGTGGTGAAGTTGGGTTTTGGGGTGGTGAAGTTGGGTTTTGGGGTGGTGAAGTTGGGTTTTGGGGTGATCAAGGCAGGTTTTGGGGTGATCAAGGCAGGTTTTGGGGTGATCAAGGTGGGTTTTGGGGTGATCAGGGTGGGTTTTGGGGTGGTGAAGTTGGGTTTTGGGGTTATCAGGTTGGGTTTGGGGGTGGTGAAGTTGGGTTTTGGGGTGATAAGTTGGATTTTGAGGTGATCAGGTTGGTTTTGGGGGGATCACGGCAGGTTTTGGGGTGATCAGGGTGGGTTTGGGGGTGGTGAAGTTGGGTTTTGGGGTGATAAATTGGATTTTGAGGTGATCAAGGTGGGTTTTGGGGGGATCAAGGCAGGTTTTGGGGGGATCAGGGTGGTTTTGGGGTGATCAGGGTGGTTTTGGGGTGATCAGGGTGGTTTTGGGGGGATCCAGGTGGGTTTTGGGGGGATCAGGGTGGGTTTTGGGGGGATCAGGGTGGGTTTTGGGGTGATCAGGGTGGGTTTGGGGTGGTGAAGTTGGGTTTTCGGGGGATCCAGGTGGGTTTTGGGGTGAGCAGGGTGGCTTTGGGGGGATCCAGGTGGGTTTTGGGGGGATCAGGGTGGTTTTGGGGGGGATCAGGGTGGTTTGGGGGGGATCAAGGCAGGTTTTGGGGTGATCAGGGTGGTTTTAGGGGGATCAAGGTGGGTTTTGGGGGGATCAGGGTGGTTGTGGGAGGTGGCAGGGGCAGCCTGGGGGTGACACGAGCTGGGCTGTTCCAGAGATGGTGACAAAGGTGACCCAGAGAGTGGCAGGGATGGGATGGAGGTGACACAAGACGGGGGCTGGGGTGACACAAATGGGGTTTAGAGGCGACAAAATGGGCCTGGGGGGTGGCAGGGGTGGGCTGGGGGTGACAGAGATGAACTGGGGACATCAGGGACAGTGACAAAACCAGGCTCGGGGTGGCAGAGATGGACTTGGGGTGATAAAGGTGGGATTGGGGGGTGGCAGGGGTGGGCTGGGGGTGACAGGGATGAGCTGAGGGGTGTCGGGGTGGTGACAAAAGATGGTCTGTGGGGTGCCAGGGGTCAGCTGGGGCTGGCAGAGATGCTCTTGGGGGATGTCAGGGATGGGCTGGAGGCCACCAGAGATGGGCTGGAGGCCGCCAGAGGTGGGGTGGAGGTTACAAAAGGTGGGCTGGAGACCACCAGAGATGGGCTGGAGACCACCAGAGATGGGCTGGAGGCCACCAGAGATGGGCTGGAAGCCACCAGAGATGGGCTGGAGGTTACAAAAGGTGGGCTGGAGGCCGCCAGAGATGGGCTGGCTCATTCCAACCCTTCTCAAGTCCCACCCCAACCCCCTCTCTCCTCCTCCTCCTCCTCCCGCAGCCCAACGGGAAGAGCAAGGACTGCATCTTCACCGAGATCGTGCTGGAGAACAACTACACGGCCTTCCAGAACGCGCGCTACGAGGGCTGGTACATGGCCTTCACCCGCCGGGGCCGGCCCCGCCGCGCCTCCCGCAGCCGCCAGAACCAGCGCGAGGCTCATTTCATCAAGCGCCTCTACCGGGGCCAGCTGCCCTTCCCCAACGCCGAGCGGCAGAAGCAGTTCGAGTTCGTGGGCTCCTCGTCCCCCACTCGCCGCTCCCGCCGCACCCGCGGCCCCCGCACGTAACCCCCGGCCTGGCTGGAGCCGTTCAGTTCCCCTGGAGCCCGTTCGGGTTCCCCCGGTGCCCGTCCAGTTCCCTCGGAGCCGTTTGGTTCCCCTGGAGCCCGTTCAGGTTCCCCCGGAGCCGTTTGGTTCCCCTGGAGCCCGTCCAGTTCCCTCGGAGCTGTTTGGTTCTCTCCAGAGTCATTCAGTTCCCCTGGAGCCCATTTGGTTCCTCCAGAGCTGTTTGGTTCCCCTGGCACCTGTTCAGGTTCCCCTGGAGCCCGTTTGGTTCCCCTGGAGCCCGTTCAGGTTCCCCCGGAGCCGTTCAGTTCCCCTGGAGCCCGTCCAGTTCCCTTGGAGCCATTTGGTTCTCTCCAGAGTCGTTCAGTTCCCCTGGAGCCCCTTTGGTTCCTCCAGAGCCGTTTGGTTCCCTTGGTGCCCATTCAGGTTCCCTCGGAGCCGTTTGGTTCCTCCAGAGCCATTTGGTTCCTCCAGAACCATTCGGTTGCCCTGGAGCCCGTTCAGGTTCCCCCGGAGCCGTTCGGTTCCCCCAGCGCTCGTTCAGGTTCTCCTGGAGCCTGTTTGGTTCCTCCAGAGCCGTTCAGGTTCTCCTGGAGCCCATTTGGTTCCTCCAGAGCTGTTCGGTTCCCTTGGAGCCTGTTCAGGTTCCCTTGGAGCCCGTTCAGGTTCCCCCAGCGCTCGTTCAGGTTCTCCTGGAGCCCGTTTGGTTCCTCCAGAGCTGTTTGGTTCCCTTGGAGCCTGTTCAGGTTCCCCCGGCGCCCGTTTGGTTCCTCCAGAACCGTTTGGTTCCTCCAGAGCTGTTTGGTTCCCTTGGAGCCTGTCCCGTTCCCTCGGAGCCGTTTGTTTCTCTCCAGAGCCGTTCAGTTCCCCTGGAGCCGTTTGGTTTCTCCAGAGCCGTTCGGTTCCCCCCGCAGCCCATTCGGGTCCCCTTGGCCTGGCCAGAGCTGTTCGGTTCCCCCCTGGCCCAGCTGGAGCCCGTTGGGTGCCCCCGGAGCCCGTTGGGTGCCCCCGGAGCCCGTTGGGTGCCCCCAGAGCCCGTTGGGTGTCCCCGGAGCCCGTTGGGTTCCCCCCAGCCCAGCCGGAGCTCTCCCGGTTCCCAGAGCTGGGATTTTCCTCATTTTATTAAAAATGGTTTGGGTTGGAAGAGCCCCCAGGGTGGGGAGGGCACGGTTTGGGGGTGGGATGGGATGGGGGTACAGAATCCAGGGGAATTTGTGACTCCCCTGATCCCGGGGAATCCCGGGGTATCCAGGGAATTTGTGACTCCCCTGATCCCAGGGTATCCAGGGAATTTGTGACTCCCCTGATCCCAGGGTATCCAGGGAATTTGTGACTCCCCTGATCCCAGGGTATCCAGGGAATTTGTGACTCCCCTGATCCTGGGATATCCCGGGGTATCCAGGGAATTCGTGACTCCCCTGATCCAAGGGAATCCCGGGGTATCCAGGGAATTTGTGACTCCTCTGATCCCGGGGTATCCAGGGAATTTGTGACTCCTCTGATCCCGGGGAATCCTGGGGTATCCAGGGAATTTGTGACTCCCCTGATCCCGGGGGATCCCGGGGTATCCAGGGAATTTGTGACTCCCCTGATCCCGGGGAATCCCGGGGTATCCAGGGAATTTGTGACTCCCCTGATCCCGGGGAATCCCGGGGTATCCAGGGAATTTGTGACTCCCCTGATCCCGGGGTATCCAGGGAATTTGTGACTCCCCTGATCCCGGGGTATCCAGGGAATTTGTGACTCCCCTGATCCCAGGGAATCCCGGGGTATCCAGGGAATTTGTGACTCCTCTGATCCCGGGGTATCCAGGGAATTTGTGACTCCCCTGATCCCGGGATATCCTGGGATATCCAGGGAATTTGTGACTCGCTCAGGGGTGCTCAGCGAGTCCTGAATCCTGGAGTATCCCAAAGTGTCCAATGCCCTCAGGGGTGGTCAGAGGGATCCCAAATCCCTGGAGCATCCCGTGGTACCCAGACCCTTTGGAGATGTCCACGGGGGTCCCAAATCCCCGGAGCATCCCGTGGAATCCACGTTCCTCACCCAGTGCCTTTGTCCCCTTGTCAGCCCCCCGGTGTCCCTGTGCCACCACCCCCGGACACGTCCCCGCTCCCCCTGGGCCAAGGGATGGGTTCTGGGGATGGTCAGGGCCAGCCGTGAGCCCATGGGGTGTCCCCTCTGGGGTGAGGTGTCCCCTGCTGGAGGTGTCCCCTCCAGGCTGGGATGTCCCCTATTGGGGGTGTCCCCTATTGGGGATGTCCCCTCTGGGGCAGGGTGTCCCCTATTGACGGTGTCCCCTCTGGGGCAGGGTGTCCCCTATTGAGGATGTCCCCTCCGGGCTGGGATGTCCCTTCTGAGCTGGAATGTCCCCTCTGGGGCAGGGTGTCCCCTCTGGAGCAGGGTGTCCCCTCCGGGGTGAGATGTCCCCTCCAGGCTGGGATGTCCCCTCTGGGGCAGGGTGTCCCCGATTGAGGATGTCCCCTCCAGGCTGGGATGTCCCCTCTGGGGCAGGGTGTCCCCGATTGAGGATGTCCCCTCCAGGCTGGGATGTCCCCTCCAGGCTGGGATGTCCCCTCTGGGGCAGGGTGTCCCCTATTGACGGTGTCCCCTCTGGGGCAGGATGTCCCCTATTGAGGATGTCCCCTCTGGGCTGGAATGTCCCCTCTGGAGCAGGGTGTCCCCTATTGAGGATGTCCCCTCTGGGGCTGGGATGTCCCCCTCTGGGCTGGGATGTCCCCTCCAGGCTGGGATGTCCCCTCTGGAGCAGGGTGTCCCCTCCGGGGTGAGATGTCCCCTCTGGAGCGGGATGTCCCCTCTGGGGTGAGATGTCCCCTCCAGGCTGGTCTCTCCCCTCTGGAGCGGGATGTCCCCTCCAGGCTGGGATGTCCCCTCTGGGGTGAGATGTCCCCTCCAGGCTGGGCTGTCCCCTCTGGGGTGAGATGTCCCCTCCAGGCTGGGACTCCATGCCCGCAGCCCCCCAGGCCAGCACTTGTGTCCCCGCCGAGGGGTCCCCACGTTATTTATTGAGGGGACGGGTCCGTGTCCCCTCCTGGCGGCGCTGCCCGGGCCGGGGGTGCTGTGGGTGCCACCAGGCCAGAGAGAAGCCGCCTTTCGCTGATTTTTATTTTGCTGCCGATCGTATTTTGTGTGTTTTGACCAATTCTGTTGTTTATGAGTCGGTTTTAGGCCTAAACCTTTAGACTTGAGAGTTTCTTGGTGTAAAGGAGGAAATCCAAGGAAATAAAAGTGAGTGTCCAGACTTTGGGCCTTTTCCAGACTTTTCCTTCCTGTGCCTGTCGGGATGGGGATCCCTCCTGTGCCACCACCCTGAGCTTGGGGACAGAAGCAGGAGGGTGAAGGTGGTGGCTGACGGGGACTCCCCGGGGTTTGGGATCCTGAAGGTGGCTGCAGCACCCTGGGGACAAGGGACACCACACCCAGGGTGGCACCTGCTGCTCCCTGGAGGGGTTCACACCCCACAGAACATCACCCCTGATGTGCCAGCGGGGGTGCCCGGTGTTGTCCCCACCCTGAGCCGGTGCCTGTCACAGCCCCCAGGGTGTCACCCTTGCAGTGGTGTCCCCATTGTCCCCACCCTGAGCTGGTGCCAGGGTCTCACCCTCACAGTGGTGTTCCCATTGTCCCCACCCAGGGCTGGTGCCCATCACAGCCCCTCAGGGTGTCACCCTTGCAGTGGTGTCCCCATTGTCCCCAGCCTGAGCCAGTGCCTGTCACAGCCCCCCAGGGTCTCACCCTCACAGTGGTGTCCCCATTGTCCCCACCCTGAGCCGGTGCCTGTCACAGCCCCCAAGGTGTCACCCACGCAGTGGTGTCCCCATTGTCCCCACCCAGGGCTGGTGCCTGTCACAGTCCCCAGGGTGTCACCCTTGCAGTGGTGTCCCCATTGTCCCCAGCCTGAGCCAGTGCCTGTCACAGCCCCCAGGGTGTCACCCTCGCAGTGGTGTCCCCATTGTCCCCACCCTGAGCCGGTGCCTGTCACAGTCCCCAGGGTGTCACCCTCAGAGTGGTGCCACCGTGGTGTCCCCGTTGTCCCCACCCAGGGCATCACCTGGTACCCGCTGTGGTACCCAAAGCTCTCCCAGAGCATCTCCCTGGGCCCTGCTGTCCCCCTCACCTGGCCCCACCCTCGGGGTGGCACCCAGGGTGGCACCCCCTGTTCTCCACACCCAGGCCATCACTCTGGTACCCCCCCTGATCCCCACCCAGGCCACCCCCCTCATCCTGTTCCCCCCAAATCCCATCCCCCTCACTCTGTTCCCCCAAATCCCATCCCCCTCACTCTGTTCCCCTAAATCCCATCCCTCTCAGCCCATTCCCCCCTAAATCCCATTCCCTTCATCCTGTTCCCCTAAATCCCACCCCCCCTCACCCTATTCTCCCTATTCCCCCAAATCCCATCCCACTCACCCTATTCCCCCTGTTCCCCCCAAATCCCATCCCACTCACCCTATTCCCACTGTTCCCCCAAGTCCCGTTCCCATCAGCTCATTCCCCCCCAAATCCAATTCCCCTCAGCCTGAGACCCCCAAATCCCATCACCTCAGCCCATTGACCCCCAAATCCAATCCCAGTGATCCCGTTCCCCCCCTAAATCCCATTCCCCTTACCCTGGTCCCCCAAATCCCACCTCCTCAGTCCTGACACCTCCAAATCCCATCCTCTTATTCCATCTCCCCCAAATCCCATCCCCCTCAGCCTGAGACCCCCAAATCCCATCCCCTCATTCCATCTGTTCCCCCAATCCCATCCCCTCATTCCATCTCCCCCAAATCCCACCCCCCTCACCGTGTTCCCCAAATCCCATCCCCTCATTCCGTCTCCCCCAAATCCAATTCCCCTCAGCCTGAGACCCCCAAATCCCATCCCCTCATCCCATTCACCCCAACTCCCACCCCCCCCATCCTGTTCCCCAAATCCCATCCCCTCATTCCATCTCCCCCAAATCCCACCCCCCTCACCCTGTTCCCCCTATTTCCCCAAATCACTTTCCCATCAGTTCATTCCCCCCAAATCCCATCCCCTCATTCCATTCACCCCCAACTCCCACCCCCCTCACCCTGTTCCCCAAATCCCATCCCCTCATTCCATCTCCCCCAAATCCCATCCCCTCATTCCATCTCCCCCAAATCCCATCCCCTCATTCCATCTCCCCCAAATCCCATCCCCTCGTTCCATCTCCCCCAAATCCCACCCCCCTCACGCTGTCACCATCACGATCCCCCCTCTCCTCCCTGCCGGACCCACCACCCCGGCCGCCCCCTCCCCATAATCACCTGTGACAATGCCCTGGGAGGTGGCACCGGACCCTGGGGGGGACCTAATCCCCGAACCGGGGCTCCCCCAGCCCCTACAAAGCCGGGCCGGGCCGGGGGGAGCGCTGGGGACAAAATGATAACAGTTTGAGCTCAGTGAGGCTTTAAAGGATCGGGGAAATGCAACAGCCCGCAATTAGGGCCGAACAAAGCGCCGCTGCCCAGGTGTGGCGGCCGGAATTAACCACGGTGATTTGATTCTCTTCCCCTCCCGTTTCCTTCGGCCCCACAGCCTCGGCTCCTTGTTCCTGCAGGAATTCGAGACATTCTTGAAAGGAGAAGGCTTTGAGAAAGGAGCCGACTGGGTCCGGACCCTCCCTGCCCCCGCCGCCCCCTCCTCAATTTAGCCAAAGCTTCAAAGGTAGAGGAGTTCCCTTTGTGTGATCTCCGCTTTAATTTTTCCCCTGTCCCTTTTTCTTTTTTTTTCTCTTCTCTCTTCTCCTTCCCAAGCCCTTCCTCTCTTTTCTTTCAGGGTTTTTCCCCTTCCTCCCCTCTCTTTCTTCTCGACCTCCCTGGATAGAAAGGGCTCGGAAGGGTGAGTCCTTTTTAATTATGGCTGGAGAAGGAGAGAGAAAAAAAACCCTCGCGCTGTTTCTTTCTTGTTTTTTGAGGTGAGACCTGGGGCGGGGGGCGGAGGTGGGGACAGGAATGTCCTCTGTGCAGAAAGTGCACTGGAGGGTGTCTGCTCCCAGCCTTTCCCAGGGGCTGGGGATGCCCTGGGGGGTCCGAGGGGGCCGTGCGGGCACCGGGGGCGCCTCCCCAGAGCCCCCCCGGCCTCAGAGGTGCTGGGTACCCCAAACCACGGCGGCCACCCCAAACCATCGCAGCCACCCCAAACCACGGCGGCCACCCCAAACCATCACAGCCACCCCAAACCACGGCGGCCACCCCAAACCATCACGGCCACCCCAAACCATTGCAGCCACCCCAAACCATCGCTGCCACCCCAAACCATGGCGGCCACCCCAAACCATCGCAGCCACCCCAAACCCCTGCGGCCACCCCAAACCATCGCTGATACCCCAAACCATCGCTGATACCCCAAACCATTGCAGCCACCCCAAACCATCGCAGCCACCCCAAACCATCACAGTCACCCCAAACCACGGCGGCCACCCCAAACCACCGCGGCCACCCCAAACCACCGCGGCCACCCCAAACCATCGCTGCCACCCCAAACCACCGCGGCCACCCCAAACCATCGCTGATACCCCAAACCATTGCAGCCACCCCAAACCATTGCAGCCACCCCAAACCACGGTGGCCACCCCAAACCATCGTGGCCACCTCAAACCATGGCGGCCACCCCAAACCATCACAGCCACCCCAAACCATCGCTGCCACCCCAAACCATCGTGGCCACCTCAAACCATGGCGGCCACCCCAAACCACGGTGGCCACCCCAAACCATCGCTGATACCCCAAACCATGGGGGCCACCCCAAACCATGGGGGCCACCCCAAACCATCATAGCCACCCCAAACCATGGCGGCCACCCCAAACCATCACTGCCACCCCAAACCATCGCTGCCACCCCAAACCCCCCACTCCTCGCCCTCGGCTCGTGACAGAGGGTGTCCCCTCGGAGGGAGATGAGCTGGCCCGGGGGTGACAGGACTGGTGTCCCCTGGGGGTGTCCCCTGGGGGTGTCCGGGTGCCCTCGCAGCATGGAGGTCACCGGGCTCCTCTGGGTGTCACCCCATTTGTCACCCCATTTGGGCATTTTGGGGTCAGGCAGGTGCTGCACAGAGGGGGCGCAGGGGTTGTGTCCCCCTGGGAATGCGGGAATGCTCCTTGGACCCGTCCCGCAGGGTGGGGAGAGCGAGGGGTGCTCCTGCACTTCCTCCATCCCTCAGTGAATCCAGAGGATGCTCCTGCACTTCATCCATCCTTCCCTAAATCCAGATTGTCCTGCACCTTCTCCATCCCTCCCCAAACCCAGATTGTCCTGCACATCCTCCGTCCCTCCCCAAACCCAGATTGTCCTGCACATCCTCCGTCCCTCCCCAAATCGAGGATTGTCCTGCACATCCTCCGTCCCTCCCCAAACCCCGATTCTTCTGCCCTCCCTCCATCCCTCTCCGCTCTCGGGGGCTGCTCCTGCCCTCCCTCCATCCCTCTCCGCTCCCGGGGGCTGCTCCTGCCCACCCTCCATCCCTCTCGGATCCCGGGGGCTGCTCCTGCCCACCCTCCTTCCCTCTCCGCTCCCGGGGGCTGCTCCTGCCCACCCTCCTTCCCTCTCCGCTCCCGGGGGCTGCTCCTGCCCACCCTCCATCCCTCTCGGATCCCGGGGGCTGCTCCTGCCCTCCCTCCATCCCTCTCGGATCCCGGGGGCTGCTCCTGCCCACCCTCCATCCCTCTCGGATCCCGGGGGCTGCTCCTGCCCACCCTCCGCGCTCCATCCCGGGCGCCTGCGGCGGGAGGCGGTCGCTGTGGCAACGCGCGTGCGGCGCAGGGGAGGGGATGCTGGGCTCGGGGATGGCTCCCGGCGGACACGCAGCGCTGCCCGCGGCGGGCCATGGGCTTCCCTGAAGGTAGGGCCCGATCCCCCTGCCCCACACCCCGCGGTCCCCAGCACCCCCTCGGGGCTCCGGCTTTGACAAGGGGTGACCGAGCGGGGCCGGGGCTCTGGCGAGCGTGGCCGGGCTTGGCTTTGAGTGCGTGCATGAGCGGGTTGGAGCCGGATCGGGGCGTCCCCAAACTCCTCCCGCCGTCCCCGCGGGCACCGCGGCGCGCTGGGCCGGGAGGCCGAGCCTCGCCCGGTGCCACGGCCGGGTCAGGCACCCGAGCAGCCCCGGGCGCAGGTGGCAGCCGCCGAGCAGCCGCTGCGATCGTCTTCATGCTTGAGAAACTGGGTTAGAGGCGGGGGGGAGGCGGCCGCAGCCTCGATTATTCACGGGCACGGCCCCGGGGGGCGGCTGGGGCCGGCGGAGCCCCCTCGGCGCGGCGGAGCCCAGGCCGGGATGCTCCAGCGAGCCGGGCTGGCCCTGGCGTCAAGGAACACGAGTGTGAATCCCCTGGGGGTGGATCCCCGCCAGGTGCTCACCTCTGGGCCTGTAGCCCCCCAGATGTGCGGCCCTGGGTGCGCTCCTGCCCAGATGTGCGGCCCTGGGTGTGCTCCTGCCCAGATGTGCGGCCCTGGGTGCGCTCCTGCCCAGATGTGCGGCCCGCCTGCCCATCCCTGGACGCTGCCTCCCCCCGCGTGGCCGTGCCCCTCCAGATGTGCGCCCCTGAGCGCGCACCCGCCCCAGATGTGCACCCAGAGGGGTTCAGCAGCCCTTTCCTGAGCCGGGTGCGGGGAAGCAGAGGCAGCAAGGAGCAGGAGCAGCGAGGAGGAGCCCCGGGAAGGGAGCTGCTGTCACCAGGCAGCGCTCCCACACAGAGCCGGGAATAGACTCCGGATCCCGGCGCTGCGGCACCAACGCAGCCCCGCCGCCCCCGGCGGGGTCCGGCCGCGGTTCCGCTGCCGTGCGGGGATGCGGGATCCCGTTCCGAGCGGCTCCGGAGGGATGGAGGTGCCGCAGCCTCCCTGCCCTGCCCTGCCCTGCCCAGCCCTTCCCCCGGCCCGGGCCTGGACCGCGACCCCCAGGGCGTGGGGGGCTTGGGGTGCGGGGGGAATCAGCTCTCCCCGCCAGAGCCCAGCGCTCCATTTTGGCAGATTCCCAGCCCCTCCCAGCCTTCCCTGGGCTGCGCTGATCCCGCGGATGGAAATTCCCGCTGGATTTCCCCTCCCAGGGCAGCGAGGGGTGGGTGCGGCGCCCCCAGACCCAGCCTGGGGGTCGGGTTGGGCGGGAGGTGCCCCCTCCTCGCTGCCGCAGCCCCCTGAGGTGCTCAGCCCCCACCCCGAGAGAGGCTGGGAGCAGCCAAAACCCCTCCGAGGAGCTGCGGGGGGAGCGGGGGCTGCCGCGCCCGATGCCCGGCGGGGGCTGGGGGTGTGCTGGGGGTCCGGGCTGGCCCTGGCAGCGCCTCAGGCCGGGTTATTCCCGTTTTCATCCCTCTTTGTGCCGGGGAAGCGGGAGGAGCGGCAGCCAATACTGCTTCGTCATGATGCCGGCTAATTCTCCTCTTGTTGGGAAAGGGACCGAGGCAGCAGCGAGCTGGGGAGAGGCACCCACGCGGCCACCACCCCCCCCCCGGGCAGCCACGCACTCCTCCACCCTCCCAGCCAGCGCTCCACGCAGCCTCCCCCGCACGCCCGCCCGCCCAGCCGCGGTTATCGGGGCTGGCGGGGGCAGATAGAGGCTCGCTCGCCCTCTCGCCCGCCCGCTCGCCCGCCCGCGCCCCCCTGGCACGCTCTCGGATGCGCCGCAGCCGCTGCAGCCCCGGGAGCCCAGGCGCGACTCGGTGGCCGGGCGAGCGGAGCAAGCGCAGGGCAGCCCCCCGCAGCCCCCCGCGGCCGCAGGGATGCGCTGCCCCCGGCCTTAGGTGAGTGCGCGGCCTCGGGGCTCGGCTGGGGACACGGCTGGGGACAGGACACGGCTGGGGACACGGCTGGGGACACGGCTGGGGGGCACAGGCCGCCGGGGAGGAGCGGGAGGGCCGGTTCGCGGCGGCCGCTTTTCCTTTTCCCGTCGCTTTTCGGTGCCGCCGCTGGCGGGGGGAGCTGGGAGGGGGCTCGGGGGTGCCCCATATTTTGTCCCCCACCTTGTCCGGCGCTGCTGCCGTTGTTGAGGGGCCGCGGGGATGGGAAGGGCGGGGACCCGAGGAGGGGGACGCGGGGACAGCGGCTCCAGCGCTGAGCCCTCCCCGAGCCCCCCCCGCGGCACCGCAGCGCTCCCAGCGCCCCCCAGCCCGGGACACCCCTGTCCCCCTCCCCTGGGGACACTCGATTTGGATTTGGATTCTCGGATCCCAAGGGAGGAGGCTGGGACGGCCCAGCCCTTCCCAGCCGCACCTGCGGAGTGAATTTGTGGGGTCTCAGCGCTGTTGCTGGGGGGGCCGCCCCCCAATCCTCCCCCTCCGTGAAGGGTTTGATGCTCCCTGGCTGTGGCGGTCGCGGTTTTGCCGCGGACACGGAATTTTGGAGCACCCCAACCCCCCTGGCAAAGCCCTGCGGGGCCAAATTCCCATTCCCGCACCGCCATGGAGCATCGGGGGCTGATTTAGAGGGAGAATTTGGGGCGCAAAGCGCGTCCCCCCCATCTCTTGGCCGTGGATGGAGCCGTCTCCGGGGGGGTTCAGCTCCGGGCTGTGGCCGGGCAGGGTGGGTGGCCAGGCTGGGCCAGTTCCAGCCTCTCCCAGGCAAACCTGGGCCAGCCCCCGCCCCCTCGGGACCCCCCGGCCAGTCCCGGGTGTCCTGTGGGGTGCGAGCCTCGCTGCGCTGGCCCCATGAGCGGAATTGGGGTGCCCGGGCCCCCCCACCCCGGGGTACCCAACGCCGCGGGGGCTGATCCCAGGGCTGGCAGAACCGGGGGGGTCTGGGGGGCGCGGGGACACCCCCAAACCCCCAGCGGGAGCCCCGGGGGGCGCGGCCTCCTCACACATCCCCAGCGGGTCCCTCCGCGTGCGGGATGAGCAGGCTAATCCCGCTTTAATCCCAGATTAGGAGCCACGTGAGGCGCGGCCCAGAGCGGGCTGCGGGGTGGCCATCGGGCAGGGGGGCCGGGAAAAGACCCCCCACAACCCCCCCGGAGAGTTTTGGGGTTCAGGCCGCGTCTCCCCCCTGTAAACCTGAGGGGCTCGGAGCCTCCTGGCAGGGCTGGGGGCAGCTGCGTTGGCCCAGATTCCACGGATGGGAGGAACCGGCGAGGTGGAAATGCCTCCTTCACCTCCATCCGCTCCGGGATGCGGTGGGAGGATTGTTCCTACTCCCCCCACTCCCCATCCACCTCCCATCCCGGGAAACCGAGGCACGGAGCATCCCTGCGCCCTCGGCAGGATGCACCGTCCATCGCAGCCGTGGAAAAACGCCCGCGGCTGGCAGCTGGTGGCTTTTAAGGCCACCGAGGTCCCCGGGCAGGACGCGGCGGCTCGGAAGCGATGGGCTGTCAATAGCCCCGGGGAGCGGAACAAACAGGACAAAGGAGGAACCGGACACCGGCGAGCCGAGGCTCGGGGACCCGCGTGCTCCCCGGGGCTGTCGCTGTCGCGATCAAGTTGCCGGTGGGGCCCCGCGTGTGGCGGTGCCTCGGTTTCCCCGGTGAGCGGGGAGGATGCTCCGGGCCTGGCCTGCGCTGTTTGGAGCTTGTGGTGGGAGGAGGAGGAGCAGGAGGAGGAGGAGGAGGAGGAGGCCGGGGCTGGGCTGGGCTGGGCTGGGAACACCGGACACCGTTCCCAGGGCTGGCGGGAACCTTCTGTTCGGGGAACTTGTGACCCCGGGTGTCCCCCCGCCTTTCACTGCTGGCTGCGAGCCGCGCCAGCCGCGCCACAATTCGGGCAGGGAAGGGAGGATGAGGAGGAGAGCGATGGGAGGAAGGCTGGGGTCCC